>OZ007582.1:47544782-47647282 GCA_963931925.1 Onchidella celtica
TTGTTCATTATACAGTTATTAAACTTTAGTATTATTTAATCTATCGTCGGATCTCGTGTTTATTTATTTTACAGCTGTAATAGTTTCGTTTTCTAAAGGGTTGTAGTTAGATCAACTAACTCCCCCCTACTATAACGTGCTAGAACAACCTCAGCTGTTACACCAAATCATCGCTGTTTCTAACACAAGGACGTAAGTCAGGCTAATATTGCATTGACTTTCCATATTATTTTTTCTACGTTGTTTAAGCTTAGGCGCTCATTGGCCAATTTTTGATAGCAAACTAACTGGAGAGTGGGCCAATAACATTGAGTTTGAATGTGACCACACGCACCAACCAGCTACTTAGACGATGACGTCATGTTACTCATTTTCAACGATATCAGCCAACTACTAGTTCGATCTATCTGAAACTGAAAGTCGTGACGTTATTATCCAATCGTTGACTGGTCAAAATCGGCCAGTGTGGGCCGAGGCAAATGCTATCTGATGAACTTAGAAAAAAAAAAAAGTCCGCTTATCTCCCGTCCCAAGGGCACGCTCAACAACTCACGCAAAAACTAAAAAAAAAACCTTCACAAAACAATTTCACTGGCTTGTTTCAAAATTACCAAACTCGAGATAAGATATTATGTTAGGACAGCGCAGGAGCAGTAATTATATTGATTGTTCGTACACCCTGAATACTTCATAGCAACCTGAGCTGTGAACGTTGGGTGAGAAAGCTGGAAAATGATTAAAACTTTGATCACGCGATCTTCATCTCCCTCAGACTTGTATTAGCTGGACTGGATCCCAGTTTGTAATGGCTGAACATGCGGTCGATATCGCGATAGGGATGTTACAGTATTCTCTGCCTTATTTAGAAGCAATGGAGACTGGGTCATAGACTTTTCAAAACAAGAAGGCATTTTGGTTGAAAAAAAAAAATTTTTTTTTTTTTTTTTGTGTAAGGAGGAAGATGGAGTTCGTGCAGCCTTCTATACCTATCCATGTGTTTTTATTATTCAATTTAGATGCTATGCCAAAAGAAGAAGACTATAACTTTAATTATTAACTATTGTGGATTTTTGGTTTGTTTCTGTGTGTCTTTGTGTCTGTCTGTCTGTCTCCCTTCATCTTTCTCTTTCTCTACATAATTATGTTCCGCCTGTTTTTGTCTTTCTTTGTCTCTGTCTCTCTCGGCCTCTTTCTTTGTCTTTCTCTCTTTCACTCTCTCTCTCTGTCGCTCTCCTCTGATTAGGACTATGATCAATTGTATCCTCTTCAGCAAGAACTTGTCGGACATTCAACTTTGTAACATATCCCATACTATTTCCCAAATGAAAACAACAAAAGCACTACTTTAATGTCGCTAATATTAAACCGCTTTGTTGATCCTCCTGGCACATGTGGTGTTAGTGGGTTTATTTAATGGGTCGGAGCTCCAGACTACTCCAATATGTCATTTTGATGCGGGATTTTGAGAAATAATTCTCACTTGGCCACATTTTAAGTGTACATTCATTTTGTATTAAACCCGGTTTCCAGAAGTTTGATATGTTCAGCAACTTTCAACGCCATCAGTTGTCATGAATATGTACTGCTAAAGACTTCAGGAGTGTGAAAGTGGGAGACAGTTATACATAAACTTACTATCCATATAATTATACCCGCGCACAAAATGAAAGCGATTTCCAATCCTTGATGTGACGGACCCTTATGTCACGAAATGGTTCACTGGAATTGTAAAAGGCTTCCAATAATTCTAGACAACAATTTTAGCGTCTTTTAAAATTATTTTGCTTAAAGTTTATTACCTGACTCCCTTGCCCGCAAATTATTATTATATTGGCCTGATCGTGATGTGCCCATGGTGATGAATTGTTGTGAGGATTGCAAATTAAACGTAAATAACTGTGTTTAACTGATTAGTTGTAGTATTTGCATGGTTACTCCCCATATTTATCAATACCTCACCCTCAGTTACATTCTGGTAGATTTTGGCAGCGCATCTTCATATTTTATGGACTGTAATTTTCACTCATTTTGTCTAGATCATTTTTGTATCATACATTTCCAGGATAGCTTCTAAATTTTTGTTTGTAAATTAGGTGGACGAAATTCAATCTCAAATTATTGTTTATTTATATTTTTTTTTAATAAGCCCACCGCTCCAACCCCCACACAATACACATAATTCGTCGGGTTCAATGGAAAATATCTAAAATTTCAAACACTTGATAGAAAGAATTTACAAGAATATACAAGATAGATCATCATCGGGGCAGCTAGCGATAATAATAATACCAACGACAACAGTTAGTGTATAACGACAAGGACAGGAAGTTTCAGTTGGCAAATAGTCATGAAAGTTACCACTCACAATATTCCTTTTTTGGAACAGCCATATTGTCTGTGCATATGTGTACACCGTGTGATACGAATGAGTGCGTCACCGTGTGCGTCTGCGACTGTGTCCATGTTTATTTGTTCTTAACGGGCATACTGATCACAGAAAGCCAGAAGAAAGATGTTTGGACATACACAGTGTATACAAACATACAGTACACAAAACAGCAACAACATCTGAACACTGTGACATTCTCGGTCTGACGTGTTCTAAATATCTGGCCAACTGATTTAGGACACATTTTGTCTAGACAGACATGACTTACCTGCCTCTGTTTCTTTCCTTCCATGTTACATTTGTGAATGAATATGGCGAAATCGGGCTTAAGGTGACAGACCAAATTCCTGGGCTCAGCTCAGAGATGTCCAAATTTATTCCAGTAAAATTTGAAATTGTTTCTAAGTAGCAGTTCTTAACCAGCCATGATGTTTTATTGATGCACGATGAGACTTACAAATAATAGATTGTTAAGATTGATTACTAAACTTCAAGATCAGTCTTCTTAGGAACGCGATTCTCAGTTATGACTTTAAAAAAACGTATAACTACACTTAGATATTTATCTCTAATGAAAACGGAAATGCTCGGAAAATACTACTCTTTCACAATGTGCACAAAAATAAATTAAAAAAAAAAAAAGTGAAAATATCAGATTTCACCTTTATCCTGTTTTGTCAGATCCACCCACACTTACGTGGATGATGTGTAAACAGCTTAGTGAAACAGCATCCAGGCAGACACATACGTCAGCGTACAGTACACACATCGACAGGATGTTCTTGTCTCTCAAACTGTTTACTTTGACAACCGTCCGTGCCAACACACCCAATGCCATTTTTTATACACCTGTGTAATTTCACCGGCATCAAACTGTCCACCGTGATGCTCGTCAGTGCTGATCATTGTTTAGTCTTCACATCTGCTTAACTACTTTTTTCTTCTGCTTTTTCATAAAAAAAAATTAATGGGAATTCGCAGAGCCAAGCGGATAAGCATTGTTCTTAATTATGTTTACTGCATGCGGTTAAATTGCTTCATTGCCAAAATCAGCTGATACTTCAGTGGTGGATCTAGCTAGGGGAAAGCAGATTACCTCACCTCCACCCCCACCCCTATATCCATTGGTAATGCACTCGGGAAAGCAGTCATTTCTGTACCAGAGACAGAGAGTGTGTGTGTGTGTGTGTGTGTGTGTGTGAGAGAGAGAGAGAGAAAGAGAGAGAGAGAAAGAGAGAGAGAGAGAAAGAGAGAGAGAGAGAGAGAAAGAGAGAGAGAGAGAGAGAGAGAGAGAAAGAGAGAGAGAGAGAGAGAGAGAAAGAGAGAGAGAGAAAGAGAGAGAGAAAGAGAAAGAGAGAGAGAGAGAGAGAAAGAGAGAGAGAGAGAGAGAAAGAGAGAGAAAGAGAAGGAGAGAGAGAGAGAGAAAGAGAAGGAGAGAGAGAGAGAGACTAATGTCGTTAAATTGGTGGTCAGCGGTGTTGGGGATAAAGTAGGTGCAGAGTAAAGGGATAATTGGAGAAAGAAATTTCTAGATCCGCCACTGTGATATGTGCAACATCTTTAAGTACATGAAAACGTGTCAAATTCTTTAGTGTTGTCAGCCTAGCCAGGATCAAGGTGTTAATTGTCGATTCTCTATTAGATCTGATCATTCTGAAATAATTCTGTATGAAACATTTTATTGCAACTCTGTGTTAACTTTCCACCAGATCCATGATCAATTTTTGTATGCAGTTATTTTTTGGTTATAAAAAAGCAGTTGTGTGATTGGGAAATTGGCCATACCAATACTGTAGATCGATGCCAAATTGGTCATACCAGTATTGCAGATCGAATGAAATTGGTCGTGCCAATACTGCAGATCGGAGGCCAAATTGGTCGAAATTGAGACTTTCCCCCAGATAGAAACCCAATAGAAATCCAACACGTTGAGACTGACGCCACTTTAGCGCAAAGGAATTACATCCTTCCTAAATAGATCCACTGATTACGCCATGCATTGCACTGACGTCAGTTTAATGTAGTGAGTCCACCCAACGGTAATCCTACCAACCTTACAGAAAACCTATACAAATCTGCATGGGACTGACAAAAAGGATGCTGGTTGGATTGTGGCATCTGAATAAATATAGATCTACCGAGGGATTGGTCAAAACCAAGAAACAGACACAATGAATGGTTAGTCAGGTGAAAAACTGGTCAAAATTCAGACTGGCTGGCATCTGAATGTAGATCTGATGGTGAATTAGACGGGAGGTTTTGCATTTCCGGCTTCAGTACTATCATACGGAATTAGAATAAATCGGACACCTGAAACAGCTTGGTAAGTGTTACGCCGCGTTTTGAGCAATTGTCAAAGTGTACATTTGTCATACCTCTTTATACCATACTAAAAGACCTACAGTTTTCATAAAATGGAGATAGAACATACTAGACCCAAGGTAGCGAAAAAAATACGAATAAATTGAATTCAGGTATAGGCCCTTTTCATTTACCGTCCTCCATATCACGTGATTTGCAAACAAAATGGCGGCGTGCCCCACTTGTACGGCGGAAGCGGTGGACAACGGTCGAACGATGCCATCCTCTTGTTGGGCACCCAATTGTATAAACCCGTTACGTGCTGGTTCTGGCATAAAAATGCATCTTTGCTTAGACTGTGCACATTATATTCAGATGCCATCACTAAGGCAAGTGGGGGTTTTTGCCCTACACGGTGCTTTTCGAAGCCTTGCGGCTTCCCGCAAACAACCGTAACACGGAACTGAACATGCACTGTATTAAAACCACGTGATATTTATGTGTGCAGCTTGGCACTTTCGTTTCAATTAGTCTTGTCTCTATTCTCATGTTCAAAAATCCCTTCATTCTTGCAGTGTCTATGACGTAGGAGGTCAGCGAGGAGAGAGAAAGAAATGGATTCAAGTGTTCGACAGTGTGGTTGCTATTCTGTACCTCGGGGACACTTCAAGCTTTGACCAGACACTCCGCGAAGACACAAGCAAAAACCGACTGGTCGAGTCGTTAGAGATCTTTGAACAGGTCTGGAACAACAGGTGAGTCAGCCTTTGGCAGCAAAAAAAAAAAACTGGAAACAAGATTGGCTACCAGCTGTTTCATTCTGTGTACAATTGTTACGTTAAGGCTAGAAGTGCACTGAGTCAAGATTTGTCTCAGACTTGAACTTTTGTTGAATCAACTAGCAAGACATTCATGTTTCAGGCTCACTAGTGCGTAAAGTCCTGTTTCAGCACAGGGTCCACCAAAACGAGGTAAAATAGACTTCCTACAATTACCTTTCTCAGTGCGTTTTTTTTTTTTTATGTCATTCCATGGTCCATCTCTGAGGGGTAAATTAGTACCCCCCCCCCCCCCCAAAAAAAACAAACTCGGGAAGAAGCTTAGGCTGAATAAAATCTAAAAAAAAAACATTCTCTCTCTGGAAGGATTCTTAACCTCCAATCATCTATCCACACACTGCCGAACGCGCAGCCACCTTCTTTCTATGATATAAGATAGCAGATGGCGCATTGCTGTTGGCGGGTTATCCTTACAAACTGACTTTCTGCGTCAATACAAATCTGTCAATACCACCAGCGATTGAACATCTCCACCCTCTATCTTGATAAAATCACAGGAGACTAAAAGAGGCAAAAATGAATATCCTGCATGTCCTGACAGCCCAACTCGCTGAACTTCAGATTTGTTCAATGCCGCGCCATTGGTTCTTCTTTGTTCATCTTTATTTTCTGAAAAAAACTGGAGATCTTTTAGAATGTGGAAGAATTATTACAAATGTACACTTTGACTATTGTTTAAAACGCGCTGTGGCACTTACCAAGCTGTTTCACGGTTCTGACTCATTCTAACTCCTTATCATAATACTAAAGCCGCAAACTTTTAATGTTGAATTTCTCAAGTGCACTAAGGAACAAACGAGAACTAAGGTCGCGTTATTCCTCACTATGATATTACAACAGTCCTGAGTTGATGCGCTTTGCACAGATTATACATTACAACAGGCCAAACCTCTCTTATCTCTCTGCACAATGATACAGCTTGGTTTTGGAGGCTAGGTTGACCATAGGCATGGTATAGAACATATCCTTTCAGTTATGCGTCAGGGTGGGGGTGCCATGACGTCGTACCACTAACTCAGTATGTAACGTCTTTTGGCGTTTAATGGATCATTATATCAAGCTTAATGATGATCATTTGAGTTAGTACAAATAAAGATGTTTCTGTAATAAAATTTCTTGTTCTTTTTTCCCAAATTTCATCATCAACATCAACTTTTATTGAAGAATTGTTTTAAATAGTTTTTATTTGTATTTTCCCCCCCTTATAACATTTTAGAAATGACAAAATTCTTCAAAATTTGCTTTTTGTTTCTACTGGCCTTGTTGTAAGTCTATGGGGATACTTGGATGATATCCCTCCCCGCCATGCTGTGTTAAATTCAAGAAAAGCAAAAATACATCAAATTACATTCGATAAAGTTGTGGTGTTTGGTTTTGAAGGCAGCTGAATTTTGAATTTAGTATTTCACTTTTAACCCTTCTATTGAGTTTTAACGTTTTGACAGTGTCTTGCGAATGGACGCGTCAAAGGGCACCAAGGTCTGGCTGTGCTTAGGGCCTTTTAGGGCATCAGTTGACCTCTGTTCGGCCCGGCATTGGGCATAAGGCATAATGTTTCAAATCTGGTACACTGATCGCTACATGGGAAGTTCATCTCAATATTTTAAGCTGATTTTGCACTGGTATGACAGTATTATGGACTTAAAGCTGGTTATAATTCAAAAGATGATATTGTCGCCTTGCAAGTATATAACTGGAGTTAATTCACCGGATGAAATGTAATTCGAGAGTTAGACAACATCATTCCTGGGACAATCGGCTTAATAGTAATGATACGTCTTATCCGTTATTATAGCTGAAGCCCATGCTTGGGGGGGGGGGGGTGAAATTCGGTGTGATCCTATCAAATATGCCACAGATGACGTAGAAATGACGTAGACATGGCGTAGACTTGTGTCTTGTGACGTAGTTAATGACAGCTTTTCCGTTCCAAAACTGCTTTTGTTTTCGATTTGATTTTTACATTTTTTTTTTTAGAAAAACATTTGGTCTAACTTTCGGGGACCTTAGTTCGTATTTGTTCCAACTCCATATTTTGTACAACTGAGAAATTGGAAGCTGCACGTTTATGCCTTTCGGATTAATATGAGTTAAAATGAATCAGAACTGTGGAACAGCTTGATAAGTGCCACAACGCATTATAAACAAGTGTCAGAGTGTGTTTGATATACCTCTTCTACATACTAAAAGATCTCCAGGTTTTCAGACAATGGATATGGAAAAAACGAGAACTAAAGTCGTATTTCACTACTTTACGAAATTTCTCTGACGAAAGCAGTAGAGCAGTGGTTTCCATAATCCCATGCCACATTCCTCCCATTGCCAACAAGGGTTTGCTCAATTCTCCCAGATTTTCAATTGTCTTCAAATCAATCGTTACTTTTTACCATGTTACCTTTACAGCGGTAATTATTGAATCAATTTGTGATGTAAATACCGTTATTGCCAGTAAGGAAATGAGAAACCAAATCCTTATTGTAATGAATCACTTTTCTTTCCTCGGACTCTTCCGAAATCCTTCAGCGAGCCAAATGCTGAAGAACAGCACAACAAGACTGAAAGGAGTGTGGGGTGTAGGGGTTGGGGGTGGGTGATATAGGGAATTACTGAGGGGGCGGGAGGGGGGGGGGCAGGTAAAGGAGAAATGGTGAAACCTTACCGTTCAAATATTTGCGCAAGAACCCACTGATATCTCTGCTAGCCGGCTTTTATTTTTCAAGCTTTTCTTACGAAAACAACAAAAAAAAAAGCAAAAAAAAAAAAAAAAAGGTTTAATATCGCCTCCTTTCCAGGGGCGGAGCTGACGTGTGAGTAGAGGGAGCGGCTGCTAATCCCCGAGTACATTCCTCAAAAGTGGCCCCCTCCAGCAAGTTTGTGTCCTGGTACGACACGTCTTTTTTTTAAAAACTTTATCCACTGCTCTGGGGGAGGGGGGGGGGATAGGCTGAAACGACCCTGCTCCTCGTTCCGAGTTCGGTTTTGGAGGGTGGTTGTGGGGGGGGGGGGAGAAGGGGAATCATATAGGCCTGGACCGTTGCTGCAAGCAGAGTATATATATATCCAAGAAATAATGGCAGAAGCTGACTGTTGTGCTTAGTATGATAGGGTCTTCCCGGATTTACTAAGAAAATATTGGAAATTATGGTGTGTGTGCATTAATTTCTTGTCTGCCAACATCTGACTGTGCTGTTCCGGGCTCAGTATGATCTATCCCCTAGGAGGAAAGTGGCCATTATAGCTACTTTCTACCTTTGTATTGCTTCGTTTTATGCTCATCTGACGTTTCAAATGTAAACTGGTTAAATATCACATCATCATGTTTTTATTAAGTTTTGATTCTTTAGTATAATATTATTATCGATTTATATGCCAAGGGTACTTTAAAACTAATTTTCCCTGTTTCCATTTTAGATTCAAAGTAACAATAATGACGGGCTTCTTTTAAATTTGCATCTTCCTTGCGGATTGATTTTAACTACAAAATAAACATTTAGAACGAATGGCGAGGGGCATCTATACTATATCTATATATATTTGTGGACTTGAGATTCTTCGCTGCAAAAGGATTCTGAACCACTCAACACTCAGACTTCAAATTTTATATGGTGCATCAGAATGGATGTAAGGGTGCACAGTTTTTAATAGAAGTCTCAGATCGGTGGGTTTTTTTTATTGGAAATTTATTGTTTCGCCATCATCTATTATATATTTCAGTAATTTGCAACCTTTGGCATGACTAACTGACCAAACTATACACTCTTCAGGCCTTAAATTTGGCAGGAAGGTGGTAATTGAGATAAGGAAGATGATGGCTATCATTAAAAGTTGTTTACTTCAAGCATGTATTATTAAAAAATAACAATGTTTATTGCTATGTAACATCTGTATTTTTGCATGTTTGTTTCCTAATATATAGTACCGTGCATGTCATAAAAAGTAACCGTATCAAGCGTTCAGTTTGGTGCGTAGTGTTCTGGTGCTAATGAGTTCTGAAGCAAGACTGCAGTTGATTACTTTTATTATATGAGAGAGAGAGGAGGGGGGCACATGATTGTTTATTCCGGCAATGCCCGGTAGGTCATCTAGTTTAGATATATTTCGAGTCATGGTTCGCCGTTTTAAGATTTCGTTATCACTTCCTGCAATGTGTTCACTATCGAACACACTAACCCGTGCGCAAATCATGTTGTTGTACGGGATGCGCAGAATGTTAACTCACAAAGGCAGAGCAGTAAGACTTATTTAAACACAAACAAACAAAAATAAAATAAACAAATAGGAACAAGCCAGATGAAGCAGGTCCTTAATAACCACCCAGAACTGAAACCAATATTCAAACCGATTTATCCCGGACAGGGCCGGGGACCTCAGCTAGTTTGCTATATTGTTGTATACGACATTTTGCCGATTTTGAGGCTTTGTCATGAAAATGGTTCTCTCATTCCTAATTTCATTATGTATAATCATATTAAGTATAATTCCAACTGGTTAAGAAGTTTTCAAGATATGTGTTGATGACGCAATGGTTTATGTTTGTTAGCCTTTTGCCGACTAAAATTCAGTCCCCATTTTCGCGAAAAGGTAAAAATGCACATATAACAATATGGCAATGGCCCGATGATTATTCGGTACATGTCTTTCTTATGCGCTCAGTCCCCCATTAACTTTAGAACGTGTCTCTGCCCCTACTCCCGCCACTTCTGTCAACAGCCTCCACCCCTCCACACAAAAACCACCCTATGGCCAGAACTAAAAAGAGCCGACACCGACACCGACACTCCTTCATGTCCCAGGAAACGATTACTCGTCAGGCTTGTTTTCAAGTTGGCTTTTGTCCAATTCTCCTCACCCTCCTCCCCCCCCCACCCCCCCCCCCAGTCCCTCCGTCCTCCTGCATTGACTGTCATTCAAGCCCGCCTGTCAATATTCTTCCATCTTGGCCAACCAAATAACACAGGCTGTCTCCAGCTGTTGCTATTGAAGACTTTCTCCATCTCTGCTTTTTACCTTCGTTTATTTAACCGTTTTATTTCATTCTGTCTATCACTATCTCCTCTGTCTGCTACATCTCTTTTAGTAGCTGTTCTTGAAAATCTTCTGTTTTCGCCCTTGCGTTCATTCTCTGTATTTCCGGCAGTGATATCCCTCCTACTGTCTCTCAATCTTTTGCTTTTCATCAAATATTTAATGTCTTTACCAAGTTTTCTTTCTTTCTTTCATCCATTCTTTCGGACATTTGTTCCTTTTTTTTTTTAAACTTGTCTTTTTCCTTTCTTTAATAATTTACCAGTGAATGTTGATTTTGTCCTGCCTGTTTACTTATCACCCCCCACCCCCCCCCCCAAAAAAAAAGAACAACCATTACCATCCTCTCTTTCATTCGGTTGGCCCTTCATATTCCTCTCTTTTCTCCTGCCCCTCCAGCCGATTTTCAGTCTTATCTAAAAAAAAAAACCACACACACACACACACACGCACACGCAACCATTTCCCCACCCACATCCCTTAGATCTCAGCACCAGGGCTGGCTTGTCCCAAAGCTGAAGGAAATCTGGTGCAGTGTCGCTCTCCCAAAGTGTAGCCGTCTCCAAATCTCCACGGGGGGGGGGGGGGGGGGGGCAATTTCACTTCATCAATGCCATGTTTCATTCTTTAATAATGAAAAAAAAAAATTAGTGTTTGTAAGTTTTTAATCTTTTGTTTCTCCATTTCGTCATCCATTTTATTTGTTTGCTATTAAATTGTTCAGCAAGAGTTCTTATTTAGTCTTTTTTTCATTTGGTTTGCATTCCTGTTCTGATGTTATTTACCTTGGTTCAAATTTGTTCGTTTTATTTCGTGTAATTTCTATTTTACATCCTGACATCAGGGTGGAAATTGCGTTTGTATCTCAACTTCTTTTTATGTCTCTCCTTGGATCTTTATGTGCTGATGGTCTCTGAGGTTTAGAGAAACACATACACACAACGTAGCTCTATAAGCTCCATAGCTCTAGCCTACATTATGGCGTGCATTATATTTTGAATGTGCGGAGAGATGACGATAGGATATATAATAATGGTTATGCCACGATTATTGCTGTTATATGAGCGATTCCAAATGCTTGAGATATTAAAACAAAATATATAGTAAAATAATAAATGAGGACTTTTTTCTTCTGTTCTTGAACAAAGTAAAGAGAAGACAGTGTGCTGGTCGTCATGAAGATGGATGTTTCATTTATCTTGACGTTAAGGTACACCTTCAACAAAAACCTGGCAGGTGTACTTCCTTTCTTGCATAGCTTTAGTACCTGCAAGCAATTTGCAAACAAATTGATATAGCACGAAAAATACCCCCACCCCCCTCAATGGTGGCTTATTTGGATGGGCTGCTGTGAGAGGGAGGGGGGGGGGTGGATTCGTGTTTTTGGTATTTCTGGATGAATTATATGTTTTGCTTTTTTGCCTAAATATTCAGTTCAGACTTGGAAAAGCTTTATAACACAGCTATAAGTAATTGATGTTATCATGAAAATTGTTGTTTTCTCCCATGTTCAAATTAACTCGCCAAAAAATCATTTCTTAAAAAAATACTTGTGATTCATCCTGGCGGGCACATTATCTCTGAACGTGTGCACAAATGCATCCGTTTTTCTTAGGTTTCAACACTGACATGATCTGCCCTCGAAGTAGGCAAACTGACAGTAAAGCTAACATTCATTTGCACCAGTGCAGAGCTATTTTCGTTACTAATGTTGAATGTTGAAATAATCACAGCTATAATCCCTGATTAACCTGGCTGATTTGCAATAATCCCTAATGCAGTAATGTCACCTAAATTTTAGTTTTAGTGTCATCTGTGTCACAGAGAGATGTTTGCTGCCTACAGGGGTCATATTACCTTAGTGTACAAAGAAAAAGAACAAAAAAATGTAAACATCCGCACAGCAGGTCAACCTTTTCGGCATGTTCAGTTACTTGGATCACGTTCGGATTTAACAAGAACTTGCCAGAATTATTGTTGCGCGTTCACCATTTTCAGTCAATTCTTTGTTGTTGTTTTGTGTGTGTTTTTTCTTTTTAATTATGGACTTTTTTTTTTGTTTCAGACTTTCTTGGATATAAACTCGCATGCAGCATTGAATAAACATCTAATAAGAAACGTATGATGGGCCGCTAAAAAAAGAAAAGAAAAAAAAAGGAAAATGCATCTCTAAATAATATTTGCAAAGATTTCCCACATACAACTTTTTCTTTTTGTCATACATTGACTTTGCTTCAAGCTTTGATGCCAGCCCACAGTTTTTCTGTGGTTTTTTTTATAATATTTCGTCAATTCCCTCTGTTCTGATAGTTCATTTGCCCGCGTTCGCCTGTATTGCAGATTTCTCCGGCCTGTCTCCGTCTTGCTGTTCCTGAACAAGATCGACATTCTAGCAGAGAAGATTGCCAGGGGACGATCAATGGGTCAGTTCCTGGCTCAACACCCGGGCACCTTCCCAGATTATGACACGTTTAATCCGTCATGTAAGTGGCTCTTTATACTGTGACCTCAAATAGCGATGTCTTCAAACTGTAAGGCTTTGTCAAAAACAAACATACAAGCAAACAAAAAATAAACACACACACACACACGTGAACACATATAATTATAAGTCATATATATTCTTTTCTCACGTCTTGCTCTGAACATCACATCCGTAATTGTCACAGACCCTGAAATGTATAGACACGGTGTCGTGTTCAAACCTCCGAAATGTGGAAAACGAATTTAAAAAAAAAAAAAAAATATATATATATATATAAAGGCAAATGAATGGCAGAGACTAATATATTATATATATTATTATATACGCTACAAATGAAAAAATAATGATATATTGATACAATAGAACTTGACTTTAAAATAGAACACAGGGCATCAAGGGACTTGTGTCAAATTAATGTAGAAAACTGGACATGAGAGGGATGAAAATACACCAGGACCAACAACGAAAATATTATGGAGCACATCATTATTGTGCCTCTCTTCTTCACCCCTTTTTCTACATGCACGAGTTTTGTCAAAATTCTCCGTCACTGTTCTAAATTCCTTTATGAGATCAAGTCGGACGTGCGGGTATCAGGGATTTATATTAAACAAAGAACAATCATCCGTTTTCGAGCCTCATGGCTCTTTGATTTGTGTGTAATAAATATCAAATTTGTAGTACATGTTCTATAAAGGAACAAGATTCAGTCTTTTAAATGTTTTTTTTTTCTTCTTTTCTCCAGCTAATGAAAAGACAGAGTTTATGGAAGCCTTTCCGGGCGGCAGTGAATCCACCACCAAGCGACGAGGTCGATCAAGTTCAAGAACAGACATCAACCCGGAGGTCATCAAAACGGCCGTGTACATCAAACATCTCTTCATGGTAATACCTGGTTAAAATTCACAACTAAACCATCTGCATCCAAGCGTAACTTTTGCTGCTATAGGGACGTTGTCTTCCATTAATTCTTATTATAATTGGGATAGAGGATGAACCTGTAAGCAGCTAAAACTTGGCGACCAACGTCATCAAAAATTATGAAACTTGGTGTACTGCATCAAGTTTTGACGAAGAGTTACGTGGACACATTCATTTTGAACAAAAGTTAGTCTTTACTATTATCTATATTAAATTTTTTTGAGCCCCAAAAACAGAGACGCATTTTCATCGGATAAAACCGAAAAGTGTGACCGGAAATTACGTCCTTGACCTCTCTTTTCACACTGGTGGTCGAAAATCAATGTTATCACATCTGTGTATTTGTACGTAAGTTCTATCTTTGCATGGAATCCAAATGCTGTTTTTAATGTAGCCTAGATCTAAATATGCGGTTGGGCTTCCTACAAGGAATCTGCAAGAGTTACCTTGCGCAGGTCGGCTTGTATTGATAATTATAAAACTAGCACGCTGCAGACCGTATCCGGAATCTGAACCGCTAGAGGCCCTGTTTATCATTATTATCATTATTGTATTATAATTATTATATTAGGTGCAAAGTCAAAATGATTACTTAAGAAATGGGTCAAACTTGATAACACTAATCCTACTGTCTCCCCACCTAATGTTCGTTTTTTAATGGATGTCATACTGTCGACGTTCTAAACATTTTGCAAGAGTCCGTCGTGTCGATGCACACCATCAGGACGAGGGCGGTTTAAGCATTGTGCACAGTATGACCTGAAGCCTCTGGAGAAAAGACTTTTGTAAGGGGCGCCTAGTCTAGTTACAAAGCCGTTACAAAGAAAATACTGGGTTGTTGTTCACTGCTTATCTGTAGATTACTGTGTAAAATACCACGGTCCTATGAAAATTGTCTTCAGAGGCATGGAAGTTTCCTTACCGAAGAAAGGCCTTTTTTAATGGAAAAACGGTTAAACCTTCAGCTACTTTGAGATCTCCTGTTTGTTTCCAAATTAGCCTAATTTAACAAGAGTATGCTTTGGGCACAGTAAAACAAAGAGTTAAATCCATGGTGCGTGGAAACAAGTTTTCTCCTCCGCATCCTAAAGGAGGGCTGTAGGAGGAGGATGGGGGGGGGGGGCTATCATACTAATCCAAGAACGGCACAGTCAGATAAGAAGTGCACGACATAATTTCCTATATTTTGATAGTAAATCCGTGAGGACTCTATTATACTAAGCCCCCTCAGATACAGTCAGCTTCTGCCACCTGTTTCTTGGGTGTGCATTTTGCTGGCAGCAACTGGCCGTGAAGCTCTGGGCTTATATGGCATTCTCCTTAGTTTTTATGTGTGAGGAAAAGGAAATGGATGGGATATTTTCATTTGCATGGGAACGCCGTTTCCCTATACGTGGATGCACTCGTTCATTATAATACTTGATGGATTTGTTATCTTTCCCTTGCCATTTCCATTTCGATATACATGAAAACACAGCTTTAGACCAACAATTTCCAGAACAATCTGCTAATTGCGCTGCATTTGGTTCTTTCAGAAAATTGTACGTGGTGAGTTGTCTGTCAACACCAGCATTCAGGCTCACGACCGGGAGTGGCACCATAATCATTCCTGTGAGTATTTCTACACATGTGCTGTGGACACCAACAACGTCAAGAAAGTTCTGGAAGGCTGCAGAACGCTCATCATTCGCAAACATCTGGAACGCTTTGGGATCATTTGATGTGCAATTTTGAATTGTGTTTCTCGAACTTACAGATGAAGACTATTTAAAAAATACGGTGCATGGGACTTGACCTGTAGGAAATGATGCCTGCAGATTCTGGGTTCTATGATTTCAAATGTTGCCGGCCATTTTAACCAATTAGAAATGGACTATACAATGATGGCATTCAAATACGCCGGGATTGTGGGATATTTCCATTGACGATAATGAAATTCCTATGACGCCTGTGAATGTGACTTTTAGCAATTACTTTTTAAATTGGAGTCATCAAGAATAAACAGACAACGTTTCTTCTGTCACATCTCTTTGAGGTGGACATAAAATAAAGTTACCGGATTCCGGAGACGTTCGATGATGGCGCAGATTTGGTGAACTTTGGAATCACCCAGTCATTGACTACAACGTCAGGGGAACTTATTGACCTATGCAGCTGACAGGGCGATCATCTATCTCAAAGAAACAAAAAGAAAAACGACAACACCATCAGCAACAGCTCAAGCATTTTCATCATTTCTCAATCTACTACAGTTCGTGAATAAACTAAATCCTCACTTTCCATGATGGTGGCTAATTCAAGGACCGAAACACTTGCTGACGGGCGTTCTGTGCCACCTGAACATCTTTTGGGACCAAGCTCTCCCAAGAATTGTATTTTTTCACCTTAAATTCTCTTGAGCATAGAGCATTCACATTGTCCTTGTCTTGAGAAGCTGGATGTTTCTGTCTCCTTCTCACCCACTGCATCAGTCTGGAGACGGCAACATGTTTTGTAAATTCTGTGATAAAGCTTTAAAGTCCATGAACTATTACATGTAAGCGAGAGAAAGAATGACCTCGACCTTGCCATAAAGACACTGTATAAACATACGTGTGTGTGTGCGGAACTCTGGCCTGTACTCAAAAGTGCACAAGCTGGTCGATGATTTCGTGTCCAAGAACACCGAACTTAGATTTCTCTATAAATGAAGTAAAAGCGTGGACAGAAAAATGAAAATATCCGGCAGAATGAACAACACAATATAAGCCTCAACCGTTGTTTTTATCCATTGTCTTTATATGCTACAATGTGAGTGGGACAAAAACGCAATGATAACAATGACCAGTGAATTTAATACGCGCATATTACGAGTGTTGTTGCAAAGTTGATTTCTCTTGAAGGAGGAATTTTTCCCTTGTGACATGCATTCTTTTTCTTGTGGTTCTTAATGTGAATGTGAGAGGAAAAGTACTAGGGCTTTGCAGTCCAATGACCACAGCGTTTGGATCGGGCTGTTGATAACTGGTTAACGGAGGATGCCGATGTCTTTGCTAATTTATAGTTGTACAAAACTGGCATTTGAAATGGGACCTCCGGCTCAGCATAGACGCTTCAGCGAAAAAGGACCGCGAACCGACATTCCAAATCTCACTGAACTGTGGGAAAGATGACTTGGAACCTCTGAACTGAAGATTAACAAGCTCGAATAAGCCTATTATGCTTGTTTTGGCGCTGAGACACGCTGAACTTCCCACGGTCCTCGAAAAGCTACTGCTGTAGGTGTACGGGCAGTTTGTGTCACATACAGGGTGAGGCTGGCGTTGTCCCCTGAGCCACGTCTATTTAGTCTCGATGTTAGTGTGAAATATAAACCAAGGAGTTCAACAGGAGCTGACACATATTGGCTAGACCGACACAAGTCTTGTCTTACTAGGTCTGGTTGGTCAAAGCTGTCTTGACTCAGCTGACAGAAACAGTGACCTCGCGCACTGAATCGAAACAGATATAGAACACACTTGACTGAGCGTGACATCAGCAAAGGGTCTTTTTTTTTTTTGCATACCGGGAAGTAAATTATTGTTCCACACTCAGGTCTAGGAACTGCAGGGCGTGGGCATTTCCAAGTTACCGCAATTTTTTTTTTTTTTTTGTGGTTTTTTTTTTTTTTTTCAGCGGGTTTGAGGTTGGCATGGCGATCAAAATAATGGGAATAGTAGAACTAATTATACAGATAGTTATACATGTAAAATATAAAAACCCAGAGGGCATAACTACTGTTTCGTGGGTTTCATGGTAAACTATCGTAACTCAAGTTTCTTTTTTGTCCTAATTTAGATATTTGGCACACATGTAGCCCTTGACTGTACCCTGGTTGTGCTATAAGTTTGGAATTAAATTCTGAAAACTCAGGGTTAAATAACCTTTTTATTTTTGATATTGTAACTTTCAAGTTTGGTGGAGAAAGTTATTCAATTTTTTTTCTCATCTCCTGATAAGAAATATTGTTAAAAATGATAATTTTCCATGCGCCCTTCGATACGTCAACGCCTTAGCTACTTTTCCCAGAGGGTCCAGATGAATTTTTTAAATGCCCAGGGAATTTGGACATACACATACTTAATTATGATTGGTAACTTTCCACCGGTACTGACTGACGGGGCTAACAACCCTGGACTCTGCTCACTTTCTGTACAGACATGCCTTAAAGATACAAAGTGCGCAGTTTCATTACTCTGCTCACTTTCTGTACAGACATGCCTTAAAGATGCAAAGTGCGCAGTTTCATTACTCTTCTCACTTTCTGTACAGACATGCCTTAAAGATGCAAAGTGCGCAGTTTCATTACTCTGCTCACTTTCTGTACAGACATGCCTTAAAGGTGCAAAGCGCGCAGTTTCATTACTCTGCTCACTTTCTGTACAGACATGCCTTAAAGATGCAAAGTGCGCAGTTTCATTGGTTCTTTGGGCTTTTTGACTCCAATCATGGTTTGTCACTGCACCTTTCTGTGCATTGTGCTATACAAGTGATTGCTAATGTAAAGTGGACATACTGAGCATCATGTCAGTAAGATTTTCAATACGCTTTGTTGGTTTCGTTTTGTTTTGAAATCAGCTGCGGAATTTAGATGCATAAGATGTCTAAATGCTTATGTCGATGTATTTGAGATCTGGATCTGTTGCCTTTATAGTTGATAAAGGAATTGGTACATGGTGATTTACCTGTGGCACACTGGTGTACATTGTTATACTTAGTGACGGTCCCTTCATACGTTCATCGAGCTATAGACGAAGTGAGTTTTCGCATCAAAGTGACAGGTCGGATGTGGCATGCTATTTGAAACTAAAACTGTAGAACCATAAGAACAAAATGGTGGGACACGCAACGAGTCACCTGTTAGCCATTCCTGGATCAGACCGAGTTTTTTATTTTATTCAGCGTGAGACCTACCACTTCGGGCACGCAGTCACGCGCAGACCACAAAGACGGACGAGTGACTGCCCTGTTTGGTGTGAAGCACTGCACAACACAGTGTTGCACTTGCTTTCACCCTCACACATGAGGGGGGAGGGGGGTGGGGCATGACCCACGCGTCATTGGTTATTATGGTATCAAATCACCATGCCGTCTGTCATTTGCCACTTACCACCCGCCACATACCAACTGCCACTTGTCACGTTGGTCTGACTTACCACAAATGTTGCTGGAACAAATACACTATTCCATGTTCACGTGTTGTTGTTTTTCAATTGCGTCCAATGATAGTGTTATGCTTAAACTGATGTTTTTCATTAGCAGTCACGTTGAAAGGGCTCTAACGTGGAATTATCTCTGTTTTGCACATGGCTAGGCCAGTATACACCAAGAAAGTGGGACATAACTGGAGAGGAGTTGGCATTCTGTCACTGGACTCTGGAACTCTGAACAGTTGTGAGTTCACAACCTTATTGCCATTATCTTGCTGATTATCATTTTGTAATTTATAATCGTTGTTATTTTATACCATTATGAATGTTATGTTGAATACTTAAGGGCATATTTGTCGAATGTATTTGCCCGCGGGCCACAGCCAGGCCTGCCAAAGGCTTTTATCCGGCCCGGACAATATAACATGATTCTCTGAACAAATTGAATTTATTTTCCGTTTTCATATTTTAGAAAGGTGATTTTCAGTGACCAAGTTCTGTCGAGAAGTAGATGTATGTTTTCGGTATCATCAACTGAGACAAAAATAGAGACTAACATTTCATCCGTAGTTCTCCTTTAAAACAGGCTGGAGAACACTATTCTAGTGGCTTTAGATTTATGGACGTAATTGGATCACTGATGGTCCACTGATTGCTTTTAAATAAAGAATGGAGGGAGGGAGAGAGAGTGAGAGAGAGAGAGAGACAGAGACAGGGACACAGAGAGAGAGACAGACCGATAGACAAACAGACAGAGAGAGGAGAGAGAGACAGACCGATAGACAAACAGACAGAGAGAGGAGAGAGAGGGAGAGAGAAAGACACAGACAGAGACAGACAGACAGAGTTACGGACGGAAAGAAAGAAAGAGAAAGAGAGAGAGAGAGACAGAAAGAGAGACAGACCGATAGACAAACAGACAGAGAGAGGAGAGAGAGAGAGAGAAAGACACAGACAGAGACAGACAGAGTTACAGACGGAAAGAAAGAGATAGAGAGAGAGACGTTCTAATGTCCATAGAACAAAGTTTGTAATCATGGACTATGGACCTGAAACCCATACAGATATGCGTTGTATATTCCCCCCCCCCCCACCCCCGGATTGATTTTTCTTTCTTTTTTTTTTCATTTCGACTTAATGAAGTAAAACTGAGTCAATGATATGCTAATCTTTAAGATTGTTTACTGTGCCTTTATAAAATTTTAATACATTTTGTCTCAATGTTGATCTTGCTTTGTTGATAATATTTTTTATTACGTTTGATTGTTCAGTCCAAGCATGTCCCGGGGATAGTTTTTATTGACACATTCATTCATCCATTAGTCCATGCGTCTCCTGATAATTTTCTCGATTTACGCATTCGTTCACCTATTCACGCATTTGATAATCCTTTCATCTGTTTTACTTATCACCGACGAAGGTGTGCATCCTTTTAGACCCACTATGATCTAGTTACAACCAAACCAGGTCAAGTTACCCATTTACACTGTTCCATTGCTTGAACATAGAGTGAGACGTTTACATTCGTTGGAGACCAAGACAAAGGTCGGAAAAATGAAAATTCAGATTTAATCAAATTATATTTAATATTTGAAAACGTGACATCAAAATGACACACCTGAACAATCAATTAAACATTTCTTAGATTACGAAGAAAAAGTGTACTTGCTGAGATGGCTCGGTAATCATCAAACTTCTTCCGTCCAGCTTGTCCTGAATGTTCTCCTCAGCTGGAATGTATGCCACATGAATTGCTTAAGTTCTACGTGTTTAAGTATATAGTAGACGTATTACAATTTACGTTTTTAAATGCGTTGTGACACTTATCAAGCTGTTTCACAGTTCTGATTTATTCAAACCTCTGATGGCAATCATTGAAACGATGCATGAAACTAGATAGCTTTATCATTAGCAAAAGAATGAAAAGCAAAATGCGGAATTGTCTTAAAAATCCGGGACTGACAATGTGTTCAATATATACATTTATGTACGAAAATGCCTGTTGTTTTTTGTTGTTGTTATGTTCAAGTCTATAATGCTACAGTTAATGGAAAACTGATTCTGAATGTTGTAAAAATGCAGTTTTATTTACATGTGATTGAATGGCGCACGACCTTGCATTGGAGTTCTGTTCTGAATGTGTGCAGTGAAAGCAGATCCAATGCGCATGCAGTAAAAAGTCCAACAATACGAGATCGCACGAATGTTCTGGAGAAGGGCAGTATCTCTACAAAAAAGGAGCACAACAAACCCTGTGCCATCTCGGTAGAAAGACGCAGGGGAAAACGCGTGTCAAAGAACACACAGAAATAATGATTACATGAGTTAAACGATGACCATTGAGGTCAAGCTATTATTTCTATTTCAAGAATAAATTATCTAAAAACATCTTAGCCACTGACGGATTAGAGCATAATTCATTGTACTTGGTTTTCAAATTCAGTTTACAATATTGAAAAAAAAACAACCATACTTTTCTGAATCCAAAAATACCAAGATCTCAAAGGAGTCGCCTGATTTATTAAGATAACTACTAATGTAGACCTGAGTAATATAGACTAGAGCCTCAGTGGAATTACTCAGCTCTGTAATATGTGGCTGTTGGCGTCATCTATTCCAAGGAGTGACGTAATAAATGAGTGACATAACAAAAGAGTGACATAACAAAACAGTGACATAAATATCCTTTCAGACGAGTAACACCTAGAAACACTAAAAGATATTTCAAAAGAGTGAAAGTTAAAAACATTTATCATTATTCTACTAAATTCTTGAAAGAGAATAAACGAGTCCTACACATTTAACGCCTGCTACCTTATCTAACCGAATCACTTCAAACATCACGAAGCGTTCGACACCATCACAGTTTCGTTGTTAGAAAGTAATGATTGTTGCTTCAGGATGTCAACAGATTCGCCCTCTGAAATCTCGCTTGTCTTTAACCATTTGGGACTTTCCCAACTAAAAGTACACTATTCCATCATGACAGTCACAATTCCACTGCCAAGTGAAGAGAACAAAGCTGTTCTGTTATCCTGCTCGTGGTGAGAATTGAAAACAAATGCTCAACAATAATCTGCTTTCACATTTCTCCAGGTTCTTCTCTTGTACAGCCTGAAGTCTGTCTGTAGTTTTATACTTCTCGATGAATAATTACAAAACCAATTTGACTAATATTTTCAAAAAGTATACCGATGAAACGAAGTACTGTCCCGACTGTAGCTGTGTGTTGGGTCTTTCCAAGTGACCCCTGTTACAAAGAACTGGTAGACTTTAGCTGAAACTGACGAATAACGTGACTGTAATTCTTATTTGTTCTGTCCCAATTTTCTGATAAACTGCAGATCTTTTAGTAATGTAGAATCACTTTTTGTCATTAATTTGTTTAAAATGTGTTGTGGCACTGATCAATCTGTTTCACTGTTCCCATTTATTGTGATCCCGCTTCATAATAGTAAAGCCGCAAACGTCTTATGTCGAATTTCTCAGCTGTACAGAAAGTCAAGTTGGAACCAACGTGAACTAAAGTCGCGATATTCAAAGTCAATGTAAAAAAAACAAACACTCGAAATAATAAAACAAAACGAAACGCGATAAGGACATGTAGGATAAAAGATATTTCACATTGTTACTCCTATGATACGTCGCCCCTTTGTTACGTTATTCATTACACTTCTTTGAAACTGACCTATGTTGGTCACTCATTTTATATGTCACTCCTTCATTATGTCACTCCTTTGTGACGAATAAGACTTGTTCTTGTCTCTGACAGGCAAAAGTGCATAAACATTCTGTGTAAATCCAGTTTGATATCTAAGAGAAATCTCTGCAGCATGTAATAGTTTAAGGCAGCTTGTCCATGTCAGAACCAGACGCCGCAGAATTTGGCTGGGGCAATATGCTGATGTTCGCCTTTCAAAGAGGTTTTTGGATGCCGATGTAGTTACCTCGTGCCTCCTTTCTATACCGTGTTTATCATACTGAGTGATCCACCGAATCCGCTCCGCTATTTTTAAGGAAAATGACGTATGAAAAACTGTTTTTGCCTTTATAGTGGTGAGATACGGAGCGGAACGCATGCTGTGGACAAGTATATAGAGGTAAAGAGTGTTTTACCTTTTCATACGTCATTTTTCGTAAAAATAGCGGACGCAGCGGATGTTGTGAACTAGACCACCAAGCCGGGATAGCACAGCCAGCTACTGGCAGACCAGAATGATGTACACAACACACCATAGTCATTTCCTATATTTTTTTTTTAGTAAATCCGGGAAGACCTTACCAAACAAGGTCCGACCGTCAGACACAATCAGCGTCTGCTATTATTTCTTGGGTGTACATTTTGCTGGCAGCTACTGGCTGTGACGTCCTGGCTTAGTAAGATACAAAGCACATATGTATCTTGACCTCATATCAGTCTCAACCTAGTTTTCATCCTCCTGTATAATGGACGCAAATTGCTGTATCAAAAACGTTCGAAACATGGACTTCTGGTTAAAGCAATGACGTATAGGCATGCAGAATTGTGTCACTAAGAAGAGAAAGAGAAGAAATCTAAAAATTTATGTCAACAGATTCACTTGCTAATCTTTTTTTTTTTTTTTTTTGTGTTGTATTTTTGTTTTAACAGAACGGCAGCCCTTGTGAGTGTACCCGTCTATACTGACAGAACGACAATTATTTCTAGTTTTGATGAAGGGAAACAACTTTGACAATTGTAGTAATTAATTTTTCCGAGAAAGTTTGCATATTCTTGTGAACGTGTACAAAGACAGTGTGTTCATATCACTGTTTCACAGTTTGATTTCGTTTTATGTTGCTGCTGCAGTGAGAGGTAATATGTACTGTTGTGTGGATTCAGCAATGTGAGAGTATCATTGTTAGAAACAAATAAACTAATTGAACAGATGCTGTTTCTCCAATTGTAGTCATATAGCTGTAGTGTGTGGTATTGAAGTGCCTATCTATCTATCTATCTATCTATCTATCTATCTATCTATCTATCTATCTATCTATCTATCTATCTATCTATCTATCTATCTATCTATCTATCTATCTATCCATCCATCTATCTATCTATCCATCCATCCATCTATCTATCTATCTATCTATATATCTATCTATCTATCTATCTATCTATTTGTCTATCTATCTATCTATCTATCTATCTATCTATCTATCTATCTATCTATCTATCTATCTATCTATCTATCTATCTATCTATCTATCTATCTATCTATCTGTCTGTCTGTCTGTCTGTCTGTCTGTCTGCCTGCCTGTCTGTCTGTCTGTCTGTCTCTTTATCTATCTATCTATCTATCTATCTATCTATCTATCTATCTATCTATCTATCTATCTATCTATGTGTCTATATTCTTGTGTGCCTGACTGCCCTTTTGCCTGTGACTGTGGATGGATCTGTCTATAGATCCATACATCCACTGATTTTTCCAATCATAATCCTTGCTTTAATTCTGTATCGGTTTTTTAAAAATGATAATTCCATGGCTTTTGGTATGCTTTCCTCTGTTCTTTTCTCTCGAGGTCAGTGAAAACAATGAAGTATTACTCATATGTCTCTAGGTCAGAAACAGTCGCGGGCAGCACAAAATTTGCATCAACAAGATAGCGTACTGGAAAATCAATGGATAAGTACGACAAATACTTTGTATGCTTGAAGACTACAGTTGTAATGCAGAAGTAAAATAAACATAGTGGATCGTGTTAATAGTTTATTTATCGCTGTCACTATTCATACTAAACGACAGAAGACATCAAAGGGACATCCATAATGATTCTGAACGTAATAAAATATTCATGACAAGAATAAATGTCGATTATCCGGCATTAACCTAGAAACAAAAGCAATAGAAATGAGAAAACATGAAATTATTGCCATTAGGACAACAACAGGCATCTACTGTCATCACATGCACGCCCACAAACACACATATAATAGTATACGCACAAACTCACATACACATAAACATGGTCAAAAAATGTCATGTGACCAGACAACCTTTCCTAGATATACTCGTTTTGCACTAACTACTTCCGTATTTCTTTCATAATAAAATGGCTTCAAGAAAGTAACATTTCGAAGGCATGGGGCATTCCCTAAGCCGTAGGTGTAAAGAAAATAATGTTCGGGAAGAGCACTGAAAGGGTTAATGATAAATGAATAAAAAATAATGCGAAATAATAAAATATTTATACCATCTCATTGGCTGTTTAATGTCCATGTCTTGACAGCTTCTTGTTGGCCTGGAGATAATAAGAAATAAAGCCGATCTGATTGGTCAGGGAAGACAATGGCCCTTCCCTAGACATGTCATAGTTTATCCTTAAGTTAAGTTACAATTGAAGGAGGTCGTACATGTTATACCGTCTCCCGCAACCTCCACAGTCTTGGGTAAGAGGATGATCAGCAAATAGGCCTAATACCAAGTGGGTGGAATGTTTTGATATTATAAGATTAGATTAACACAGCGCTGTGCGTGGTTTAATGGTAACAAACACATGTATTCGAAATTGTCAGAAAAAAGGTTATTCGAAAAGTAAATTTTTTTTTTTTGCTTGTGTGATTTCTGTTTGGAGTTTGAATGAAGTCGTCTTCTCACCAAAAAAGTATTCCGCCAGTGAAACATTATTTTCTGTCGTTAATGTCTATGTATTTGAAAATATATGTTAGCACTGCAAAATATTTGCTCGTCTTAAATGCTTGTGCTTTGTGTGTCAACCTAGACTGAGCTTAATGATCGTGAGGAATGACATAGCAATGCTCTTCTCACCGAGATGCACTATATAAATATGTTTGTAATATATATATATGTTATTATATAAGTATATGACAAATCCACACGGCGTTCGTTGAAAAAGATAAGCAATACATGTACATGTATATATAATAATATACCCGGTGCTGTGCTATTTGGGCCGAAGGTATTTTAGGCAACGGAGTGTCATTGTCGATTCAAGTGTGCATTGGAATAGTCAGATGGACCTTGGGACGTGAGAGTCTGGTCAGTTTGTATCAATGTGCGGTAGTCAGATTGACTAATCAGGCGAAAAGGGGCTGGGGTAGCTATTGACCGTCAATGGCCACCCCATTAAATGACGTACCTTCAGGCAATATTGTACGGACACAAATTCTGTGTTTTCAAAAACAAACAAGAAAAACACACACGCCAGAACAGTGCTAACTGCAAACTCGCACTGTCGGGCCAAATAACCCGGAACCAGGGTTTTGTCCTATTTAGGCCGTATATATATATTTTTGTTGTTTAAAGAAACACAAAAGTCTTTACATTAAAAAAAAAAAATAATAATAATTTTTATTTGAACATATCGTTCTAGAGCCAGAAGTGTGGAATTTTATGACTGAACCGAATTAGGATTTGAAAACATTCCTTTTTTTGTGACTGCCAGCAAAGAAGACGTAGCAGATCTGCCCCTGGACTAATCTTAAGATCTATTGTAGTTTCGGTGACCAATCACGTACCTGAGGTCTAGGCACTGAATTTAAATTCTTATTTCTGAGGTTGGACGAACACCTAAATATCTGACTGAAATTGAAGGGGCTCCAGATGACATCTTAAGCAAACTCTTCACGACGAATGAATTGATCAGTTGATAACGATTGGTTGGACGGCTGTGTCAGATATATCTTACGATTTTGTCGCAACAACTTGTGGCTGCTATAGATCATGTCCAAGAGCGTGGTCATTCCATTCACCACTGCTGCAGTGTATCTAACAGCAGGTAATTGAAAATGACTATAAGTGAGCCCTACATCTAATTATCTGTCTATCCATTTTTCTCTTCCCTGATCAATCTATCCATTCAATCCTCTACCAACGAATTCATCCATTCATTTTCTTCCACCCATTTACATTTAAATCTACAGACAAATAAGCGAACACGAATAATGTTAGGTCTGGTTGTATTTTGTAAACCACCTGTAGATCTATTTGTGTTTCTTGATAACAGAGGTAGGACTTGGCAAATACTTTCAATATTTATTTTCCTAAACATCTTTATCAGAAAATTCATCCAACCCTTCACAGAGAGCAGTGCCTTCGTTCATGAGCAACTTTTTGACATAAGCAAATTCATATTATTATTTATATTATTATTATTGTTATTATCATCATCAGTTATACAAAAATTCAACCGATTTTTGTGCAAGTCCCTACCGCTGCTCACGGACTTCGGTTTTGCTCGAAATTTTGCAGGTGTCATTCTCTCGGCCTGCAGTAACACTTGGAGCCTTGAAATGGTGGGGATTTCATTTATTTATTTTT
Organism: Onchidella celtica; assembly: GCA_963931925.1. NCBI lineage: Eukaryota > Metazoa > Mollusca > Gastropoda > Systellommatophora > Onchidiidae > Onchidella > Onchidella celtica. The sequence continues at coordinate 47,572,214 of OZ007582.1, forward strand.
TCTTTGTGTGGCTGAAAAAAGTGATTGATCGTCTGCGATCCTTTCTTTTTCCACGAACACATGTGTTCATGACGTCGTGACTTCCTACCGATGTGTTCACTACGAGACACGCGTACAGACCAGATATTGCCATGTCATGACAGTTCTGTGCAGTGAATACTGACGCGGTGTCTGGGGCATTAACCGGGCCGTGCAGTGGGAATGCGATAAGACTCATCTAAGAACAAGGAACAAGAATAGCAGCAACAAAATATATCTAAATAAACGGGCACGGTGAACCAGATCCATTACAACCACCCAAAATTGAAACTAACAAACAGATCTGTACCGGGCAACGCCGGGTATCTCAGCTAGTAAATGAATGGTCGAATAAATAACTAAATATATAGATAAATACATGCTTTTAGATAAACAATATATTACTTTTTTTTTTATTCCAACGTACATACTCGGTTTCAATTCAGATCTAGATAAATGCTAATACAAGTTTTGTCTCTTTCAGAACTCGAAAGTCACGAGGAATAATATAATATTTTTTTCTTCTATTTTTGACCCTGTTATTTTGACTGATGTTATGGTATGTATTGTTCTATTGATCATTTGGCAGTTTCGTGCCGGACACAATGACAGTGGTGGAGGACGTGAACAGGTTTCCTTCTTTCTTCCCTTGCCACAAATGTGTGAATTTCACAATATCTAGTGTAGGCGGATACATCAAAGAGATGGTGCCTGATGCTGCCAATGTCTGGTGGATAGAGGTATTGTGGTTTATTTATTTACTAGTGTAAGGACCCGTTCAATGAACGGGTTGCAATGTCATCTTCATCAAGATAGAAAACCACACGCACAATCGGCAGACAGATTATGTAGATCTATGTAGGCCATCATTGTTGAGGAGAAAGCATTATTCGATATTTTTAGGCCTATTTTCATTTATTACAAAATTACGATACTTTGTTTCCATGTCAAAGGAACAGACATAGTAGCAAAAAGAACTATCTTTCACATGTAATTTTTTCAGGTCTGGGCATTTCTTCCTCGCAGCAGTGAATTTTTTTGCCTTGCTGTTTTTTTATATAGATTTACTTTTCTATTTATCTTTTTTTAATTTACATATTTATTTATTTATTTATCTATTTATTTATGTAACTATCTATGTTGCAGTTTCTTGGGGTTTTGTGGGTTTTTTTTTCTTCTAAAAAGTTCGCAAAACCAAACGAACAGAAAACTTTTTCGGTAGTAACAAAAATACAGCAACAACAGTAATCCTCCAAAAAATGTATTTCACAAAACCGCGACTTAGAAACTAAAAAACACACACACATACACACATACAAACACACGCGTAACTTGTTTCGGATTTGTTCTATAGGTTTATATTATTTATGAAATGTATCGTCAGTGTAATTGTCTAACCGTCCAGCTTCACTTTTTGTTGCCTGACCTTTCTTGTTCCAAAATGAATCTATATCTACAACATGACTGTATTACATGTCCCACCAAAAATTATCTGTCATCGCTTTGAAGATATGACTTTGTGATTTATGTGTTAAAAATGACCCAATTCTGTCCAGTGAAGGAAACAAACACAGGCTGTTTCGCTCTCTTGTAAAATTTTATAAAAAGCACTTAGACTTTTATAGAATTACTGCAACGAGAGACTTCTTATATATTTACAGGCCTTTCATTGTGAAATACACCCCCCTCCACCCCCCCCCACACACACACACGTAAACACACATTTTAATGATGTGTATGAATGAACAATTTTCCTTTGCAATGTCATTAACAGAAATGACATAATGTGTCCACCTCAGAAAGGATATCAGATAACAAAAAAACAAAAAAAAAACAACCTCAAATTTAAAATACCAAAATGGTCCCAGATATCAGGGTGCTCTTTGCAATCAATTTCACTAACATAAACTTTTAACTTGGTATTTACAGGTGTTAGAAGAAAGTCCGTCTAGTGCCTGTGTTTACAGGGAAACCTATGGGTTTTATGGACCTGCTATGTATGTGGACAGATGCTGTGCTGCGGTGTTTCGAGTCTGTTATCTAAAGGGTTAGTTACCTAGGCTGTGTGTATGATAGTGTGCAAGTGATGACAATGTCAGTCGATGGTAGTGATAAAGATGATGGTAATAATGATGATGATAATGATGTCGTTAAGGACGAAATGATGATGATGATGATAACGAAATTGTGATGATGATGATAGGAATGATGACGAAATGATGATGATGATAGGAATGATGACGAAATGATGATGATAGGGATGATGACGAAATGATGATGATAGGGATGATGACGAAATGATGATGATAGGAATGATGACGAAATGATGATGATAGGGATGATGACGAAATGATGATGATGAAAGTAATGATGACGAAATGATGATGATAGGAATGATGACGAAATGATGATGATGACAGGAATGATGACGAAATGATGATGATAGGAATGATGACGAAATGATGATGATAGGAATGATGACGAAATGATGATGATATGAATGATGACGAAATGATGATGATGATAGGAATGATGACGAAATCATGATGATAGGAATGACGAAATGATGATGATAGGAATGATGACGAAATGATGATGATGATAGGAATGATGACGAAATGACGATAATAGGAATGGTGACGAAATGGTGATGATAGGAATGATGATGATAGGAATGATGACGAAATGATGATGATAGGAATGACGACGAAATGATGATGATGATAGGAATGATGACGTATTGATGATGATGATAGGAATGATGACGAAATGATGATGTTGATAGGAATGATGACGAAATGATGATGATGATAGGAATGATGACGAAATGATGATGATGACAGGAATGATGACGAAATGATGATGATGATAGGAATGATGACGAAATGATGATGATGATAGGAATGATGACGAAATGATGATGATGATAGGAATGATGACGAAATGATGATAATGATAGGAATGATGACGAAATGATGATGATGATAGTAATGATGACGAAATGATGATGATGATAGGAATGATGACGAAATGATGATGATAGGAATGATGACGAAATGATGATGATGATAGGAATGATGACGAAATGATGATGATAGGAATGATGACGAAATGATGATGATGATAGGAATGATGACGAAATGATGATGATAGGAATGATGACGAAATGATGATGATGATAGGAATTATGACGAAATGATGATGATAGGAATGATGAGGAAATGGTGATGATAGGAATGATGACGAAATGATGATGGTAGGAATGATGACGAAATGATGATGATAGGAATGATGACGAAATGATGATGATGACAGGAATGATGACGAAATGATGATGATAGGAATGATGACGAAATGATGATGATGATAGGAATGATGACGAAATGATGATGATAGGAATGATGACGAAATGATGATGATAGGAATGATGACGAAATGATGATGATAGGAATGATGACGAAATGATGATGATAGGAATGATGAGGAAATGGTGATGATAGGAATGATGACGAAATGATGATGATAGGAATGATGACGAAATGATGATGATAGGGATGATGACATAATGATGATGATAGGAATGATGACGAAATGATGATGATGATAGGGATGATGACGAAATGATGATGATGATAGGAATGATGACGAAATGATGATGATAGGAATGATGACGAAATGATGATCATAGGAATGATGACGAAATGATGATGATAGGAATGATGACGAAATGATGATGATAGGAATGATGACGAAATGATGATGATGATAGGAATGATGACGAAATGATGATGATGATAGGAATGATGACGAATGATGATGATGATAGGAATGATGACGAAATGATGATGTTGATAGGAATGATGACGAAATGATGATGATGATAGGGATGATAACGAAATGATGATGATGATAGGAATGATGACGAAATGATGATGATAAGAATGATGACGAAATGATGATGGTAGTAATGATGACGAAATGATGATGATAGGAATGATGACGAAATGATGATAATAGGAATGATGACGAAATGATGATGATAGGAATGATGACGAAATGATGATGATAGGAATGATGACGAAATGATGATGATGATAGGAATGATGACGAAATGATGATGATGATAGGAATGATGACGAAATGATGATGATGATAGGGATGATGACGAAATGATGATGATAGGAATGATGACGAAATGATGATGATAGGAATGATGACGAAATGATGATGATGATAGGAATGATGACGAAATGATGATGATTGGAATGATGACGAAATGATGATGATGATAGGAATGATGACGAAATGATGATGATGATAGGGATGATGACGAAATGATGATGATAGGAATGATGACGAAATGATGATGATAGGAATGATGACGAAATGATGATGATGATAGGAATGATGATGAAATGATGATGATGATAGGAATGATGACGAAATGATGATGATGATAGGAATGATGACGAAATGATGATGATGATAGGAATGATGACGAAATGATGATGATGATAGGAATGATGACGAAATGATGATGATAGAAATGAAGACGAAATGATGATGATAGGGATGATGACGAAATGATGATGATGATAGGAATGATGATGATGTTAGGAATGATGACGAAATGATGATGATGATAGGAATGATGACGAAGTGATGATGATGATAGGAATGATGACGAAATGATGATGATAGGAATGATGACGAAGCATGATGATGATAGGAATGATGACGAAATGATGATGATGATAGGAATGATGACGAAATGATGATGATGATAGGAATGATGACGAAATCATGATGATAGAAATGAAGACGAAATGATGATGATAGGGATGATGACGAAATGATGATGATGATAGGAATGATGATGATGATAGGAATGATGACGAAATGATGATGATGATAGGAATGATGACGAAGTGATGATGATGATAGGAATGATGACGAAATGATGATGATAGGAATGATGACGAAATGATGATGATGATAGGAATGATAACGAAATGATGATGATGATAGGGACTATGACGAAATGATGATGATAGGAATGATGACGAAATGATGATGATGATAGGAATGATGACGAAATGATGATGATGATAGGGATGATGACGAAATGATGATGATAGGAATGATGACGAAATGATGATGATGATAGGAATGATGACGAAATGATGATGATGATAGGGATGATGACGAAATGATTATGATGATATAAATGATGACGAAATGATGATGATGATAGGAATGATGACGAAATGATGATGATAGGAATGATGACGAAATGATGATGATAGGAATGATGACGAAATGATGATGATAGGAATGATGACGAAATGATGATGATGATAGGAATGATGACGAAATGATGATGATGATAGGAATGATGACGAATGATGATGATGATAGGAATGATGACGAAATGATGATGTTGATAGGAATGATGACGAAATGATGATGATGATAGGGATGATAACGAAATGATGATGATGATAGGAATGATGACGAAATGATGATGATAAGAATGATGACGAAATGATAATGGTAGTAATGATGACGAAATGATGATGATAGGAATGATGACGAAATGATGATAATAGGAATGATGACGAAATGATGATGATAGGAATGATGACGAAATGATGATGATAGGAATGATGACGAAATGATGATGATGATAGGAATGATGACGAAATGATGATGATGATAGGAATGATGACGAAATGATGATGATGATAGGGATGATGACGAAATGATGATGATAGGAATGATGACGAAATGATGATGATAGGAATGATGACGAAATGATGATGATGATAGGAATGATGACGAAATGATGATGATAGGAATGATGACGAAATGATGATGATGATAGGAATGATGACGAAATGATGATGATGATAGGGATGATGACGAAATGATGATGATAGGAATGATGACGAAATGATGATGATAGGAATGATGACGAAATGATGATGATGATAGGAATGATGATGAAATGATGATGATGATAGGAATGATGACGAAATGATGATGATGATAGGAATGATGACGAAATGATGATGATGATAGGAATGATGACGAAATGATGATGATGATAGGAATGATGACGAAATGATGATGATAGAAATGAAGACGAAATGATGATGATAGGGATGATGACGAAATGATGATGATGATAGGAATGATGATGATGATAGGAATGATGACGAAATGATGATGATGATAGGAATGATGACGAAGTGATGATGATGATAGGAATGATGACGAAATGATGATGATAGGAATGATGACGAAGCATGATGATGATAGGAATGATGACGAAATGATGATGATGATAGGAATGATGACGAAATGATGATGATGATAGGAATGATGACGAAATCATGATGATAGAAATGAAGACGAAATGATGATGATAGGGATGATGACGAAATGATGATGATGATAGGAATGATGATGATGATAGGAATGATGACGAAATGATGATGATGATAGGAATGATGACGAAGTGATGATGATGATAGGAATGATGACGAAATGATGATGATGATAGGAATGATGACGAAATGATGATGATGATAGGGACTATGACGAAATGATGATGATAGGAATGATGACGAAATGATGATGATGATAGGAATGATGACGAAATGATGATGATGATAGGGATGATGACGAAATGATGATGATAGGAATGATGACGAAATGATGATGATGATAGGAATGATGACGAAATGATGATGATGATAGGGATGATGACGAAATGATTATGATGATATAAATGATGACGAAATGATGATGATGATAGGAATGATGACGAAATGATGATGATAGGAATGATGACGAAATGATGATGATAGGGATGATGACGAAATGATGATGATAGGAATGATGACGAAATGATGATGATAGGGATGATGACGAAATGATGATGATAGGAATGATGACGAAATGATGATGATAGGAATGATGACGAAATGATAATGATGATAGGAATGATGACGAAATGATGATGATAGGAATGATGACGAAATGATGATGATAGGGATGATGACGAAATGATGATGATAGGAATGATGACGAAATGATGATGATAGGAATGATGACGAAATGATGATGATGATAGGGATGATGACGAAATGATGATGATGATAGGAATGATGACGAAATGATGATGATGATAGGAATGATGACGAAATGATGATGATGATAGGGATGATGACGAAATGATGATGATAGGAATGATGACGAAATGATAATGATAGGAATGAGAACGAAATGATGATGATAGGAATGATGACGAAATGATGATGATGATAGGGATGATGACGAAATGATGATGATAGGAATGATGACGAAATGATGATGGTAGGAATGATGACGAAATGATGATGATAGGGATGATGACGAAATGATGATGATGATTGGAATGATGACGAAATGATGATGATAGGAATGATGACGAAATGATGATGATATGGATGATGGCGAAATGATGATGATGATAGGAATGATGACGAAATGATGATGATAGGAATGATGACGAAATGATGATGATAGTAACGATAATGATGATGTAAAATAGTTACTTGATGTGTTTGTAGACGTAACAATATCATGTGGGCCAGTGGTTGAAATTCTTGACCCCAATTGAAGAAGTCCGGGGTCTAGTCTAAGAATTGCTATAGCCCGCCGAATCCAAACACTTTGCAACTCACAAAGCTAATATCAAATAATAGTGAATAGAAAATGAAATAAAATAAATAGATGAATAAACAAATAATTAAATAAATAAATAGATAAATAAATCGTCTTAGAAAATTTCTTTTTCATATGACCATAATATATCCGCTTTTCGATATAAATTTCGAAGAAAATCAATGCACCAGCTTATGCGTGTACGTATAGCTTTTTTCGGCCTAAATAGATAAATGCATCTTAGTATAAAAAAAATAGTAGCGGAAGGATTTCATTGTGGTGGATCTGGTCACTTCTTTTCCCCCTCAAGGCTGTAGCCTGAACAACAGTTTTAAAAATGATACTATTAATGTGCTTAAGTGCCAGGTAATCTAACCCAATGGCTAGTGTGTGCTCTGACGTTGCAGGCAATCTTTTTTAAAAAGTCGTTACGAGGATGAAATACAGTGAACTTTGTTTGGCTTCCTTCCATAAGCCCATTACATGTGAGTCTGTATTTGACACGCCTTCAGCTTGAACATTAATGAGATAGGTGGTGGGGGGGGGGGGGGTTAGGTGGGATAGGCCCATTGCGGACATTGGTCATTTTAGTTATAAGGACCAACGCATAACCATGGCCATGGTAGCACTGACTTTGATTCGTTAGCTGATTTGCACTGTGAGCACTTCAGGCGTCGCGAACCAATCGGCGGGGAGCTAAATAAAAAAGTTCATTACAGTAAACAATGACACGTGTGTTCACGAACATGGGAGACGTTAGGCCAATTCTTTCACTTCCTCTCCCTTGTTTACACGGATGGTAGGGAATCTGACCAGCTTGGATCCATCCTTTCCACCCCTGTCATAACAGTCAACTGCAATGCAACCAGCAGGCATTTTAACCGCTTTGTCATATCTCGAAGTTACGCTCGTCAGCAGATCCAGCCGCCATTTTAGGTGTCGGAAGTACAGAACAAAAACACTCTGTGACGTCATTTGCAATGGGCCTGTAAAAAAGGAGAGACTGGGGAGAGGGAGAAAGCCACGCCGATCAAATCAAGACTAAGGGATTTAAGGGTGAGCAGACATACTTATCCTTGGCGCGCGAAGTCGCGGGTTCTCTGCCAGTAAATAAATAAATGAATAGATAAATAAACAAAAATGATGTAAATGATGCCTATAATAAAATTACTGAACTTACTTCGGTGGCAGTCCACACACAAAAATACTTTTTGCAAGAAAACTACCATCGTGCAATAAATCGCTACTCTAAAGCCTAATAACTATATTTGTCCGATTTTGGTGGGAACAAAAACTCGTCAACAGCCTACTCATACCCCCGCTGATCTATCCTATCTATTCTGCCCTAGGTACTGTGGAAGTTCTCGCCTATAACAGCAAAAACAACAAACGACGGCGCTGCGTGGCTAACTGCGTCATCAAAAGTGCCAGCATCAAGAAACAAACATCCAAATCTCCTTGTGTGGAGAGGTTCAGCTTCCGCCCTAACGGACAAGTGCTGGAAGTCTCCAAAGGATGTCGGGCCATATTTTATCTTGGATGTGAAGCAAATGAGTGCCCTTGACATGGTTCTTTCTTCGCCAGTGGGTGGGACGTGGAGGCATCAACATCTGTCTGTGTAGGGAGCTTGCTACCTCGGGGCATCCATAAAGTACTTTATTTTGCAACTTTAAAAAGGTGAATACAGCCAAATGGGCTAAGGATCAGTTTGCTATTGCCCGTAACAGAGCATCTTTGGCATGGTCTGAGAACTAATCACTGACAATGTTCAGTTTAAATTCACTGCACAACGAAATCGTTATCGTTATCGCAAACGGGGGTGGGAGGGGGGGGGGGGAAACTGGCAAAATAGACCTTACGTAATTTATGGATAGTAATCTCATCCCTCATCACATGAAATGAATAAAATAACAAAACGATGAATAAAATTTGCACCATGCTGATGTACAGATTGTATTGTGAACTTCACTGGCGTTTACTCCCCCCCCCCCCCCACACACACACACATACATACATACATATCAAATTTGTTTATTTCCATGAAATACATGTCAAATGTACCCGTACAATATCTTATTGGAAAAACAAAACTTCACATTGTACAGAAGCGGAAATACATGCTATGGTCCCTTTCATTCATGCTCTCCAAATCTTCTTCTGTGGTAAAATATTAGAGTTAATACAATATTATTTCACTTTATGCTAAACTACCTCTGTCCTAATTTCTTGCTCTCCAAATCTCCTTCTCTGGTAAAATATTAGAGTTAATACAATATTATTTCACTTTATGCTAAACTACCTCTGTCCTACTTTCTTGCTCTCCATATCTTCTTCTCTGGTAAAATATTAGAGTTAATACAATATTGTTTCACTTTATGCTAAACTACCTCTGTCCTACTTTCTTGCTCTCCAAATCTTCTTCTCTGGTAAAATATTAGAGTTAATACAATATTATTTCACTTTATGCTAAACTACCTCTGTCGTACTTTCTTGCTCTCCAAATCTTCTTCTCTGGTAAAATATTAGAGTTAATACAATATTATTTCACTTTATGCTAAACTACCTCTGTCCTACTTTCTTGCTCTCCAAATCTCCTTCTCTGGTAAAAATATTAGAGTTGATACAATATTATTTCACTTTATGCTAAACTACCTCTGTCCTACTTTCTTGCTCTCAGCTTCCATACATTAAAAGAGCCTATACCACTGCTAACACTGCAGCATTTTCCTATAAATTTCGCTCCGGCGTTACTGAGGCCAAGTTTACATAGTCCACTTTTTACTCTCTAGTGGACGTGACCTAATGAACCAAAGATCAAAAGAATTATTTGACAATGATATCCTAGTGAATTAATTTTCAGACACAAGGGATATTATTTATTAAATTTTGACTGATAGCACCTGTCAATGATGGTATCGAATGGAATTGATATTTCAACAAGTTTTACTGCCATATTAACTGGGTCTATGACTGATATCCGGTCTGTTTTGTGAGTGGTTGAAGGATGTGTTACTAGACTGAAAAATTGTTGGCGTGAGTGGCTTATCCATAAGGACAATTTTATTGTTGATGCTGTTTCCTTTAATTTTGTTTGTTATAAAGTTAACAATTCTATTGTGTCGCTTCTGATACATGGTCTTGAATTTTGTGCATCCATTTAAAATGTGTGAGGCAGTTTCTGTAGGATGGTTACAAAGTTTACATTTTTTGGAATATACATTATGGTAGTAACGACTCATTAAGCTTTCACATGGAAGTAATTGTAATAGTCCCTTAGTGATAAAAGTTCATATTTTTCCGGAATGTTGTGGTTTGTCCAGAATAAGTTGGAGAGAGAGTGATCGATATTGGGGGATTCCCGTACAATACGTCCCTGAGATTTCTTGGCTTCCCAATTTTCGGTGATTTCGTTTAGCTGAATTTTTTTGTACGCCGCATAAAATCGTGTGGCATCTTCGATGGCAGTTGATATCTCTTCATCTATGTGAAGTTCGAAGGCATATTTGTTGTTTCTGTCATGTAGTTTTAGGTTCATTCTAGCACACATTTCGTTCAAATGTACCCATGTTGATCTCGTCCAGTTTACTTTAGACTCTTTCGTGATTATACCTTTTTCATTTGTTTTATATCCCGCGAAAGACGTTTCATCAGTCGTCTTTGCACTCTTGCGTTTGTCCATGTGCAACTATAGTGATATTCTCAAGCTTTCTCTAACCTGTGGGTCCTCGTTGATTAATACTGACACTAAAAAAATGCTAGGTGCTTCGAATAATACAGTGTACGTGGTATTAGTAGTCCTAGTCCTACATGTGACTTTCATACATACAAACGTACAGACTCACGTATAGCGACCTTAGTTCTTGTTTATTCTACTTCCATTTTGTGAGAACAAAAAATCAGATCGTTTAGGGTGTAGAAGAGGTGTAACAAATGCACATTTTCACTCTTGTTTAAAATGCGTTGTGACATAAACTTTTCTCAAGTTGTTTCAGAGTAATGATTTATTCTAACTCATTACCGTAATAACTATAATTTAAGGCCCAATTCCTGAGTTTTGCCAGAAGTTGGATTGGGAGAAACAAGAATTCAGGTCGCCATGTACAGACCCTTCTGTCTTTCTGGTCCATTCATGAAAAAGACTAGAATTTTATCATTGTGTTCTGAATAGTGCATTGCCATTCTTGAGCAGGCTTGTTTCACGCTTGACATTCTATTTGGGATAGCTGATTAAATAACAATTTAGAAATACATACAATGCTATAGAATTTGTTGTTCCACAAGTACGACATAAGCTATGAATAGACCGACAAGCATTAGGCTATTTTGAGAGGCCCATCGCAGACAGGCAGACAGCTAGCAAGACAGACAGGCAGGCAGACTGACAGACAGCTATATAAACAGAAAAACAGACAGACAGACATGCCTGCAAGTAGGTATAGACAGTCACAGATAGATAGACAAATAGATAGATAGATAGATGGATTGATAGATAAATAGATAGATAGATAGATGGATAGATAGATAGATAGATAGATAGATAGATAGATAGATAGATAGATAGATAGATAGATGGATGGATGGATGGATGGATGGATGGATGGATGGATGGATGGATGGATGGATGGATGGATGGATGGATGGATGGATGGACGGACGGACGGACGGACGGACGGACGGACGGACGGACGGACGGACGGACGGACGGACGGACAGACAGACAGACAGACAGACAGACAGACAGACAGATAGATAGATAGATAGATAGATAGATAGATAGATAGATAGATAGATAGATAGATAGATAGATAGATAGATAGATAGATAAAATAGTAAGGAAGAAAGTAGGAGAGAGTGAGTATGACAATGTTTATAACAGTAAATTATTTCTTCCAAAGAGCAGGCATTATCGCTTAATATCCTGTCTTGAATAAGAGCCAGTTGCAAAACTTACGCCTAGAACTCGGAGACGACCACAAAATCCAGAGACATGGGCTTGAAATCAATTCCTTTGCACCCAAAAAACGTAGAATGTGAAGTCCGAATGAAACTGTGCTTCGTGTTCGAACTATGCTCAGATAATACAGTTTTCGAATCAGAACCCTACCTCTTTCACACAGCGAGTTGTAGGATAAAATTCCTAGCTTTTCTTGCCTGTGTTTACAAAAAAGGTTCCTTCCATCGGTGTTGTCTTTTGGTAGCCTGGTGGCACTTCCTGGTGCGACGTTGATTATTATGGTACATAAACCAATACGAATCAAGACATCAAGGAAACTGAAACAGTTTCTCCCGCAATATTTTGGGATTTGGTAGTTTATTTTGGGATCTTGACATTTTTTAAAAGACATTGGGATCTTGGCATTTTTTTAAAGACTTTGGGATCTTAAAATTTCTTAAAAGGACCTGGAGATCTTGGCATTTTTTAAAGACTTTGGGATCTTGGAATTTCTTAAAAAGACCTGGGGATCATGGCATTTTTATTAGCGTTCGTTGAATATTTAGGGCTTTAGTGTACTTGCTGTATTTTCTTTGTTTGGAAGCAAAGTCAGGAAATTGCTCTTGCAGTTACAATACTATTTGGGACTTTAAAAAGGTGAATAAACCCAAGTGGGCTAAGGGACAGTTTGAAATTGCCTGTGTGAAAGGATTTATTTTTTTCTTTTGCATAATCTGCTAGCTAATCACTGACATTGCTTAGTTTAAATTTGGTGCATACATAAGAAAATCCAACATTTCAAATTTTATTTTTTGGGTGTCACAAGAAAAAAAAAACCCAACTGATTTTTTTCTTCACCTTGGGATTTTTAATAGATATTCTTGGAATTTTTAAAAATCTTCATAGGCAAAGCTGCATATTTTTTGCAAGCCCGGGCGTAGGCAGGCTGTTTGCTTGCCACACATCACAGAGGGCTATGACAGTGAGTACCATCGAGTGTTGACGATTGACTCACCTATGCAGATGATTAAACAGCGGACAGGACAAGGCCCAGAGTTCTCAGAACAATATTGAAATACTGTCCCCTCTGATTTCCCTTAGCTCTTGTCGCTGGCGATCTGGTGAATGCCAGCAAACTTCTCAGACAAAAGCTGTAGTTATTGTCTTTGAAGATGTTTGTTTCTCGGGCGCCTCAGTCTCTTCCTTCGCAGTTATGGGAGTTTCAGTCTCATGATAATCATTAACAGTTAGTGGCTTACAAGTTTCTCTCTGGATTAAAACGTCACTGTTCCCCAAAACTGTTTTATGTTAGCACAGCTGGTCTAGTTATGATGTCTATTCCAAAGTTTGCTCTTACATTATTGTTCGGTTTAAGAGTCCACAACGAAGATCACTCAATGCAATTTTGAATGTACTTGGAAACTTTTTATATGAAACTCGATGTCTCCATCTGTTGGGTTGCTACAGTCTTAGGGAACGTAGACGAAAGTATGCAGAATATGAGGTAAATAGACAATTTGCGACTCGGTTTAAAGCTTCGGGATATAGGTCCTGATGTGGACATTTTGTTGGCTGAATTTGGAGACTGCAATATTTCTTTTCCAAATTACCACGGATTTGTACTGCCTCTGTGAAAGGTTAGTGGTTTCAATAAGATCATTTTGTACATTTGGAGACGTAAACTACTGGTCTGTTCTTCCAATAAAAAGAACTGTAAAAGGAAGACAAACACATTGGAGTAAAATCACACAAAAGAATAGTCTTAAAAGCAAAGAAAAAAATGAAATTAAATCCAAGAAAATAACACAAATGAAAAGAAAAGAAGAAGACAGAAGACATGCATGCAGTATTGGACTATGTGGCTTGATCCTGTTCCTGGTAGTTCATATTTTAGGCCAATTTATCCGATTACCACTTTTTTATGTTGATATTCGGGGGATTTTTTTTTTTCACCACCAGATCACCCCGATGAGGGTGGAAGATGGGAGATAAGGGTGCAATGAGTCCTAGACAATACAATCATTCAACCTTCGGGTTTCACACAGCCTAAGTCGGTCACAAATTTAGACACCTTTACCAAAAATCCAAGACTTTGTGCGGATTCAACACTTCAGAACTCCCCAAACAATTTCTCTGACCATTGAATTCCACAGCGGCAAGCGGTTTAATTGAACGCAAGAATCGATGACGTATACTGCAAACCACAAGGGGAAATAACTCTCGGATCGCGATTTCCTCCCCTTTCAATAATAGGGCAAGTCGTGGGTGACATTCCCTCTCTACCCGTAGCTCGCCATCTGGTGTCGCTAATCATGGGAAAACGGGGGATTAACGAGTGGACCGGATCATATTGAAATGGGTGGGAGTCTGAGATTGAAGAGAGGCCCAAGAAGCTGATTTCAAAGACTCGGAGAGAGGGGAGGGAAAAAATTCGGTGGGAATATTGAAAGGTGAACCCAATTGAGATGTGGAGGTGGAATTGAGCAGACCTTGTAGTTAAAAATTGGGATTGGGTAGAAATGTTGCTGACATCAACATCTGGACTGTCCACGCCATACAAACACACACACACACACATACACACGTATATATACACACACCACACACAATTCCTATATAGAGATACCTCTTTTGGGAAGATGGCTGTCCTTCGCTTGTTGTACTAAATTTGAAAGAAACAGTAAATAATAAATAAATAAATAAATAAACTACCTTTTGTCCTTTTCCTCTCAATATTTGACCACTGTCCTAACCTATCCGCCCAATTCAGACTTATGCCAGAACTGCACTGAACTAAGATCTTTTTGAGATAAATCCCGACATTGTCATATAAACAAAAACGCCCATTCACGGAACCCATAAACCTGACTATGTCACCTTGAATAAAGGCTTATTTTTAATTGTGTTTTGTTTGGTTTTTATTAAAAACAATAATGACATAGTCTATTATATTAGTATACTGGCGATATTAATTTTTCTTCCATGAAACCAAGCCTTCTTCTGAGGTGCCCAGCTTTTAGATTTTGACAATAACCGTGGAGGATTAGTGACAACAAGTGCATGCGTCTATTCCCAGCTCTTTTAACACTAACAGCTGCGAGTTTTAGATCCGCCCGGAGATGTACACAAAATCAAATCTATCAGACCTTTGCACAAGGGCAAAGTTATTAGAGCTGGAGCTGCTACTTTTTCTGTAGCGGTCTTAATGGATATTTGCTAGCCCAAGAGACATGGACTTACGCACTGCAGGTGGCTAACTGCCAATGAAATGTTTTTAGATTTCGGAACTTGGGTATAGTTAAGCGTCACTTTTTCGGAGCAAACTGCCATGGCTGAAGACTTGAAATTTGGCGCGAGCATACAAAAAGATACACATGTCGTCATGAAGAGCTGATTTTTTTTTTTTTTTGCCACTTGAAAATAGTGAATTTAAAAAGTATAATTATATTTTATCCAAAACGCCAGTTCATAGATAGCCGCACACATACACACACACACACACACACACTCGCACACACAATCACACTCACACACACACTCATACACACACTCACACTAACACACACGCTCTCACAAACACACTCACACACACTCACACTTTCACACACACACAAACACACATTCACACTCACACACATACACTCACACATTCACACTCACACACTTATACTCACACTCACAAAAACACACACTCACACACACACACCCATACACACACTCAAACTCACTCTCACACACACTCACTCACACTGACACGCCACACTCACATTCACACACAATCACTCACACACTCACTCACGCACACACTCACATACACATACACACACACACACTCACACTCACACACTACACACTCACACTCACACACACACTGTAACAAATTCCAGACTGGAAGATGTACTTATTATGACAGGACAACAATCACAAACGACCAAGTATAACACTTAACAAACAACCAACCAGGCTCACACATTTATTATAACATTAATATATATATACGTTCAATTACATACGGTACATTATTCAATTCAACTACAATTCAAGGGTCATTCTTCCATACAGTCACCCTATCTCCGGTTCCCCAACCGTACAGCCCGTGCTTTACTACATAAATTTCCAGGCCCTTACTCGACCTAACATCAACCCCTGTATAAGTCGTACTACCGAACTCTCATGTACATAATTTAACATCAACACCTGTACACTTCGTATTACAATAATATCATGTACATAACTTAGAAATATAGCTAGCCCAATTCCCCGAACCAGACTGCCACCGCTGCTGGGCTGCCTGTCGGCCTTACGCCCTTGTCTGCACGGCTCCACAGCCTGTCCTCGGCCTGTGTCCGTCCACCGCGGGTGGCCTCACTGCCTGACCCCGGCACCTATAAGAATACCATTACATCTCTATAACATTATACACTTACTATCCACTTCACCACTCATTACGAACCATCACGCGTACATACACATTCCACAGTTCACTCACCACACAACTGCGCCTCTCTTCTGTAACACACCTCCACCGTATTACACAGTACTCAGGCTAGGCTAGGAATCCACACTCCTAACGTACAGATCTCGCTCCAAGTTCACATCTATTAATACAGTAGCACATGACTTGCACACTCCTCGCATATAACTTATTTACATCATGGTCATCAGAAGAATATAGTACATCAATTATCAATCATAGTTCAACCTACCAGTCATCACTGGAAAAAACACTCTCACTAGTCTTCCGACTGCTCCCTTATGTTCGCCCTCTGGGCTCTCTCTTGCGTCCGTTCCCTTAGGACTCTCTGTGTGCAGTGACTTGTAAGTACACCGATCTCGCCTCGTCCAATCCCCAACTCACAACATTCCACGCTTTCCATTAATTGTCTGCCGTGAGTTAAGCTTACTATACCCCCTTCTCCCCGTAATTATTGATCCTCGCTCACTCGCTCGCGACATCATCCCCCACCCAAAAAAAAATGAATGCAATTAATTTCAAAATCGCAGCAAGATAAATGATGCGACATTTACGCAAAAAATGACCTACTCCTGCCTATAGCACGTATGGTACCGAAATCAGGGGAAAACATGGCGATTCATTTGCCCTGCACTATGCATATATATATATCACATCATTTATACCTAACTAAAACATAATATCTAATACAGAATCAAAATCAGTCAACCTATCAACCATTCTTCATATAATATTTATAATGTCAATATTTTAAGATCGACGAATCGTTTCCACAGATCACTGTCAATGTTCATATGTTTTCCAATTTTCAATGACATCACGTTTTCAATCGTGCACAATTTGCTACTCCTCGTTGTTCCATCTGTGCGTCGAACGTTCCTCTCCTCCGATGGGCAAGCGCCTGAAACTTCCACCTAGGCTCGACTAAGGTAGTCGGCGATATGGTTACTGGTTCCCGGAGTGGGTTGGATGACGAACGTATACGGCTGTAAAGCCAGTGCCCACCTCGATAAGCGAGGGCTCGACGAACGATTCCTAGATAAAAACGTTACTGGTTTGTGGTCTGTCTGGATGCAGAATTCTCGTCCCATCAAATAACGTCCTAATTTCTGGACGGACCACACAATGGCAAGACACTCCCGCTCTATTACAGAATATTTCCTTTCTCTCTGTAATAATTTACGACTGACATAGCATACAGGATGTAAATATTCATTCTTCTCCTGTAGAAGACAAGCGCCGACACCAGAGTCCGACGCATCTGTTCTGAGGATAAATTTAGATCGAAAATCTGGCAATATCAGAATAAGTGACGATGACAATGCCGTCACTAATTTATTAAATGCTGTCTGACATTCAGACGTCCACTGAACCTTATCGGGCTGTCCCTTCTTAGTAAGGTTAGTAAGAGGAGATGACAAAGAGGAAAAGTTCGGAATGAACTTCATGTAATAATTTAGAACTCCCACTAAGCTTCTCACTTGTTTCTTTGTCTTAGGGATTTGCAACTCTACCAATTTATCAATTTTTGTTATCTCAGGTCTCTGAATACCTCTACCCACGAGATGTCCTAAGAATACTATTTCTGGACATGCCAAATACATTTTTGCGGGTTTAGCAGTTAAACCAAAATGACGCAATCGTTTAAAAATTACTGTTAGTGTCTGAATATGTTCAGACCATGACGACGCGTGACACGCTATATCGTCAAAGAATGACACGACATTAGGTATGTCCTTCAATACCATTCTCATTAATCTTGCAAACGTAGCTGGCGCGTTTACCAACCCAAATGGCATAACCTTAAACTGAAACAATCCTATGGGCGTTTGAAAAGCCGTGTATTGTTTAGATTCCTCAGCGAGAGGAATTTCCCAATACCCTTTTGTTAAATCTATCTTCGAGAACCACGTCGAACCAGCCAATGAAGCTATTAATTCCTCTTGGAATGGTATGGGCTCCCTATCGCCTACAGTAATAGTGTTAAGTCTCCGAAAATCAATACAGAACCGCACCGATCCATCAGATTTCTTTACCAGGACGATGGGTGATGAATATGGCGATGTTGACGGTTCTATCACGTCTACCTTCAACATGTCCTGAACTTCCTTAATAACCCTATATCTGGAAGCAAAAGGTAACGGGTAAGGTTTAAGACACACTGGCTTATCCGAAGTCAATTTTATCTGGTGCTGGATCACCGTAGTACGACCCGGCAAATCTGTGATAACATCTGGGAATGACGCCAACAGGGCCTGAAGTTCCCTACTCTGTGAACTCGTAAGGTCAGGGCTAACATTTACGTCCCTGTAACCTTGTGTCGGAGCTAACTCCGGCAATTGAATTTCTACTTCATCCTGTGCATCGGTATCGCCCACGCCACTGTCTGACTGGTCTACGACCCCCGTACATGCAACAGTGAAGACACTCTCCTCTGGTTCCGTCTGAGAACACAGATACTCTGGTCTCTCATAAAATCTCTGCAGCATATTCACATGAAAAACCTTTACTGATCCATCAATCTGAATAGCATAATCTACCTTCGAAACGACTCGCTCAATAGTATACGGACCTTTCCATGTCATTAATAACTTATTATGATAGGTAGGCAATAACAACAAAACCTTGTCCCCTGGCTTAAAAATCCGCAGTTTGGAACCTCTATCTTTATATGTCTTCGCTCTCTTCGAAGCGATACTAGAAGCTTCTTCCGCAATAGTGCGCGCTGAAGATAATCTCTGCCTTAAATCAACAAGGTACTGAAACACTGAAATTTGCTCATCGTCTCCCGATGATGGCGACGTCATCATGTCCCGAAGGACATCAGTTGGACCCCTAGGACTACGACCATACAACATCTCAAACGGAGAGAATCCTGTTGACTCCTGACGTACCTCCCTATACGCAAACAATACTGCAGGGATATACCTATCCCAATCTTTAGGGCGATCAGCAGCTACCTTACGCAAAATCGACTTTAGCGTCGAGTTAAGTCTCTCGCACATGCCATTAACCTGCGGGTGATATGGAGTGGTAGTGATGGGCTGTATGCTAAACAAGCGAAACGATTCCTTCATCATGTCCGACGTAAATTGCGCGCCCCTATCAGACAAGATCTGCTCCGGTATTCCCACTCTAGCGAAGATGCCAAATAACGCTTCCGCGACTGCCTCTGACCTTATAGTACGAAGAGGAACTGCCTCTGGCCATCTCGTAACATTACAAATGATAGTTAGAAAAAAATCGATTCCCCCTATCAGTAGCCGGGTGAATGGGGCCAACAAGATCAATCGAAACCTTTTTAAACGGTTCCGAAACCGTGGGGATAGTCTGAAGAGGAGCCTGGGGTGTGCGACCCTTGTGAGTCGTCTTTTGGCACGCACTGCACGTCTTACAATACAGCCGGACATCTCTGTGTATTGAAGGCCAATAAAAATTCTTCAGAACTCTTTCCTTGGTTCTAGCAATTCCCATATGACCCGCTAATGGGACATCATGGGCCAAACGCAATACTGTTGCAATTAACAACGCTGGCACAACTACCTGCTTCAGAACCGAAGCCACTGTCACGTACTTACGGAACAGAATGCCCCCTTGGATAAGAAAGGAAGATGAACCGTTCCTATACTTCCTCGTTTTCTCAGTTTGCGCCTCCTCAAAACATGGACTTAATGATGGATCCTCACTTTGTAATCTCGCCAAGCGTTCTGGTGTGATATCAAGGTTGACTGACGGTGTCACCAACGGTTTAATTTTTCCCTTATCAGATACCTGACGACGTGTCTCAACTGCGGCACAAAAGTCAATACCCTTAGACTGCGACCATGCCTGTACATGCTCTGTAGAAGGAGAAATCACATGGGACACATTACCAATAATGAGCTGAGCCCCTGGGAATAATCCAACGACCGCCTCAACTTCACCGCTAAGAAAAGGTGTATCAATCTCTATCTTTGCGATAGGTAACTTCTCAATGGCGCCCGAAAACTGAATACAGGGAATAGTCTTATCTGTAAGCTGTGACTCGCGAATGCAATCTCTGTGCACCCCTACAACGGTAGATCCTGTATCACGCAATACTGACACCGGTTCGTCACCAACAAACCCTGGATAAACCCGAAGACCCCCACCTGTGTAACATGAATTAATAACGGGAATTTTTCTCCCACAAGGTAAAACACCGGAAGATAATAATTTCTGACAACTGGGACACTCAGAATACTGTCCGCCTCTGCCGTCCGATGTAACACACGTGGCCGCATGATGAAATTTATTAGGAGAATACTGAGTGGAGCTACTATGACTGCCATCCACGTTTGCCGCTATCCTACTTGCAGGACAATTAACGCTAATGTGATCTGCTCTTCCGCATTTCCAACACTTCGCTGCCGTACACTCCCGTGAAAAATGACCTACGCGTCCGCAAGTCCAACACTTCGCTCCCTGTGTTCCGCAAGACCTGGGTCCCCGTGACCCATCGCGACCCGAACTAAATTCCCTCTGCCGTCGATCATCGGCAAAGGTTACAAAACGCCCTCGGCCATTACCGCGACCTCGCCCTCCTGCTCGGTCAAACTTAGCGGCCACATATTCAGGTGATTGGCCATACCCCCTACGTGGGACCTGAGTTTGTCCATTAAAGCTGCCACGCGGACGCGACCTATCTTTGCTGCGTCCTGTCGGCGACCCCTCAACAATGGCGATGTAACCGCCATCCTGAACGTACGCCTTCGCCACTGGTTTGGAACTATGTGCCGTACGGTATGCCTCCGCTAACTTTGACGCCTCCTGCACCGTCGCGAGTTCATTTTCTTTAAGAAAAGCCACCAAATCTCTATGACACGATGCATAGAGCTGGTCACGGATCATTAGGTCCTTCAATTTCGCAAAATCTGTGCCAACATGCGATAAGTCTAACCAGTTCGTGAAATACTCCGTCAATCTGGCAACGAAGGCAGCAAAATCTTCCCTAGTATCCGCACGTGCTCGCCTAAACTTCTCCCGAAAATATTCCTCCGTACGCGCAAAGCGGCGAAATACCAAGGACTTTAGTTTATCGTAATCATGCACGTCCTCGCGCTGTAATTCTTTAAAATAGGTCAACGCTCGACCCTGTAATAGAGATGCCAGGTACGTGGACCATAGTTTCTTGTTCTCTCCCCACTGCAGTTGTGCATTTAGTTCGAACCTATAAAGGAAGGCATCAATATCGTCCTTCTGATCGTCGAACGTCGGCAGCTTGATCCGAACCCCACCTTTATTTTGTCCCTGCCGCTCAAATGTTTCCGTTGGCGCTTCCTTCTTGCTTTCTAACTCCGCGATTCTTACTCGCGCCTCTATCTCCCGCTCTTGAGCTTCTATGTCCTTTAACTTTAACTCCCTTTCACTCTG
This sequence comes from Onchidella celtica, assembly GCA_963931925.1. Lineage (NCBI taxonomy): Eukaryota > Metazoa > Mollusca > Gastropoda > Systellommatophora > Onchidiidae > Onchidella > Onchidella celtica. The sequence goes on from OZ007582.1 coordinate 47,594,740, forward strand.
CCGCTCTTGAGCCTCTTTTTCTCGCTCTGTATCTTTAGCACGCTCATCGCGCAGCTCCGCCTGCTGCTCCCTAATCCAGCTGCGCAGCTCCTCTCCTTCAAGACCAAGTTCCTTACCTAACTTCATTAGTTGCTGGAGCTCCGCCATTTCACGGATTTATGAGTATGGTATGCAACGTCAAAAAGACTAACCTGTCGGTATGATTACTAACGACAAATCGACGTGAGACCTGAGACTAAGTCGAATATAAGCACAAGATGTATCGTACTTTTTGTGAACACAAAAGAAAAGAATAAACAAAGAAGAGGAAATTCAGAAAAAGAACCACAAGGACATCAAGGACAAGGAACCAGACTAGGACAAAGGCTTCTAAAAAAAAAATTTAATAGGGAAAAAAATGCAACTTAACTACGCCGATTACACTACAAGGTACGAACAAGAACAGAGCCTGAAAAAAAGAACGTATATACAGATAGGTGAGACAAGGGGGACAAGAGAATACGTCTTCCTGCAGAAAAAGAGAAGATATCGACGCTACAACTAAACAAATGTAAAGCCCTAAAGAACTGTTCACTGTGATGAACGCGGTTCCACGTTTAGCCCACCTCCCTAAGAGGATAAACTACGTTCACCACAGCAAACCCACTCCACCGCCCGTATAATCTATGACAACAAAAACAGCAAAAACAGAGAAAAAGACAGATGAAAAGACAGCCCTCAAATCCAGGGCACAAAATTTCAGTTTTACTTAACTTTCACTCAGCTTCCAATTCTGACTTTAACTTCCCCTTTATCTCGGAGCTCTGGCTGCTTGACTCCTCAGGCTGGCACACAAACTCTCTGCAGAGTTCAAGTACACATTAGTAACTATTCATGACAATACATGCATCAATACATATTCCTAAATATACATAAATCATCTCATCATGAAATTCCCATTCATCCAACAAACAGAAGACAACAGCACAAATTCCTACCACAACAGAAATACAACTAAACGGACGAATACACAATGTCAAAATGACCACAGGTAAACTAGACGCCCACTGTAACACGGACGAGCCCCCACTGTAACACGGACGACCCCCCCTGTAACAAATTCCAGACTGGAAGATGTACTTATTATGACAGGACAACGATCACAAACGACCAAGTATAACACTTAACAAACAACCAACCAGGCTCACACATTTATTATAACATTAATATATATATATACGTTCAATTACATACGGTACATTATTCAATTCAACTACAATTCAAGGGTCATTCTTCCATACAGTCACCCTATCTCCGGTTCCCCAACCGTACAGCCCGTGCTTTACAACATAAATTTCCAGGCCTTTACTCGACCTAACATCAACCCCTGTATAAGTCGTACTACCGAACTCTCATGTACATAATTTAACATCAACACCTGTACACTTCGTATTACAATAATATCATGTACATAACTTAGAAATATAGCTAGCCCAATTCCCCGAACCAGACTGCCACTGCTGCTGGGCTGCCTGTCGGCCTTACGCCCTTGTCTGCACGGCTCCACAGCCTGTCCTCGGCCTGTGTCCGTCCACCGCGGGTGGCCTCACTGCCCGACCCCGGCACATATAAGAATAACATTACATCTCTATAACATCATACACTTACTATCCACTTCACCACCCATTACGAACCATCACGCGTACATACACATTCCACAGTTCACTCACCACACAACTGCGCCTCTCTTCTGTAACACACCTCCACCGTATTACACAGTACTCAGGCTAGGCTAGGAATCCACACTCCTAACGTACAGATCTCGCTCCAAGTTCACATCTATTAATACAGTAGCACATGACTTGCACACTCCTCGCATATAACTTATTTACATCATGGTCATCAGAAGAATATAGTACATCAATTATCAATCATAGTTCAACCTACCAGTCATCACTGGAAAAAACACTCTCACTAGTCTTCCGACTGCTCCCTTATGTTCGCCCTCTGGGCTCTCTCTTGCGTCCGTTCCCTTAGGACTCTCTGTGTGCAGTGACTTGTAAGTACACCGATCTCGCCTCGTCCAATCCCCAACTCACAACATTCCACGCTTTCCCTTAATTGTCTGCCGTGAGTTAATCTTACTATACCCCCTTCTCCCCATAATTATTGATCCTCGCTCACTCGCTCGCGACACACACACCCACTCACACTCACATACACACCCCCACTCACACTCACACTCACATACACACACTCACACATACACACCCACACCCACTTACACTCACCTCACACTCACACATACACACTCACACTCATACACACTCACACTCACACGAACACCACACTCACATTCACACAACCTCACCTCACACTCACACACACACACACACACTTACATACACACAACCTCACATTGACACACACACACTCACACACAACTCACACTCACACACCTACACACACACCCACACACACACCACACACACTTGCACCCCCCACACACACACACACTCACAAAAATGCAGAGAGAGACAGAAACACACGTTCGTGTATGAATTCACTGACTAACTTACTCATGTCAAGAGTAGATAAAATGCAATAGCACAGAAGGCCGTGAGTTGTTTACTTGTCAGGACTACGAGAAACTGATTGGTGGCCTTGAACGGTCCCAGCGAATTATGGTTTACTAGATGACCTACCGGGAACTGCCCGGAATAAACAATTATGTGCTCCCTCTCCCTCTCTCTCTCTCTCTCTCTCTCTCTCTCTCTCTCTCTCTCTCTCTCTCTCTCTCTCTCTCTCTTTCGCTCTCTCTCATATAAACTACAGTCTTGCTTCAGAACTCATGCGCACCAGAACACTACGCACCAAACTGAACGCTTGATGATACGGTTACTTTTTATGACATGCACGGTACTATATATTAGGAAACAAACATGCAAAAATACAGATGTTACATAGCAATAAACATTGTTATTTTTTAATAATACATGCTTGAAGTAAACAACTTTTTAATTATAGCCATCATCTTCCTTATCTCAATTACCACCTTCCTGCCAAATTTAAGGCCTGAAGAGTGTATAGTTTGGTCAGTTAGTCATGCCAAAGGTTGCAAGTTACTGAAATATATAATAGATGAGTAGGAAATTGTAAAGTTAAATATTAGATTCACGCTTTGGGTTTTGATGTTCGTGATTAGAAGTAATGGAGTAGGGGTGAGATAAGGTGGGGATTGCTGACATTGCTAGGTATGACTAGACATGTTTTTGCACGTTGACTGATTATACTGGATAGTGCAGAGATTAATACATTCAAGATGGTGGGGTTTTGGCCAATAAGATTGCTGAACTAATTTTACCAGCGGAGTAACCCTATTTGGGTAGTGGATAGTATAAAAGGACATGTAAAATTGAAATTCATTGAGTGCAGAGAAGAAGCTAAGCATCGTTCCCGTGAAGTATCTCCGGTTGGCCAGTACCTGAACTGTGTTGCACGAAGACGAGCAGTCCATTGTCATCGGACTGACAATTAGAAAGAGAGCCGATAGAAGTGCCAGAGAGAGCTCTAGAAAGAAAGGTCTGGGTGGATTGACTAAAGAGTCCACACCGCGCTGTCCTGATTTTCACGCCTACGAGCCAGTAGGTGTGAATAACGGTAACTTGTGTTATTCACTCATAGGCATTGAGATAGAGAGAAAACTGTCACAAATCCCAGACTGGGAGATGTAATAGTTTATGACAGGACGACAATCACGAACAAACAAGTTTAACACTTAACAAAACAACCCATCAGACTCACACATTTATTAAACATAATTATACATATAATAGCGCAATTACATACCTTATATTATTGAAATGAACTGCCGTACAACGGCCTTACTCTCACACACGCTCTCCCTCGGATCCACAATCCGGTAGTTACTCCTAAAGGCACTTCGGCCTCAGCCTCTCCCCTCAGGGTCTTAATAGCACATTAATAATTTACTGGCACCGCAGTCTCGCAATATCCCCTCCCTATTGTCATACACCTTAGCACTCCCCTAGCACCTCAGCAGGGCAATAACACGTTATTATTTCCATAGCCATCAACATGGCAACAACATAGTATCAGTTCACTAGCCTATCAACATGGCAACAACATAGTATCAGTTCACTAGCCTATCAACATGGCAACAATATAGTATCTCATTCACTCTCATATCTACGTCCCTGTCCGTGGCCTGACTGCCACGACTTATGTGCCTCTACTGTCCTGCACTGACAGCCTCACTTCTGGCCTATGTGCGGCCTCCGGCCCTATGCTGGCCTATCCCCTGTGCTCATCGAGGTGGCTCTGCGGCCCGTCCCCGACACCTACAAGAATAACATTACATTGGTATAATACCCTACCATTTCTATTCACTCCACCTCTCCTTACAACCCATGAAGCGTACACACACTAGTTCACCTTTCACTCACCACACATCTTACGGTAACACACCTCCATCGGAGTACACACTACTCACTCGCGCTACAAATCCATGAACTCACTTTCGTCTATCGCTCATGGCGCACATTGCTATATCCAATATCAAGGACTTCCACATTCCTCACATATACTTATTCACATCATGGTAATAGACGAATATAATATAATACATCAATCATAATAATCAATCAACATTCTACATACCAGTCATAACTGGAAAGACTCTCACTAGTCTTCTCGACTGCTTCCTTTTATCTCTGCCCGATGGGCTATTATTCACAGATCCGCTCCCTAGGACCTTCTAACTTGCAGTGATAGTTATACAGCGCTTTCGCCTCCTTCAGACCCCCCCCCCCCACTACTCACAACAGCACGCTTAACTTGCTGTCTACTGTGAGCCTTTCTTACTCTACACCCGCTCTGTAGCAATCCCCTTAATTGCACTCACTCCACTCGTGACATCATCCCCCACCCCAAAAAAAAATTAATGCAATTAATTTCAAATCGCATCAAGATGACTGTCAACGAGTGAGCGTGAGCAATACCTACACTAAAAAAATTGACCTAGCAGTTCCCCTAGTATATAAAATACCGAAATCAGGGGAAAATATGGGGATCAATATGGTCTGAAATATGCATATATGTGTCACCTCATGAATAGCTAACTAAACACAATATCTAATACAGAATCAAAAACCATTCAACCTATCAACCATTCTTCATATCATATTTATAATGTCAATATTTTAAGGTCGACTCATTCACACAGATCCCGTCAATGTTCCTGTCCTCCGATGTATAAGCTCCTGAAATCTTCCCCTAGGCTCGACTAAGGTAGTCGGCGATATGATTGCTGGTTCCTGGAATTGGTTGAATAACGAAGGTGTACGGCTGTAAAGCCAATGCCCATCTAGACAAGCGTGGGCTGGACGAACGATTCTTCGACAAAAATGTCAGTGGCTTGTGGTCTGTCTGGATACAAAATTCTCGTCCCATGAGATAACGTCCTAATTTCTGGACGGACCAGACAATGGCAAGACACTCACGCTCTATCACAGAATACTTTCTTTCTCTCTGCAATAACTTCCTACTGACATAACATACAGGATGGAGACATTCGTTCTTCTCCTGTAGAAGACAAGCGCCGACACCAGAGTCCGACGCATCCGTTCTGAGGATAAAATTAGATCGAAAATCGGGTAATATCAGAATGGGTGACGATGATAATGCTGTCACCAAATTATCAAATGATGTCTGACATTCAGACGTCCACTGGACCTTATCGGGTTGTCCCTTCTTAGTAAGGTCAGTAAGAGAAGATGACAAGGAGGAAAAATTTGGAATGAACTTTCTGTAATAATTTAAAATTCCCACTAAGCTTCTGACTTGTTTCTTTGTTTTAGGGATTTGCAACCCTACTAACTTGTCAATTTTTGTTACTTCAGGTCTCTGAACACCTCTACCCACAATATGTCCTAAGAATATTATCTCTGGACATGCCAAATCCATCTTTGCGGGTTTAGCAGTTAACCCAAAATGACGTAATCGTTGAAAAATTACTGTTAGTGTCTGAATATGCTCAGACCATGTCGACGTATGGCATGCTATATCATCAAAGAATGACACGACATTAGGTATGTCCTTCAACACTAATCTCATTAATCGTGCAAACGTCGCTGGCGCGTTTACCAACCCAAATGGCATGACCTTAAATTGGAATAATCCAATGGGCGTTTGAAACGCCGTGTATTGTTTAGACTCCTCAGTAAGCGGGATTTCCCAATACCCTTTCGTCAAATCTATCTTGGAAAACCACGTGGACCCGGCCAATGAAGCTATTAATTCCTCCTGAAACGGAATAGGCTCCCTATCGCCTACCGTAATAGTGTTCAATCTTCGAAAATCAATACAGAACCGCACCGATCCATCAAGTTTCTTCACGAGGACGATGGGTGATGAATACGGCGATGTTGATGGTTCTATCACATCTAACTTCAACATCGACTCAACTTCCTTTATGACTCTATCTCTCGAAGAAAAAGGCAACGGATACGGTCTAAGAAATACTGGCTTATCCGAAGTCAACTTTATTTGGTGCTGGATCGCCGTAGTGCGACCCGGCAAATCCGTAACAACATCCGGAAATGACGCTAACAGGGTCTCAAGTTCCCTACTCCTTGAACTCGTAAGGTCAGGGTTAATTTTTACGTCCCTGTAACCTTGTGTCGGAGTTAACTCCGGCAATTGAATTTGTAACTCCTCCTGCGCCTCGGTGTCGCTTACGTCACAGTCCAACTGGTCTACGACCCCCGTACAAGCAGTAGAGAAGACAGTCTCCTCTGGTCTTGTCTGTGCACACAGATACTGTGGTCTCTCATAAAATCTCTGTAGCATATTAACATGGAAAACCTTACTCGTTCCATCAATGTGGATAGCGTAATCTACCTTTGGAACAACTCGCTCAATAACATAAGGACCTTTCCATGTCATCAATAACTTATTATGGTCCGTAGGTAACAACAACAGAACCTTGTCTCCTGGCTTAAAAATTCTCAGTTTGGAACCTCTATCTTTATAGTCTTTTGCTCTTTTCGAAGCGATACCAGAAGCTTCTTCTGCTATAGTGCGCGCTGAAGATAATCTTTCTCTTAAATCGACAAGGTCTATCGAAACCTTTTTAAACGGTTCCGAAACCGTGGGGATCTTTTGACGAGGAGCCTGGGGTGAACGACCCTTATGCGTCGTCTTTTGGCACGCACTGCACGTCTTACAATATAAACGTACATCTCTGTATACTGACGGCCAATAAAAATCTTCCAGAACTCTCTGCTTGGTTCTAGTACTTCCCATATGACCCGCTAATGGAACATCCTGGGCCAGACGCAATACTGTAGCAATCAACGACCGTGGCACGACGACCTGCTTTTGAATGGAGGACTCCGTTACATACTTACGGAACAGAATGCCCGCCTGAACAAAAAAAGAAGATGACCCGTTCTTATATCTCCTCGTTTTCTCGGTTCGCGCTTCCCCAAAGCATGGGTTTAATGATGGGTCCTCCCTTTGTAATTTCGCCAAGCGCTCTGGCGTGATATCTAGGTTGACCGCTGGCGTAGCCAAAGGTCTAATCTTGTCTTTATCGGCTACCCGTCGGCGTGTTTCGACCGCGGCGCAAAAGTCAATACCTTTTGATTGCGACCATGCTTGCACGTTCTCATCGGAAGGGGAAACTACCCGTGATACATTCCCAATGATGAGCTGGGCGCCTGGAAAACAACCAACGACTGCTTCGACTTCCCCGCTAAGGAAAGGTGTATCTATCATTATTCTTGCCATGGGTAATTTCTCAATGGTCCCCGAAAATTGGATGCACGGGACAGTCTCACCTGTAAGCTGTGAATCCCGAATGCAATCCCTATGCACTCCCACAACGGTAGATCCTGTATCTCGTAAAACCGAGACCGGTTCGTCCCCAACAAACCCCGGATAAACCCTAAGACCACCTCCTGTATGACATGAATTTATAACGGGGATCTTTCTCCCACAAGGTAAAACACCGGAAGATAATAACTTCTCACAACTGGGACACTTAGAATACTGTCCGCCTCCGTTGTTCGATGTAGCACACGCAGCCGCATGATGAAATTTATTTGGGGAACATGGACTGGAGCTACTGTCCACGTTCGCCGCTATCCTACCTGCAGGGCAGTTCACGCTGATGTGATCTGCTCTTCCGCAGTTCCAACACTTCGCGGCCCTACACTCGCGTGAAAAGTGACCCACGCGTCCGCAAGTCCAACACTCCGCTCCCTGTGCTGCTCTAGGCCTGGGTCCCCGTGACCCATCGCGACCGGAACTAGAGTGCCTATGCCGTCGGTCATCGGCAAAGGTCACAATTCGCCCCCGGCCATTACCGCGACCTAGCCCTCCTGCTCGGTCAAACTTACCGGATCCATATGCCGGTGATTGGTGATAGCCCCTACGCTGCCCCTGGGCTTGCCCGCTATAGGCACCACGCTGACGCGACCTGTCCCTAAGTCCTGCCGGCGACCCCTCGACAACGGCGACGTACCCAGCATCTTGGACGTACGCCCTGGCGACTGGTTTGGACGGATGCGCCGTACGGTATGCCTCCGCCAACTTAGACGCCTCCTGCACCGTCGCGGGTTCGTTCTCTTTCAGGAAAGCCACCAGATCTTTGTGGCACGACGCGTACAGCTGGTCACGGATCATTAAGTCTTTCAGTTTAGCAAAATCCGTGCCCACATGCGCCAAGTCTACCCAGTTCGCGAAATACTCAGTTAGTTTCGCGACGAAGGCAGCAAAGTCCTCCCTGGTATCTGCACGTGCTCGCCTAAACTGCTCCCGGAAATATTCCTCGGTACGCGCAAATCGGCGAAGCAGCAAAGCCTTCAGCTTATCGTAATCTTGCACGTCTTCGCGCTGTAGCTCTTTAAAGTAGGTTAACGCTCGCCCCTGCAATAGCGATGCCAGGTACGTGGCCCATAATTCCTTATTTTCCCCCCATTGCAATTGTGCGTTCAGTTCGAACCTGTAAAGGAAGGCGTCTATGTCGTCCTTCCGGTCGTCGAACGTAGGGAGCTTAATCCTAACGCCACCCTTATTGTGTACCTGCCGCTCAACTGTTTCTGTTGGCGCATTCTTTTTGATTTCCAACTCGGCGATTCTTATTCGCGCCTCTCTCTCCTGTTGCTTATCCCTAGCCTCTATCTCCCGCTCTTGGGCTTCTATCTCCTTTAACTTTAACTCCCTTTCCTGCTCCTGAGCCTTAGCCTCTCTTTCCTTTTCCTGAGCCTCTTTTTCCTGCTCTCTATTGTCACAAATCCCAGACTGGGAGATGTAATAGTTTATGACAGGACGACAATCACGAACAAACAAGTTTAACACTTAACAAAACAATCCATCAGACTCACACATTTATTAAACATAATTGTACATATAATAGCGCAATTACATACATTATATTATTGAAATGAACTGCCGTACAACGGCCTTATTCTCACATGCACTCTTCCTCGGATCCACGATCCGGTAGTTACTCCTAAAGGCACTTCGGCCTCAGCCTCTCCCCTCAGGGTCTTAATAGTACATTAATGATTCACTGGCACCGCAGTCTCTCAATATCACCTTCCTATTGTCATACACCTTAGCACTCCCCTAGCACCTCCGCAGGGCAATAACACATTATTATTTCCATAGCCATCAACATGGCAACAACATAATATCAGTTCACTAGCCTATCAACATGGCAACAACATAGTATCTCATTCACTCTCATATCTACGTCCCTGCCCGTGGCCTGACTGCCACGACTTTATGTGCCTCTACTGTCCTGCACTGACAGCCTCACTTCTGGCCTATGTGTGGCCTCCGGCCCTATGCTGGCCTATCCCCTGTGCTCATCGAGGTGGCTCTGCGGCCCGTCCCCGACACCTACAAGAATAACATTACATTGGTATAATACCCTACCATTTCTATTCACTCCACCTCTCCTTACAACCCCTGAAGCGTACACACACTAGTTCACCTTTCACTCACCACACATCTTACGGTAACACACTTCCATCAGAATACACACTACTCACTCGCGCTACAAATCCATGAACTCACTTCCATCTATCGCTCGTGGCGCACATTGCTATATCCAATATCAAGGACTTCCACATTCCTCACATATACTTATTTACATCATGGTAATAGACGAATATAATATAATACATCAATCATAATAATCAATCAACGTTCTACATACCAGTCATAACTGGAAAGACTCTCACTAGTCTTCTCGACTGCTTCCTTTTATGTCCGCCCGATGGGCTATTATTCACAGATCCGCTCCCTAGGACCTTCTAACTTGCAGTGATAGTTATACAGCGCTTTCGCCTCCTTCAGACCCCCCCCCCCCCACTACTCACAACAGCACGCTTAACTTGCTGTCTACTGTGAGCCTTTCTTACTCTACACCCGCTCTGTAGCAATCCCCTTAATTGCACTCACTCCACTCGTGACATCATCCCCCACCCCAAAAAAATTAATGCAATTAATTTCAAATCGCATCAAGATGACTGTCAACGAGTGAGCGTGAGCAATACCTACACTAAAAAAAACTGACCTAGCAGTTCCCCTAGTATATAAAATACCGAAATCAGGGGAAAATATGGGGATCAATATGGTCTGAAATATGCATATATGTGTCACCTCATGAATAGCTAACTAAACACAATATCTAATACAGAATCAAAAACCATTCAACCTATCAACCATTCTTCATATCATATATTTTATAATGTCAATATTTTAAAGTCGACTCATTCACAGAGATCCTGTCAATGTTCCTGTCCTCCGATGTATAAGCTCCCGAAATCTTGCCCTAGGCTCGACTAAGGTAGTCGGCGATATGATTGCTGGTTCCTGGAATTGGTTGAATAACGAAGGTGTACGGCTGTAAAGCCAATGCCCATCTAGACAAGCGTGGGCTGGACGAACGATTCTTCGACAAAAATGTCAGTGGCTTGTGGTCTGTCTGGATACAAAATTCTCGTCCCATGAGATAACGTCCCAATTTCTGGACGGACCACACAATGGCAAGACACTCACGCTCTATCACAGAATACTTTCTTTCTCTCTGCAATAACTTCCTACTGACATAACATACAGGATGGAGACATTCGTTCTTCTCCTGTAGAAGACAAGCGCCGACACCAGAGTCCGACGCATCCGTTCTGAGGATAAAATTAGATCGAAAATCGGGTAATATCAGAATGGGTGACGATGATAATGCTGTCACCAAATTATCAAATGATGTCTGACATTCAGACGTCCACTGGACCTTATCGGGTTGTCCCTTCTTAGTAAGGTCAGTAAGAGAAGATGACAAGGAGGAAAAATTTGGAATGAACTTTCTGTAATAATTTAAAATTCCCACTAAGCTTCTGACTTGTTTCTTTGTTTTAGGGATTTGCAACCCTACTAACTTGTCAATTTTTGTTACTTCAGGTCTCTGAACGCCTCTACCCACAATATGTCCTAAGAATACTATCTCTGGACATGCCAAATCCATCTTTGCGTGTTTAGCCGTTAACCCAAAATGACGTAATCGTTGAAAAATTACTGTTAGTGTCTGAATATGCTCAGACCATGTCGACGTATGGCATGCTATATCATCAAAGAATGACACGACATTAGGTATGTCCTTCAACACTAATCTCATTAATCGTGCAAACGTCGCTGGCGCGTTTACCAACCCAAATGGCATGACCTTAAATTGGAATAATCCAATGGGCGTTTGAAACGCCGTGTATTGTTTAGACTCCTCAGTAAGCGGGATTTCCCAATACCCTTTCGTCAAATCTATCTTGGAAAACCATGTGGACCCGGCCAATGAAGCTATTAATTCCTCCTGAAACGGAATAGGCTCCCTATCGCCTACCGTAATAGTGTTCAATCTTCGAAAATCAATACAGAACCGCACCGATCCATCAAGTTTCTTCACGAGGACGATGGGTGATGAATACGGCGATGTTGATGGTTCTATCACATCTAACTTCAACATCGACTCAACTTCCTTTATGACTCTATCTCTCGAAGAAAAGGGCAACGGATACGGTCTAAGAAATACTGGCTTATCCGAAGTCAACTTTATTTGGTGCTGGATCGCCGTAGTGCGACCCGGCAAATCCGTAACAACATCCGGAAATGACGCTAACAGGGTCTCAAGTTCCCTACTCCTTGAACTCGTAAGGTCAGGGTTAATTTTTACGTCCCTGTAACCTTGTGTCGCAGTTAACTCCGGCAATTGAATTTGTAACTCTTCCTGCGCCTCGGTGTCGCTTACGTCACAGTCCAACTGGTCTACGACTCCCGTACAAGCAACAGAGAAGACAGTCTCCTCTGGTCTTGTCTGTGCACACAGATACTGTGGTCTCTCATAAAATCTCTGTAGCATATTAACATGGAAAACCTTACTCGCTCCATCAATGTGGATAGCGTAATCTACCTTTGAAACAACTCGCTCAATAACATAAGGGCCTTTCCATGTCATCAATAACTTATTATGGTCCGTAGGTAACAACAACAGAACCTTGTCTCCTGGCTTAAAAATTCTCAGTTTGGACCCTCTATCTTTATAGTCTTTTGCTCTTTTCGAAGCGATACTAGACGCTTCTTCTGCTATAGTGCGCGCTGCAGATAGTCTTTCTCTTAAATCAACAAGGTACTGAAACCTTTTTAAACGGTTCCGAAACCGTGGGGATCTTTTGAGGAGGAGCCTGGGGTGTACGACCCTTATGCGTCGTCTTTTGGCACGCACTGCACGTCTTACAATATACCCGCACATCTCTGTATACTGACGGCCAATAAAAATCTTTCAGAACCCTTTGCTTGGTTCCCGCACTTCCCACATGATCCGCTAATGGAACATCATGGGCCAGACGCAATACTGTAGCAATTAACGACCGTGGCACGACGACCTGCTTTTGAGCGGAAGCCACTGTGACGTACATACGGAACAGAATGCCCCCCTGGACAAAAAAGGAAGACGACGACCCGTTTTTATATTTCCTCGTTTTCTCGGTTCGCGCTTCCCCAAAACATGGGTTTAATGATGGGTCCTCCCTTTGTAATTTCGCCAAGCGCTCTGGCGTGATATCTAGGTTGACCGCTGGCGTAGCCAAAGGTCTAATCTTGTCTTTATCGGCTACCCGTCGGCGTGTTTCGACCGCGGCGCAAAAGTCAATACCTTTTGATTGCGACCATGCTTGCACGTTCTCATCGGAAGGGGAAACTACCCGTGATACATTCCCAATGATGAGCTGGGCGCCTGGAAAACAACCAACGACTGCTTCGACTTCCCCGCTAAGGAAAGGTGTATCTATCATTATTCTTGCCATGGGTAATTTCTCAATGGCCCCCGAAAATTGGATGCACGGGACAGTCTCACCTGTAAGCTGTGAATCCCGAATGCAGTCTCTATGCACTCCCACAACGGTAGATCCCGTATCTCGTAAAACCGAGACCGGTTCGTCCCCAACAAACCCCGGATAAACCCTAAGACCACCTCCTGTATGACATGAATTTATAACGGGGATCTTTCTCCCACAAGGTAAAACACCGGAAGATAATAACTTCTCACAACTGGGACACTTAGAATACTGTCCGCCTCCGTTGTTCGATGCAGCACACGCAGCCGCATGGTGAAATTTATTTGGGGAACATGGACTGGAGCTACTGTCCACGTTCGCCGCTATCCTACCTGCAGGGCAGTTCACGCTGATGTGATCTGCTCTTCCGCAGTTCCAACACTTCGCGGCCCTACACTCGCGCGAAAAGTGACCCACGCGTCCGCAAGTCCAACACTCCGCTCCCTGTGCTGCTCTAGGCCTGGGTCCCCGTGACCCCTCGCGACCGGAACTAGAGTCCCCATGCCGTCGGTCATCGGCAAAGGTCACAATTCGCCCCCGGCCATTACCGCGACCTAGCCCTCCTGCTCGGTCAAACTTACCGGATCCATATGCCGGTGATTGGTGATAGCCCCTACGCTGCCCCTGGGCTTGCCCGCTATAGGCACCACGCTGACGCGACCTGTCCCTAAGTCCTGCCGGCGACCCCTCGACAACGGCGACGTACCCAGCATCTTGGACGTACGCCCTGGCGACTGGTTTGGACGGATGCGCCGTACGGTATGCCTCCGCCAACTTAGACGCCTCCTGCACCGTCGCGGGTTCGTTCTCTTTCAGGAAAGCCACCAGATCTTTGTGGCACGACGCGTACAGCTGGTCACGGATCATTAAGTCTTTCAGTTTAGCAAAATCCGTGCCCACATACGCCAAGTCTACCCAGTTCGCGAAATACTCCGTCAGTCTCGCGACGAAGGCAGCAAAGTCCTCCCTGGTATCTGCACGTGCCCGCCTAAACTGCTCCCGGAAATATTCCTCGGTACGCGCAAATCGGCGAAGCAGCAAAGCCTTCAGCTTATCGTAGTCTTGCACGTCTTCGCGCTGTAGCTCTTTAAAGTAGGTTAACGCTCGCCCCTGCAATAGCGATGCCAGGTACGTGGCCCATAATTCCTTATTTTCCCCCCATTGCAATTGTGCGTTCAGCTCGAACCTGTAAAGGAAGGCGTCTATGTCGTCCTTCCGGTCGTCGAACGTAGGGAGCTTAATCCTAACGCCACCTTTATTGGGTACCTGCCGCTCAACTGTTTCTGTTGGCGCACTCTTTTTGATTTCCAACTCCGCTATTCTTACTCGCGCGTCTGTCTCCCGCTCTTGAGCTTCTATCTCCTTTAACCTTATCTCCTGCTCCCGTTCTTGAGCTTCTATCTCCTTTAACTTAAACTCTCTTTCCTGTTCCTTATCCTTAGCCTCTCTTTCCTGTTGCTTATCCTTAGCCTCTCTTTCCTCTTCCTTATCCTTTTTTTCCTGTTCTCTATCCTTAGCACGCTCATCGCGCATTTCTGCCTGCTGTTCTTTAATCCAGCCGCGTAGCTCTTCTCCCTCCAGGCCAAGTTCCTTACCCAACTTCATTAGTTGTTGGAGTTCCGCCATTTCACAGATTTATGGTTATGGTATCTATTATGCGAACGACCAACCTGTCGGTATGATCACTAACGACACGACCAGAGACCTGAGATCACACCAGATATAACAATACCCAATTGTCCCAAATACAATTCAGAAATTTACCTTTACAGCACAACTAATTCTATATCTATAAAATGTATAGCACTATTAATTATAAAAAGACTAGAAAAGACAAGAATAGGGAAATTTAGTAGAAAGACCACAAGGACGTCAAGGACAACGAACCAGACTAGGACAAGGCTTCTACAAAAAAAAACTATAATGGAAAAAAATGCAACCTACTACGCCGATTACACTACACGGTACAAACAAGAACAGAGTCTGAAAAAAAAGAACGTATCTACAGATAGGGAGGAGAAGGACAAGAGAAACGTCTTCCTAAAACAACGAGGAAGATAGAACGCTACACTCTAAACAAAAATACAGGTCCCTACAGAACTGTTCACTGTGATGAACGAAGTTCCAAATTTAGCCCACCTCCCGAAGAGGACAAACTACGCTCACCACAGCAAACCCGCGCCACCGCCCGTATAATCAATTACAACGAAAACAGCAAAAACAGGAAAACAGCAAAAACAGGGAAACAGACAGATGAAAAGACAGCCCTTAATCCAGGGTACAAAATTTTAGACTTTTACTTAACTTTCAGCCTTATGAGTTTAAGTCCTCGACCTAATCGGAGCTCTGGCTGCTTGTCTCCTCAGGCTGCACGCACACTCTGCAGAAATTCAAGTACACATTAATACATATTCATCAAAATACATGCATCAATACATATTATTATTCATAAACATACATAAATCATACCATCATGAAATTTCCATTCATCCCACGAACAAAGACAACAGCACGAATTCCTAGCACAACAGAAAAACAACTAGATATAACGAATACACACTGTCAAAATGACCACAGGTAAACAGGACGAGCCCCCAATGTCACAACGGACGAGCCCCCAGTGTCACAAATCCCAGACTGGGAGATGTAATAGTTTATGACAGGACGACAATCACGAACAAACAAGTTTAACACTTAACAAAACAATCCATCAGACTCACACATTTATTAAACATAATTGTACATATAATAGCGCAATTACATACATTATATTATTGAAATGAACTGCCGTACAACGGCCTTATTCTCACATGCACTCTTCCTCGGATCCACGATCCGGTAGTTACTCCTAAAGGCACTTCGGCCTCAGCCTCTCCCCTCAGGGTCTTAATAGTACATTAATGATTCACTGGCACCGCAGTCTCTCAATATCACCTTCCTATTGTCATACACCTTAGCACTCCCCTAGCACCTCCGCAGGGCAATAACACATTATTATTTCCATAGCCATCAACATGGCAACAACATAATATCAGTTCACTAGCCTATCAACATGGCAACAACATAGTATCTCATTCACTCTCATATCTACGTCCCTGCCCGTGGCCTGACTGCCACGACTTTATGTGCCTCTACTGTCCTGCACTGACAGCCTCACTTCTGGCCTATGTGTGGCCTCCGGCCCTATGCTGGCCTATCCCCTGTGCTCATCGAGGTGGCTCTGCGGCCCGTCCCCGACACCTACAAGAATAACATTACATTGGTATAATACCCTACCATTTCTATTCACTCCACCTCTCCTTACAACCCCTGAAGCGTACACACACTAGTTCACCTTTCACTCACCACACATCTTACGGTAACACACTTCCATCGGAATACACACTACTCACTCGCGCTACAAATCCATGAACTCACTTCCATCTATCGCTCGTGGCGCACATTGCTATATCCAATATCAAGGACTTCCACATTCCTCACATATACTTATTTACATCATGGTAATAGACGAATATAATATAATACATCAATCATAATAATCAATCAACGTTCTACATACCAGTCATAACTGGAAAGACTCTCACTAGTCTTCTCGACTGCTTCCTTTTATGTCCGCCCGATGGGCTATTATTCACAGATCCGCTCCCTAGGACCTTCTAACTTGCAGTGATAGTTATACAGCACTTTCGCCTCCTTCAGACCCCCCCCCCCCACTACTCACAACAGCACGCTTAACTTGCTGTCTACTGTGAGCCTTTCTTACTCTACACCCGCTCTGTAGCAATCCCCTTAATTGCACTCACTCCACTCGTGACATCTATCCTTAGCACGCTCATCGCGCAATTCTGCCTGCTGTTCTTTAATCCAGCCGCGTAGCTCTTCTCCCTCCAGGCCAAGTTCCTTACCCAACTTCATTAGTTGTTGGAGTTCCGCCATTTCACAGATTTATGGTTATGGTATCTATTATAAGACGGCCAACCTGTCGGTATGATCACTAACGATACGACCAGAGACCTGAGATCACACCAGATATAACAATACCCATTTGTCCCAAATACAATTCAGAAACTTACCTTTACAGCACAACTAATTCTATATCTATAAAATGTATAGCACTATTAATTATAAAAAGAATAGAAAAGACAAGAATAAGGAAATTCAGTAGAAGGACCACAAGTACGTCAAGGACAACGAACCAGACTAGGACAAAGCTTCTACAAAAAAAAACTATAATGGAAAAAAAAATGCAACCTACTACGCCGATTACACAACACGGTACAAACAAGAACAGAGTCTGAAAAAAAAGAACGTATCTACAGATAGGGAGGAGAAGGACAAGAGAAACGTCTTCCTAAAACAACGAGGAAGATAGAACGCTACAATCTAAACAAAAATACAGGTCCCTACAGAACTGGTCACTGTGATGAACGAAGTTCCAAAGTTTACCACACCTTTTTAAAAGGATAAACTAAGTTCAACACAGCAAACCCGCGCCACCGCCCGTATAACCTATAACGACAACAACAGCAAAAACAGGGAAAAAGACAGATTAAAGGAACAGCCCAAAATCCAGGGCACAAAAATTTTGACTTTTACTTAACTTTGGCCCTAGATTTCAATTTCTCCCCTTCCTCGGAGCTCTGGCTGCTCGTCTCCTCAGGCTGCACGCACACACTCTGGAAAGTTTAAATACACATTAATACCTATTCATAGCAATACCTGCATCAATACATATTATTATTCATAAACATACATAAATCATATCATCATGAAATTTCCATTCATCCCACGAACAAGGACAACAGCACGAATTCCTAGCACAACAGAAAAACAACTAGATATAACGACTACACAATGTCAAAATGACCACAGGTAAACAGGACGAGCCCCCAGTGTCACAACGGACGAGCCCCCAGTGTCACAAATCCCAGACTGGGAGATGTAATAGTTTATGACAGGACGACAATCACGAACAAACAAGTTTAACACTTAACAAAACAACCCATCAGACTCACACATTTATTAAACATAATTATACATATAATAGCGCAATTACATACCTTATATTATTGAAATGAACTGCCGTACAACGGCCTTACTATCACACACGCTCTCCCTCGGATCCACAATCCGGTAGTTACTCCTAAAGGCACTTCGGCCTCAGCCTCTCCCCTCAGGGTCTTAATAGCACATTAATAATTTACTGGCACCGCAGTCTCGCAATATCCCCTCCCTATTGTCATACACCTTAGCACTCCCCTAGCACCTCAGCAGGGCAATAACACGTTATTATTTCCATAGCCATCAACATGGCAACACCATAGTATCAGTTCACTAGCCTATCAACATGGCAACAACATAGTATCAGTTCACTAGCCTATCAACATGGCAACAATATAGTATCTCATTCACTCTCATATCTACGTCCCTGTCCGTGGCCTGACTGCCACGACTTATGTGCCTCTACTGTCCTGCACTGACAGCCTCACTTCTGGCCTATGTGCGGCCTCCGGCCCTATGCTGGCCTATCCCCTGTGCTCATCGAGGTGGCTCTGCGGCCCGTCCCCGACACCTACAAGAATAACATTACATTGGTATAATACCCTACCATTTCTATTCACTCCACCTCTCCTTACAACCCATGAAGCGTACACACACTAGTTCACCTTTCACTCACCACACATCTTACGGTAACACACCTCCATCGGAGTACACACTACTCACTCGCGCTACAAATCCATGAACTCACTTTCATCTATCGCTCATGGCGCACATTGCTATATCCAATATCAAGGACTTCCACATTCCTCACATATACTTATTCACATCATGGTAATAGACGAATATAATATAATACATCAATCATAATAATCAATCAACATTCTACATACCAGTCATAACTGGAAAGACTCTCACTAGTCTTCTCGACTGCTTCCTTTTATCTCTGCCCGATGGGCTATTATTCACAGATCCGCTCCCTAGGACCTTCTAACTTGCAGTGATAGTTATACAGCGCTTTCGCCTCCTTCAGACCCCCCCCCCCACTACTCACAACAGCACGCTTAACTTGCTGTCTACTGTGAGCCTTTCTTACTCTACACCCGCTCTGTAGCAATCCCCTTAATTGCACTCACTCCACTCGTGACAAAAACCACAGCTTGGACTCGACGAACGAGCGTCCTGTAACGTAAAACTATCTCCATAATACGATTGAAGAATTATTGCACGTTGTTAATGGAATGAATAGTGATTGAGTGATTACATATTATATATATTTATACAAGCTGCTTAAATACCTACAAGCAAATTTGTGGCTTCTGTAGGTTTGAAAACGTACTTGGCCATCTCGGCTTTCACAATGTTCTTATATTCCCTTGTAATAAATTGATGATTGCAGTGAATTAGATTAGAATATGTTAGTAATTGGAATTTTTGATTTGAACATACCTCTATTGTGATTTGTTTCGTATATTTATATTTTATGTCATTAACACCAAAACTGTAGTTCTTTTCGTTTCTTTACAGAAACTCGTGAACATTTTTATAATGCATCCCGCGACCTGTTGGATAGTTTTTCGTGCTCAACAATGGGAGGAACAGTTGCTTCAAATCAACATTTTCTTACATGTTCAGTCACTAATGAATCTCTTACATTCCCCGAAGACAACTTGTAGACATGGTCCACCCATTGACAAGAACACTGCAAATTCAAACAGGGAACAAATTGTAGACCAAAGATTCTTTGTTTCTGGTCATAGCTTTATGTCTTGTGACTTGGCATCATTGAAAGGCAAAAACCTCACCATCCTTACATCTTCCTACCTGAGAATTGAACATGTTAAAAATGCTAGCAAAAAATGTACAGTCTAGTTGCCAGCATGTCAGCACAGAACATAATTCATATTGAGCTGTTACTCAACTCCGTTGTGCACAGAAAGTCTGATGTCCTTGGAGATAAAGTTGAATGGTTAACAATCAAATGGCTCAGCTCCAGGAGAGACAGCCCTTTTAATTTTTTTTTCAAATACTCCTTAAATGAGAAGGTTCCATTTCGATGCCTTGATGTTGCAAAAAGATCCCAAAAAGGGAGGGTAGGCTGCCCATGGTTTCAATGTCTGATCTACTGCCACCACTCTATGCCAATGGCCGTGATACCAAACCTGCAAAGTTCAATGATTTGCAAAGTCTATGTCCATTCATCCCATCAGTGTACCATGACGTTTATAACAAACTGCTGCGTGGTAGCGCTCGAGGTCAAATCAGGCCATTTATTTTTGGCACGTCTATAATCACTTGTTATAACCTCTTTGCTTTTTTCTGACAGCTTTTACAGGACGCAGTGCGGGGATCCTTCCTCTACAATTATGGACCATTACAAACAAGCCATAATATGGCTCTACGCAATTTCCACGAACAATGGTGGAATTAAAGTAATGGTATCCTGGCAGCAGTAGGTCTGGTCGCTCGGTTTGCCATTTCCTCATCTCATTGACCCGCACACAAAGGCGTCAAGGTTGTCTGGAACTCAGGTCATCGTCAGGATGGACGCTAGTGGACAAAGGAATCGCATGGAATTTTTTAGAAAGAATGTCCGTAATTGGTAGGATAATATAATGTGAAACCATCCACGGTCTCCGAAAAATGTGAAAAATGCTCAACCTCAACGTTTAACAGGCTCTATATTAGGATACTAAATCAAACGGGACAACACACCAGCTTGTAAATTATCATCCCCACGTATAGCCCGAATAGTAAATCTGTATTCCTGGAGCGCAAGGCTCCATCTGGTTAGTCGAGCATTCTTTGCTCTGTTCGACTTAAGGAACAGTAATGGTCGGTGGTCCGTTTCAATTATAAATTCGGACATTAATAAGTATCGAGAAAATGCATCTACCGCGTAAACAATCGCGAGGCACTCTCGTTCGATAATCGCATATCGCGTCTCTCTGTCAAGTAACTTCCGGCTTGCATATAAGCACGGTCGCAAGGAACCGTCACGCTGTTGGAGTAACACGGCGCCTATTCCTTTATCTGACGCATCCGTTCGGACGACGAATGTCTGGCGTATATCGGGTAAAACAAGCAGGGGGGAAGTAGAAAATAAATTCTGAACAGTCTGAAGGGCATCAGCGCACTGAGGCGTCCAGGCGACTTTATTTGGAAAATTCTTCCTCGTTAGATCAGAT
Organism: Onchidella celtica; assembly: GCA_963931925.1. Taxonomy (NCBI): domain Eukaryota; kingdom Metazoa; phylum Mollusca; class Gastropoda; order Systellommatophora; family Onchidiidae; genus Onchidella; species Onchidella celtica. Next base: position 47,616,320 of record OZ007582.1, read on the forward strand.
ACCGGGGCCGAAAGCAAGGAAAAGTTTGGTATAAATTTCCTGTAGTAATTCAAAAGGCCCAACAAAGTACGGACTTGCTTTTTAGTTTTAGGGGGTTGAAGTTTCAAAATAGTGGATATCTTGCGATCATCTGGAGTCTGAACCCCGTGGGTTATGGTATGACCCAAAAAGTTTATGTGGTGATATCCCAGGAACACTTTACTGGGTGTCGCGGTAAGGCCAGCTCGGCGAAGAACGGCAAAAACTTACACGAAGGGCCATTAAGTGGCCAGCCCAATCGGCCTGAAAAATACATATATGTGATCGAAATACGATAAAACGCAGCGCAATTCATTTAGTAAGATATTCATCATGCGCGCGAAAGTGGCTGGTGCAGTAACCAGTCCAAAAGGCATATATTATTTCCATTACATTAAACCCAAAAGGGTTTGAAAGGCTGTATATTGTTTACTTCCTTCTTCGGGAGGAATCTGCCAATATCCTTTGGATAAGTCTATTTTAGAGAAGATACTTGCATTGGATAACCGCGCGAATAAGTCCTCCTGATTGGGAATGGGTTCCGTATCATAGACGGTTATAGCATTGAGTTTCCTATAGTCAATGCAAAAACGCACGGTATTGTCTTTCTTCTTGACCAGGACAATGGGCGAGCAATACGGACTTGTTGATCGCTCTATTACGCCTAGCTGTAGCATTGCACGTAACTCAGTGATTATCGTTTCGTGAGCGTGCAGCGGGCGCGGGTACGGTTTAACAAACACAGGTACGTCTGTCTGGAGTCGTATTACATGTTGGACTAAAGACGTACAACCCGGCAGATCAATGAACACCGTGGCAAATTCTTGGAGCAAGTGTGTAAGATCCTGTTTCTGCGACGGCGCAAGCTCATCATTGATATTAACATCGTTTATACTCTCGGTGGCCTGTAATATGGGCAACGATTTGTCGATACTCAAAGGGTCCTCGTCGTCGACAGTAACTAAAGCCGCGTTGGCCCTTGGGACGACATGAACGGAGTCGCTGTTACGACGATTATCGCTAGGCAGGTACTTTTTAAGCATATTAATATGGAATACTTTCTCCTGCCCGCGAATATCTATCAAATAATTGACTCTGGAGAGTCTCTTATGGACTCTGTATGGTCCCTTCCAAGTTAGAAGGAGTTTGTTTTGCGTTTGCGGCAAAAGAACAAGTGTTAGATCTCCGACTGACAAGGCGCGCATTTTGGCGCCCTGATCGTGATAAAATTTTGAAGAACTCGCTCTAGCGCATGCAGATTGCAGAGCGGTTTTGCATGCATTAATAATTCATTGTCGGAGATCGACAACATATTGATACGCGGATCGCGTATCATAATCGTCGGTTTCAGAACCGGCGAACAATTGACTAAGTAGGGCCATCGGGCCACGTGGTTTACGTCCGTATAATAATTCGAATGGGGAGAAACCTGTGGACGCGTTCGGGAGTTCCCTATAGGCGAAGAGAATAGCGGGGAGCTGACGGTCCCAGTCTCCTGGTTTATCGGCGGGTACGCGTGCTAGCATAGACTTCATGCTCGCATTCCACCTCTCGCAACAACCATTTCATTGCGGGTGATATGGGGACGTCAATCTTTGTTTAATTCCCGCAAATTCTAGCATCTTTTTGAATAGATCAGAGGTGAATTGGGGTCCTCTGTCTGAAAGAATCTCGGTCGGAAATCCGACTCGCGAGAAAATAGTAATAAGCGCCTCAGCGACATGGTCAGCCGTAATGTCTCTTAAAGGAATAGCCTCAGGCCAGCGCATCCCGTAGTCGATTCCCGAAAGGATAAGTCGATGGCCTCTGTCTGATTTATTAAGAGGGCCTCCTATGTCAATTGCGACACGCTCGAATGGTGTTGAGACTGGAGGCATCTCCTGAAGGGGTGCGCGTGATGCTTTACCTTTTGGTGTAAGTTTTTGACATACATCGCAGCGCGCCACAAAACGGTTTACGTCCGCTTATACCCCAGGCCAGAAAAAATGAGCCAATATCCGTGATTTGGTTCTGGCTGAACCTTGGTGGCCTGAAAATGATGTATCATGCGCGAGACGCAAAATGTCGCGACGGAACGACTTAGGCACCACGAGCTGTTCAATGGTCTCACGTTTATTTCGGAAATTCCTGTATAGTAATTCATTTTTAATGATAAACTCAGAGGCATTTCGGTTCTGAGGCTGAACTTTCGCAAACAGCGGTTTTAGTGATGGGTCGCTTTGTTGTTCCTTATAGAAAACTGTAGGCGTGAAATTAAAATCAAACGCAGGGGTTTGTAAATTACCGTCCGGTGGACGCTTTGATTGTTGGCGTGTGGTGACACACGCAACGTTTTCTGTTCAAATTTTTAACTCGCCGTCAGGTGTGTCGTTGACTTGTGGTAAATTACCAATAATTAGATCGGCAACCGGATTCGGTAACACGCATGCCGTTACGACACCTGTAATGAAAGGCGTGTCGATGTATACCTCCGCGAGACGGAATCGCTCGACGGAACCCCCGAAAGTAATGCAAGTTGCCTGTTGTTCAATCAGCTGGGTCGGTCGGACCAATGATTCCCTAACACCGATAGTGGTGCAACCTGAATCTCGTAACACTGACGCCGGTATGGCGTTAACATGACCCTCATATAAGATTAATGATCCATGTTGATGCAGGGCCGACATAACCGGAACGGCGCCCGAAATGGGCGACGTGAGTTCAACGGGACTGACATTCTGTGCAGCCGGAACTATTACGGTGCAAGCATTTGCAGCCTCGAACTTAACCTTACAATATTTCGACGTATGACCAGGTCTATTGCACCGATAGCACCTAGCGCTGCCATCTATATTACGTCGGGGTGGCATTGGAGGTGCATTATATGGGTTATTATAATATGCCCAAGGAGGTGGACATGGTGGGCTCTGATAATGGTAGCCCTCGTAGTTCCCACGAGGGGGTGGACCTGAATCGTTTTGAAATTGTCCCCGAGTGGGAGGTCCAGCACGGCGTGGAAAACCGCGTGATTTATTGGGTGCCGGTTCGGAATATGCACGAGGAGGCGGCGTCTGGCGATGGACTGATCGAGAATTTCTTGTTCCCGTTGGCGCAGTTCCACCGACTCCGGCATAGAATGGCTCGGTAGTTTTGGGTTTAGCCAGCGAACGACTAGGATGTGCGGACGCGTACTGTTCTTCTAACGGCGTGATTTCCGCTAACGTCTTAGGTGCCCACTCCTTAAGGTGGGAGACTAGTTCTGAACGGCACGCATTACATCTTTGGTCCTTTAGAACTAGCTCATAAAGCCCTTTAAAACTACCGTCAGCGACACCGGACAGCTGAATACAGCGGTCTAAGTAGTGCTTCATGCGATCGACGTACGTGGAAAAGTTTTCGGATGGGTCCAGTTTATAACTCCGGAATCTTTGGTGGAAACCGTCCTCGGTGTGTTGAAAACGCTTAAGAAGAGCCTTTTTAAGGACGTCGTAATTTTTAGAATCCTCGATGTTGAGGCCATGGAATACCTCAAGTGCACGTCCCGTTAATAAATTTGCAAGGCACGAAGTCCATTCAGTGCTTTCCCATCCGGCGGCTACAGCGTGGAGCTCGAAACGATGAATATAAGAATCGATCTGGTCGACCTTATCATTATAGGTTGGAAGCTTCGGTTTTGCTTTAACATTATTCGTAGGAACACTTGGAGCCGCGGTCGGTTGGTTTCCTTGCAGCTCTAATTTCTTTAGGGCAATTTCGTGCTCTCGATGAGCCGCTTTCTCGGCTCTTTCTCTGTCTTCTTTTTCTTTTTGTCTTTGTTCTCTCTTTCTCGTTCGCGTTCCGCGGCCTTCTCGGCTCTTTCTGCGGCACGCTCTTCTCTAGCTAGCTCTTGGTCTTCTTTTTGTCTCCTCTCGCACCAAGAAGCCAGCTGGTCCTCGGGTATGCCTAACAGCTTTGCTGAATTTATATAGGAAGTGTAATCGGCGATTATGTTTAGTTAGTCTCACAATAGGTCTCTACAGGAGATCTATTAATGTTAGTGGACAGGTATCCGGATATATTCACGCAATAACCCGTCTGACAGTGTACTATGTTATCACTGTAGTATTTATGTTAATCCGATACGCGATAAAAAATTTTAACTTATTAACTCCGCGGTTATTAATCCCTGAGGCAATTTGCACTCGTCGGATCGACGTTACTAGTAGACGACAAAATAACAATGTTCCTTCTTCAATGAAATCGCAGTGTCCTTCCTGTTATCACTGCCGATGTAATATATAATTACATATGAATCAACGAAAATGTGATCGTTGTCGCGATGTGGGTTAGATGGGGATATTTCGACTGACACTCTTTCGAGGTCCGCTCCCACAATCGACGAACACACAAAAAAAAAATACTTGCACTCTAAAAACTAAATAAATCAATTGCTTTGATTTTTAGCAGAACTGTAGGGCAGTTTAATTACAGGAATTAATGTAACAAATATAATTATAAATATAAATATCAATTCAAAGGCAACTGAATCTAACTAATGAAACTACAACTTTCTATAAAGACTAACGTATTCAATCTAACTACTTGCAGGTCATATGAGTTATATGCCAAATAGAATCCGCGCACGTGGCGACGGATATAACAGTTTAAATTCTATTAATTCAATGAGACATGTTATGATATGGACATTTCCTCTAGACACGCCATGGAGAATGCTTGTACAACCATGCGTTGTCTGGCGGTAGCTCTGAAACTGTCTTCAAAAGTAAGTAGAACGGTTCACTTTCATCATTACAAATTAGTATGGACTCTCACCATGCGGCCCTCACTGGGAGTGAGAGCGCTGGATGTAAACGCTGTGGGTTTATATCAAACCAAGTAGCTTAGGCTCTGGAGCTTTAAATCAGGCTCCTCACAATGGACTGCTCAACTGCGTCTCTATGTCTCTCATCTGGCTGAGGACTATCGCCGACCACCTCGTAAATGGATTGTCTACATGTGGCCCAGAACTAAGTTCTGTATGGCCTTAAATACTGGTCTGCATCTGCAGCTTACCGTCTAATTCCTGGATTGTGATTGGTGCAACCACTTCTAGCTCAACTGCCGAACTGAGTTATTTTAAGTAACAGCCCTACGCAACGACCTTGGGTCGACATCAAAGGTCGAATCACCCAAGACAATAAAATGTAATTTTATAGCAATAAATTCTTAACATGTTCAAAACCCCGAGCTTTTACTCTGGATCACGGTATTTTCTGTACGTCAACAGACATCTCAATAACATTTAATTCCTACTCACCCCTTCCCTCTTTACTAAACCTAGTTCAAAACACGAGATATAAAAGTGCTCTGTCATGCACACCTACGCTGTCCGTCTATCCTTCCCCACATCTTCTGTCTATCTATTATAAAAAAAAAACTGTTCAAAACAAATTGTTTACGAGACCAAGTTATGCTGGCTCGCACAATAATTACGTTTGTAAAAATTACTCACTGCTCTCTCACAAAAATTTAGTCAGTGGAAACATTTATGAATTAAATCTATTCTTGACAATCGTTAATCAAAATTTCTAGCTATTTTTCTATAGCTCTACTATAATTGCAATTCCAAGGTAATTTCATTACCTGAAGTTCTCTTTAAAGAACAATAACTTCAGTAATTATATAATGGACATTCAAGGCAGGTGCACAACTGCACTTGAATGGGGAATCAATATTCGCAACATATATATATATATATATATATATTCTGGCCTATCAGCCTTATTCGTCACAATAACCAGATAAACTCAATCAATGTGTCAATGTAGACACATGACTCAAACAGGCATTATATTAAACAAAGGAATGTAATAGCACAATACTGATAAAGGTCTAATAAAAAATTACAATAAACACGACGCTAGACAAACAAGAAAAGACGAACAAGAACAGCCCCTACAGTCCGAATATAATTACAGATAGGTTTAGAAGAAAACAGGAGAGACGTCTTCCCAAAGAGACGAGGAAGATGTGAACGCCACAATCTAAACAAATATACAGGTCCCTAACAAAGACTATTCTCACTAATGCGAATCCTCACTGTTTTAATCACCACTGGTTGTTGCAAGACCGCAGAAGTTGTCGAAACGGCAAAGTCTGCGACCAAGCCACCACTTTGGCACAGAGGACCCGCACACGTAAGAACCCTCGCCGACCTCCAGTAATTCTAACAAAGAAGAAAAGTATAAAAAGCCTGTAAAACACGAGGAGGAACAATCAACTCCTCAGACGCAGACAATTTTTTTGGATGGATTCACTTAACTTTCAAGGAACTGGGTGGAGATTCCTTTAGCCCTTGCGTACACCACAGTCAGTCTGTTTTGTCTTTCATTGTTCCAAGTTCTGTTGTTCTGTTCTGTACTCTCCCTGGCCTTGGTCGTCGGGTCAATGGGAGAGCAGCGACATATGTGGAAGTAAAATGAAACAAAGCAGTATACAAAACTAAATAACAATAAGTAACTAGCTCAACGTGTGACAGCACGTGAGCGACGTATCTGAAAAGAACCAAAATTTAATGCCAATAAAGAAAAAGGGTGAATACAATCTAACGAATTTGATAAATTAAATATTAAGAAATTTTGGAAGTCCCCTCCAGTGTCGCGATGTGGGTTAAGAGGAGAATTCGACTTACACTCATACGAGGTAAACTCCCACAATCGACGAACACACAAACAAAAAAAACTTTCACTCTAAAAACTAAATAAATCAATTGATTAACTTTTGGCCGAACTGTAGGGCCATGTAATTAATGTAAATAACAATGATAAATATAAAAATAAATATCAATTCAAAGGCAACTGAATTTCTAACTAAGCTGTGGAACTAAAGCTTTCTATAATAATGGTAACTTATTTGATCTAACCATTTGCAGCTCATATGAAGTTTAAATACCAAAAAGGCTCCGCGCACGTGACGACTGCTCTGTCATTCCTAGTTATGCTATTCGTCTGCCTCGCCCCACCTTCTCTCTATCTATAAGAACACAGTGTTTCAAAACAAACTGTTCACGAGAACAGCTCAAGGACAAATTACGCTGGTTATAATCAACAAGATCGTAAAAATTAACTCACTGAAGTCGTGACCTAGCACGGCATTTATAATATTAATCTGTTCCTGACAACGATCCAACAGGAATGAAATCCGCGTCAAGTTTAAGTGCATATTATAATATTCAACTATGTCCGTTGATGTTTCTGTCTACAGGTTTTAGAAATAGATTTGTTTATCACATTCCTTTCCTTTCTTGCCTTAAAATGTCCTCATACCTGATCTATTGAAATACCATCCTCGGTTATGAGATACGATCTCGGCCACACTTTCTCGCGGTCAAAGATTAGTAAAGATTTAATACTTGTTTTTGTTGACGGGGAAAAGTGGGAGTGAAAAGTTCGACACGAGTGTAAACAGAAGGAGAAACCCAGCCTTAAAATTTCCTTTAGATCTACAGAGACACAAATGAACAATCTCCTTAGAATTTTTCAGGCCAGGCCTTTGGCTTAGAAAAGACTTGAAAACAAATTCCTATCGCTATTGACAAACCGTGTTTGCACAATACTGGCATTCAGCCACAGTCTCAAAGGCCTACAAGCACCTGTGAGGTGATCCTGTAATCAATTACCAAATAGCTGTCGGCCGCGATCAGTAAGGCTCAACGATGAGAACGAATCCATAGAGCTATAGCTCTCGTGTCCCACAACTTTGGTGCAGATTTGAATTACAAAGTTCCGCAAAAACATAACGAATGTCATTTTGGTGTTTTTTGTGTGACCATTTTGATGACTATTTGTCCAGAAATTGCACTTTGTTGAGGACGTGTCAAATACAGTCTTCATGTGCGGCAAAACGCTTTCAACTTGCTGGATGTACTGTGATAAAACGCCTTTAACGTTTGTAAAAGACATTCTAATTTCTTGCCATCCAAGCATAGAACGCCTTTTGAATACAATGAAATATCTCCCCAAGACGTGCTTATAATATCCTTCTCCTCCTCCTCCTTTTCCTTCCCCCTCCCCTTTCCACTACCATCAACCCGGCTGTACTGACAAACCGAGCGTATGACGTCATAAGACAATGACAAACCGCGCTTTTTTACAATGACGAACCGCGCGTTAAAATAATGCTAAACCGCGCGTACTAAGGACTTTAATTATAATGACCAATTACTAAATAAAAGTAAACGATATCAGCAAATCATTTTTGACTAAGACTTGAGCAGTTTACATACCGGTACTGGTATTCCTGAGCACAGTTTGTTTTGGTGTTTGGACTTGGTTTGTATTTATACTGGACCTTTAACTTAAAATCATCCTAATGCGGCCGATGATAGTCCCAAGCCTGTACAAGAAACGTAGAAGGGGATGATGAAACACACGATCAAGATGCAAAAGTGTGAAGAATTTCGTTACTTTCTATGGTATCGATACTCATAGCGAATACAGTAAATGATAATATTCTACATGTTGGTAGAAAATGAACGCGCGGTTTGTCATAGTCTGAATCTATTGTTTTCAAACAATGGACGCGCGGTTTGTCAAAACTCCCACCGAATATCCCCGCACAGAGCGTTACGTGGACAAGTTCACTTAACGCGGGGCGAGGGTTAAGAAGTCTTTCTTTTTCCTGGAGGAGTGTGTATTTCCCGGATGCAGTGGAGCATTTATGAATCCTGTCACCCCTGCTACATCTAACCAAAATGGGATTGCCCTATTACACAGTCTTATTACGATGACATGTAGTATCCATTCGTCATACTCATGTAATAGTTCTGATAGATGAGAGGCTTGCTCTGAGGAAGATGTAAGGCAAACTGTTCATTAGATTTTGAGGCTGGTTGCCATTTTTGCATAATTATGAAATGATGAGAACTAGAAGAAGGGCATCTGCTCAAATGTCCGTTCGGCTAAATGTCCGTCTCCTCCGGGTAAAGTCAGAGCGGGGGATGGAGGTACCCTTAGTTACAGACCTTGATATTGTCCAAGAGAGACCAGTGAAACCCTTTGTGTCTGTTATTTACAGTAGTGTGCTCATGAGTGTGATTAATATGAATTATATATTTCCGATAAGACTGCTTGCAATTACTGGGTTTTTATTTTTTTTTGTGTAAATCTTAAAGGACCCATTTCACTCCCAGAGAGGAAAACAGTATGCCTGTGAGATACTTGGCCTCACCCTTGATAAACCTGAATACTTGTTGCCCCCCTCCCCCTTCTCTCTCTCTCTCTCTCTCTCTCCTCTCTCTCTCTCTCTCCACAAGCCTCAGCCCATCTCTTGGACGGGAAAACGATAGGTTAATACACAACAAATAATGCCTACACGCTAAAGTAAAACATAAATATTTTGTACAAAACCTTTTAGTTTTTCTGCCTTTTTTAAAATGGGGGCTCAAGGCGACGATGTTTCCCCGAGTCAAGCTGATGAAAATTTGAAAGTATGTATCAAATATAACGGTTATGTCTTCTCATATCAAGGATTGGCAACCAGGATGTTTCGTGTCCCAAAACAGACGCACTGAGAAAAACGAGGGTGAAATGTGCAATCGTAATGAACATTCGGTTACTTGCAATAACTTCAATATGGCCGCGCCGCATGAATAGTTTTATTGGGTGTTGAAATAAAGTCCACACCTTATGTCTTGGACAGCTAAAGCTAGATGGATTAAAACCAATGAATAGATCTGGACATAACATATTCTGGTTGGTAATATGCGCAGGTAAACCGGCAAGCTAATATTAATCTATCTACCAATTTTCATATTCTTTTCAGTGAGTAATTCCAGAGATTTTTCTTTAAAACACATTCATGTACCTAACTTCTTTGTGGTAGGTTTATTAGCATGTTATTTGTCCTAACTGCAGTAGGTTTTATTGCACTACAAAAACTAAATGACGGCAGCGCGTTGTTTGTTGAACTTTACTACCAATGTTTCAGCCATTCCAAATGACTGTCACCGTACTGTTGGCGTGTGACATTGGTCAGGTTATGTGAGAACGTCCACAGGTTGTTTCTGGTGAGAGTGCATTTTGAGACTCATGGCATGTTCTACAAGCTATCATGGCAAAATACGGGGGTTTATCTGCTCAGATCAGCTGTTTTAACGTTGACTGGGGATGGGCAAATATACAAAAAAAAAATGACTTTAATTTGTTCTTAGACGAGAGAGACAGAAAGAGGAGGAGGAACAGGCAGAGAAAGAGAAAGAGAGAGAGAGAGAGAGAGAGAGAGAGAGACAGACAGACAGAGAGAGAGAGAGAGAGAGAGTCAGAAAGAGAGAGAGAAAGAGACACACAGAGAGAGAGAGAGAGAGAGAAGGAGAGAGAGAGATGACAGAGCAGACAGACAGAGAAGCCATTTTTTGTTTATTATTTAAACTTTAAATAAGAGACATACATAATCAGTTTATTACTGTGACATAGTAGACATTTAATTTTAGTTAAAGCTGAGATTCAATCTCAACAGATCTCTCGGCTTACAGATATGACTGGAAACCTAATGTGGGTGGGGTACAGTGGGCGGGTGTGGGTGTGTGGGAGGGGGGGTCGTGGTCGGGGGAGGGAGGACCCATAGATGAAAAGAGGGGGATTGTAAGTGGAGACGGAGAGAGGGGAATTTGTTGACGGGTCGTTGAAATGTTTCAGCAAAAATGGTTGGAGGGGAGGACGATTGATTTCTGGATCCGCCCCTTTATTTGCATACATATTGTCGGTCTTTTATATAAGGGGGCAGGTTCCAGGGGGTGAGGAGAGATCTGTCCCAGGCACCCCAGGGCATCAGTCTCGTGTCAACAGTGTCCAGTCATTCACTTCACCAGTGCAACCCCGTCATCACATCGCCAGATTCGATCACACCACCGTTTTGGGAACGGAACTTTCTGAAATATCTGCATTTGGCCCTGGATCTTGTGTCTGTGGACGTGACTGTGTATATCTGTGTGTTGCACAAAATTAATATCTCAGTCTGGTGAGTGTGTTGCAATATATTGGATGTATTTCTTTGCACATTGTTTTTTTTTAATCTCTTGACGGTTTGTTTGGAAGAAGGGAGACGCCTGTATATCACATTATAAAGGAAGTAAGGGGGACCACACAGAGAAAACCTCTCCAAGCCGTACTTTTAACATCCGCGATATCAGTCGCTTAAGCTTTGGAAAGTGCCTGCTTGTTATACGAGGCCAATTAGTCAGTTGGCTCTGAAAGCTACTAGGGATTAGTGTTTATGAAAATGGATTCGTCATCTGACGAAGAGTACTTTCTAATGGGCAGTCTGTTTCCTAAATTAATCAGCCCAAAAACTAGATGTGGAGTTCACAACATCAACAAAGAGCGGGCATCTCTTGGTGAATACCATCAGTTGTTCAGATAACTTGTCCTACCCTGATAGGTTTTATGCCAACATGAGGATGACCATGGACACACTTGGGTACATCCTCAACAAGATCTAACGTACACTTGTGTCCTTGTTTGAATCATTTGCAACATCAAACTTGTGAAAACTAGCCACAGACAGCTTTGGACGGCCTTGGAAAGAATGTAGTTTCGATTCTGCGAAAAACGTCAATGCCGCTCCGCGCTGACGCGTGCTCAATGACAACTTTATCTATGTGGGACGCAACGGTTTTCATTAGGGGATTCTTTTAATTTCACAGCCCCGGGCAGTGCGCTTGCGTGGGCGTAAGCGAACGGCTTTCTCTATGTGGTCGCCCTAAGGCAGCCATGAAAGGCTTTTTTAACAGTTGAACCTTAACTTCTGCGATATATATCATAATGCATAGAAAGACTTAACGGTGCATGTGGGTATATCTTAAAGATCTTGAAGTTGTCTATGTTTTTAATGCTTTCGTCGATTTTTTTTAGAAAGAACTGAGTTCAACACAAGAAAGTGTTCCGACCTTTTCAGCCGAAGAAAAAAAAAAAAAAGTCATATTTTCTTCCAGTACAATTAAAAAGAATGACAGGAAATTTCGTTCTGCGCCTCAATTTACACATTAGTGATCCAAACACAAATTAAAAATCACATCTGTGTATTCCCGGAGTCAGCGGGATAACTAGTAATGATAATTGCTATCGTTTTCAGCTGTCATCTCTTACACGTTCCCTTACAAAGTCAGGATCTTCTCTCAGCATTTGCCAGTATTAGGGAAATCAACAAAGTTTCTGATACTGAATATTTATGCTCGAATGATCACAGTGGTGGCTATAGACAATGACTGAAGTATTCCAGGGCCTCTAAATTAAATCTCTCTACCTACCCCACAGGATAACTCTAAATCATGGTTTAGATACTTTCTCTTTCCGTGTGTGAAAGAACAAAATTTCAGCCCCGATCATTTTTTGTAAGCATTTTGGCATACGTTAAAACGCAGTATACAAACTTAAAAACAACAACAACAACAACAAAAATGTCCAAGATTTGAAACGCCAGTAGCGGTTATTTGTGATTAGCATCTCTCGTATATCAGAACTTGCAAATAAAATAACCTTTGGCGGCATGTAACGGGTTGGCAGGTCAACAGTTTTGGTCACATATATTATTGCTTCACTGTGTCAGCTTATGTAAAAATTGGTCATCTCAGACATGTATTTTGTACTCTCCTATGTCGAAACATTGCAAAATGTGTTTTTTTAATGCTTTTTTGTTATCATTATTACCATCAAGATTATTTATTATTTTTATTATTTATATCATTGTTTTCTTTGTCCACATGGGTTACACTATTATCGTACAGGGGAGAGCTCCTTTATATAAAATTAATTTTGTACCGTTTGGAATTCGTACAACCTCTAAAGTAACCGTTGAGTCTTTGTTTGTATTGTGTGCAATGTTCACAGTATCCGCCAATGCTGTGTAATGTTGGGAAAGCAAAGATAAGCATAGATAAGCAAAGATGTGGAATTTCACTATTAAAATGAAACCGTCCTTTCAGTTTGAAGTGCTCCACTGAATACTAATTTCAGTCTGATTTTAAAAGAAAACAAAACGTGTGGTCGCCAAAGTGTTTGCCACTCACGTATTTAAGTTGGACGAGAAAACAAATGTGTTTTTCAGATCTCTGGGCTAGGAACAGATACCAAAACGTGCTCCTTCCCCCTTGCTTAAAATGTGTTGGTCCATATTAAATGAAATTGGATTTTTTAAAAACACTTCCTTTTTCACGCAGGGATTTGCAAACTACACAATTCCCTTTTTGTTATTTACTTTAACTTTCATATTTCCCGTTCATGACGTTGTTGGCGTCTTTGTTCCCCTTGAGATCGCGCTTCATAATGACTCCACATGGGAACACTCATCAAAACTGCCAGAAACATTAACGCGAGGAGATCGACCACATATTGAAAAATACACATCGAAAAACTTTAACTGTCGTTGTCGTTTATGTTCATTTGGATTTTTTTTCTTTTAGAATTTTTTGTATAATTTTCTGATATTTCGTTAGTATTTTCAGACTTTCGAAAATACATTTTTTTTGTCATTTCAACAAAAAGAAAATAAGTAAATAATCAACAAGTAAAAAATATATAAATAAAAATAAATAAATAAATAAACACGAACAGTCCAATCAGTGGGGTTGCTACAAATCTTCCAACCCCTCCCCCCCCCCCCCCTTTCGTATCAAGGTGGTAAGTAGCGTATCCAGCTTTTTTCCTGTTATTACTCATGAACAGTCCTTTCGTGGAAAGAGTTGTCAAAATGGAGCTGAAATCTTGGTTTCTTCAACAGTTTTTCAAATGTTCACACCATTGCCACATCCACCTGTCATGTGACTTCCGAAGAAATTTCACTGCAACACTGACACACCCACATACCCTTAGACTTTACTATTCAAAACCTTTAGCGCTCCAGGGGCAAAGACAGGCAGGCAATGTTTACTTATGTTTGAGCGTCACTTTAGTCTCCTGTCTCTTGTCCTCTCAAGGGGAGAGGGAGTATGCCGCGCCAGAAAGATGATGTAATATTTTAACTTTCTTCCAGGGTTGCCAGTTTTTTTCAGGACAACTTGCCAAATATGTGACAAAAACTTGCCAAATGCTTTAAAAACTTGCCAAATTTGTATAAAATAAGGATTTTAGTCACACGTACTCATAAAAGTGAAATATTATACATGTAAATTCTAGAATAAACAAAATTCTGGCTTACCCGGTGTTGTCTAATGTTGTTTCTTTCATAATTTTAGAGCCTCTGATATAATGTAATCCTCTCGAGGACTTTGAGGAGTGAATGATCAAGAAAGTATGTTAATGTAATACATGTATATTATATCCAAGTCACAATGCTGAGTGCCAAAAAAGTGCCAACTTGCCAACCAATTTGCTTTCATGCCAACTATGTTCAAAAAGTGCCAAATTTGAACAATTTGGCACTAAAAGTGCCAAACTGGCAACCCTGCTTTCTTCCCCTAAATTGTTCCTGTCATGTTTTTTTTTTTTTCTGAAGCCACAAAGAAAATGCAAACCATGAATTGTTTGTCCTACGGGGGGGGGGGGGGGGTGAGTGGGTGGAAGCTCCCTTTGCGTTTCGGCACCATTTTAAAGTACACTATATTTTAGGATCGTTATCAGTGAACAAAAAAGGTCAACAGCATGCCTTGTGAATAATCTTAATGATACGATTAGAATCTCAACACTGCAGTGAAGTGATTATGACCTCCAGCTTGGATTATCATCACTACTGAAAATGTATTGGCTTTTGTTGTTCAGATACTCCACAGTGCCGCACACCCAATAGTTTCTGGCTCTTTTTAGGGGCCAATCGTATTTCACATTAATAACCAATGCTGAACATTGAAGACAACTCAGTAATTTCTCTATTAGGCTTAGCAATTAGACTGCGCGTCCATAACCACATTCATAATTTCTTTAACAGTTCAAAAATACTGTAAACAATGAAATTGACGATAGAGCCAATCCTGAAAAATGAATTGGCACAATCCGGTGGGATGAACTTTTTTTTTTTTTTTTTCTGCTCGGGATTTGTTTGAAGATCAGTATTGAAAATATTGACTAGTTAGTCTTGGGGCGCTGGTTGGCCAGTGCTGCTCTATTCATCTCCACTCTCCACAAAAGAAACAAAAATTAAATAACACCATGATCTGGCTAGATAAAGTGTAATCTATCCTTCCTGCAAAGGTCAGGAAGGTGTCTCACTCGTTTCTTTGTGTGAAAGAATACATTATAGCGATATTTTCAATTGTAGTAAATTTACAACAGATAAAGGTGAGGAAAGATTGGGGGGGGGGGGGGATTGAAAATGATGACTGTTGCTGGTAATTACAAATTGTATTTGATTGTATACTATAATAAGTAAGGGTATAAATGCTGCAGGGAGCGGAGAGAGTGAATGGCCGTTCATTTTGTCTGTTTGTTTGTTTGTTTAATGTTTTCAAAGATTGTTTACATGATTCTTGTGTGTTTTTGAATTGGCCACCAGGTCTACAATAAACTTAACTTGAAACTTGAACTTGTTCATAAAGCCCATCTACATGTGCTGTCCAACACATCAGTGACTGCCATGCATTTGTCACAAAAATGGTCCTCCATTCACGGATGTCAAGAGCAGGTTAAGTTTATAAATGCCGTGCTAGGCCACTGGTTGAATTCAGAGTTGTTGTTTTTTTAAATCTATTTGAAGTGTCCTTGAGCTGTTCTCGTGAGCAACATGTTTTGAGTGTTGTTTTTTTTTACATAAAAACTGTAGATGGTTAAAAAGGAATATGTGTAGGTAAACCAGGGATGGCAGAGCAGCTCCAGTTCGTGATTTAATAGCATTGTTAGAGGGTGTGAGGTGGTTGTAATTGACTGCTGACATTCAGTGGTTCGTGAAAGCACGAATTGTGCTGAGTCAAGTTAATAAGATTTTTGGATTTAATTGTTATTAACCTATTTAGAAGACGACCTTGTCTGTCTTAGTGCAAGGCCGTAACCGATTTACACAATAGAATAAATTAATACTGCGAGCTCAGCTCGCATGACTGCACCAATCAAATCTAGGGATTTGGACGGTAGTTGCAGGTGGCTAGACATTATAAAAGTCAGCCCATACCTATGTCCATCATCACATGCAGAAAAGTATCCACTGCGGAGTGGTCGGCTAATTTCGAGCCAGATCGAAACAGAGACGCAGTAGAGCAGTCCATCTATATGAGGAGCCTAGAAATGACGAGCTCCAGCTAATAGCTACCCGGACTTTGTCCACCATGCAGCGCTCTTGTTGATATTCCCTGGTTCTTGATAGCCAGGGAAAAATGGTATGCATTGTAATTGTATGTCAGAATTCAGATGTTACCAGCAGTATGAGAGTCTGCTCCTAGAGTGACAGCCAGGCAGTGCCAGTATTATAATATATGATAGGAGCCATTGCAATGGAGCTGGCGTGTGCTGAGACAGTGAAGACTATAATTTGTATTGAATATCCTATGAGTCATTAGTTATATTTGATCCAGTACTAGGACCTTTTAGTCCATTCTAAAATTGTATTCTTATTTTGCAGTTACCCTGATAGTCATCTCATTTATATATGTTGTCTTATTCAGCTAACTCAATACATTATTGTGGCCCTACAGGTCTGACAAAACTAATTCATTTGAGTTGTTTAATTAATTCCAGCAGGAAAGTTTAGTGTGTTCGTCGAGTGTGTGTTTTCCTCTTGAATTGCAGTCGTTTGCTATAAACCACATTCGCGACAACGGACCCTCCCCAAATATCGTCTCTTTCATCGTTTTCAAACTCTTGGAGAATCAAAATCCATCAGGCTGAGAACCACTGCCCCGCCCAGAGAATAATTAACAGAAAACGCTTTACCTGAAACGTAATGATATTTAGCAATATCACTCAAACTCCGGCGTTTCTTGGATAAACTTCAGGAATGTATCCAACACTTCATTCACATACACAAACTTTGAAACCTCTTGCACATTTTGAATCCGCTTATATATTTTTTTTTCGTGACCAACGTTAAGATTTCCGTAACAAAATTAAATTATGTATGTTTGTTATATGCTAAAGTGGCCAAGAAAAAATAATATGGCTGTGCTATCCAAAAACAAAAGCCAACAACAAAGAAATAACAGCGCTGATAATAATTATGCAGGTTGGATTTCAATTATAGATATTCTCTCCTTTGATATTTCTCCGCACATCGTGCCTTGTTATGTCAGAATGTGTGTGTGGGTGAGTGTGTGTGTGTGTTTGTGTGTCTTTCACTCATCCCTTGTGTGTGTGTCTGTGTCTTTCACCCGTCAATATGTGTGTGTGTGTTTGTGTGTCTTTCACCCACCCCTTTTGTGTGCGTGTGTGTGTGAGTGTGTATGTGAGAGAGTCTAACAGAGTGAGAGAGAAGGAGAGAGAGAGAAAGAAATGAGCACAATTTAATGTGCTGTCGTAAAAGTGTAAGCGGGCTGAGGGTAGTTGTTTTGTTTTTTTGTTTTTTTTTTGTAAACGGAGCGGTGGAGGGGTTTGGGGGGGGGGGGGGCAGCTCAGATGATGAAACCTGTATGAAACCTGTATGAAACCGGCCCAGAAGCCAAAAGAACTGAAAAACCCCGCCATAAATATAATGCATGAAAATTTGCCCACGTTGAAAAACTTTTTTTTTTCTTCATCAGGATCACAGCG
This sequence comes from Onchidella celtica, assembly GCA_963931925.1. Lineage (NCBI taxonomy): Eukaryota > Metazoa > Mollusca > Gastropoda > Systellommatophora > Onchidiidae > Onchidella > Onchidella celtica. The sequence goes on from OZ007582.1 coordinate 47,633,959, forward strand.
AGCGAAGAGTTGGGTAGGAAAAATAGTGTTTGAAGTTCCACAGATTCATTCTGACGTAATGAATGCTCATGTTGAATGAACAATTGCCAGACACTGTCTTCTAGCAACCAGCCAAAGAATGCGGTGACAGCTGCAGCCAAATTAGTACTGACGTGCGACCCTGTGGAAACCAGAAAAGTTAAAATAGGCTATCTAGTTCTTCACACGAGACAGAGAAAAAACAAACAAACCAAACAACAGTGCTTTTATTGTCGAACGGCCGTGTCTTACAGAGAGTGTGAGCACGTGTGGAGAGCCAGTTTCCGTCAGTCGTCGACAGTGAGCACATCAGCCAGTTTGCACCCCAGCACGTTTTACGACACTCTAATTTGGCAGCACTGGAAGGGGACGGGAAAGGTCGGCAGAATTCGTATTGGTGGCAAACATTCTTACCAAATAGGTAAATATTTCACTTCATTTTAATGTTACCACAGCAGTTAATTATCCTGCTTCTTTTCTTTCATTTTGACTTTTTAAAGCATTCGGTGAAAATGAAATAGTGCAGTGAGTGGGTCTATACGAATGATCACCTGTCGGTCCTAAGGCCGGCGGGCGTTTAATTGCATTAATGTTTGTGGTATTGTCGGTAGGCCAGTACCACTGCATGGGAAACAGGTCTGATCCATTATTATGGCGGCGTGATTTCTTAACTTCCACTTAACTTAAACCTGCCACAACTTTAAATTAAAATTGCATGAAATCCAGCTTTAGAATAATAATAAAAATAATATATAAATAAAATATCAGTCTGCAATTTGGTGTTTTTGTTTTAAATTACTGGCTTTCAAATCTACCGGGTCCAGCAGCCTATTCTGCCGTACATCTACACAGAGAGACGATAATGGCTCTCTATTACCACTCCACCACCTTGGAATTTTTAACGAGAAACTCCCTAAATGTTAGGGTCTGTAAAAGGGGGGGGGGGGGGGGGATTAGTCCAGATGCAGCTTAGCTGTACTTGTTTTCAAGTGCATATTTGTGGAGCTTCTCTGCTCTTGACATTTGTACCTCACTTTTCTTCTTTTCATTTCCTTTTTCAATGTTTTTATGTATTTTGTGGTCGGTTTTTTTTTTGTTTTTGTTTGATTTGCCCTGGCGGCGGCCTTGTTAGGCATGTTCTTCTTGATGTCCAATTGTCATTGTGTCCTTCACCTGCGCAGCGTGGCCACGGGGCCTCCGAGTTTTTCGTCCTTATCCGACAAGAGTAGGTGCTAGAACGTACCTAACATAGGATCAGGGTCTGGAATTTTCCGGGAAAATTCCAACAGGCTTGCACCGACCAGGATTCGAACCCAGTACCTTCGGCACGAGAGGTGTGCTGAATACAAGAAACAACATTCGGATACCCCAGAGACCTGACAGTCAAACAGAAACAGACAGCCAACAATAGAAAATCATCATAGAGAGAGAATACTAAGTCTTGCCTCAGCAGTCTGACTGTTAAAACAGACTCCACTGGAATACAATCAACTCATGACTTGAATAATTTGGCATTTAAAGGGATCTAACCCTGAAAAATACAGTGGTACATAATTATATGCTTATCTCCCTTATCTCCTAAACCACCTGCTATTCTTTCCTCTTTCTGCACCGTCTTTGGCTCTCACTACCACAGAAGTCCACAAAAAGACAGCAAGAAAGAAGAACCAGAAGATGAAGATCAAGAGGGCCAACAGCCCCAGGCAGAGGCCAACCGAGAAGCCAAAGAACTGCTACTGAATCAATGTGCTTCCTGTCTGTCTGTCTGTCTGTCTGTCTGTCTGTCTGTCTGTCTGTCTGTCTGTCTGTCGGTCGGTCGGTCTGTCTGTCTGTCTGTCTGTCTGTCTATCTATCTATCTATCTATCTATCTATCTATCTATCTATCTGTCTGTCTGTCTGTCTGTCTGTCTATCTGTGTCTGTCTGTCTGTCTGTCTGTCTGTCTGTCTGTCTGTCTGTCTGTCTGTCTGTCTGTCTATCTATCTATCTATCTATCTATCCGTCCGTCCATTTTTAAGCTGCCTGGCTGTCTATTGTGGCCTTTTCCTGTTGAAATAGCGAGTTTTAAGAAGAAATGTTTCCAATCTGCAGATATCCAATATTACATCCATCTATCCTCAGACTAGCCATGTATCTGAACTGTGGCGTGTTGTCCAAGACAAGAAAAGCTCAGAACGACACAGAGCAGACAGTAGACAGCAATACGCAAACCTCAACATCAGGTCGGAAAGACGTAACGGCCAACACGAACAAGGCGGATCTTGGAAATAATAAACATCGGGACATGAACACCCACCTCACCACAGCTGAGGTGACGCCTAAGGGGAAGGAAGGAAACGGCGAGGGTCAGGGACTTTTATCCTTTGATGTGGACTGGTCTCACCTGGAAAGTGTCTACTCTAAAGGTACCGGTCAATTAATTTGGTATTGGCTGACAATCTATCTATTTATCTATTTATTTGTGTGTCTGTCCGTCCGTCCGTCCGTCCGCCCGCCCGTCTGTCCGTCCGTCTGTCCGTTCCTCTGTCTGTCTGTCTATCATGACAATTTCTTGTTCAAATAGCCAGTTCTCACAAGAAAATTATTCAATTTGCTAATGTCAAACATGGCCTAAATACTCACCACAGGACTACATTTTGGTCTTACCAATCTGTGGCCAATTTCCAAAAAAAAAAAAAAAAACACAACTTATATTGCCATTTCAACAACGGACAAATTACTGTGGCTAGTGAAAAAAACCCAAACACTTTCCAGAAAGTTTAGCGTACAAACAAACCACCGTATGATTAGGTAGTCCAAAATAATAATCATAGAGACACGTTGATCGGAAAATGTCGATGAACCTTCAAGCCAAGCAGTGAGGAAAATGAAAGTTGATGTTTTCATTATTGAACTAAGGATTTCAACGCTTCTTGCAGATTTGGCTGCAACAGGTAAGAGTGATAAAACAACACACTTTCTGAAGGCTATGTGTGAGATTCTAACATCTTATGTGGCCTGCGAGCTGGACCCTGGTACCAAAGTCGTGGACTTTCACCATCCACATCAGGTGAATCACACCATTACTAACATACTTTATTATTATTCTAGTGATAACTAAGAGAAGATACCAGTTTCCAAATAAAAACTAAACTGCCTTTCTTCACTTTTCAATAAAAAGGTGAAGAATGACTTGTGTACGAACTTAACGATATTCAACAGTGTGGCTACTTTGAGGTAAGAGAAATAATGCTACACCAAGCTCGGGAAGAGAATTAGTGTATAGGAACTAGCTGCCTTTGAATGTAGAATTCATATTTTTTATGCTCTAGATGTCAGTCTTGTGGGCAGAATAGAACAGTATAACAGAAGAAATGTGAAATAACAATTAATAATACTACTAATAATAAATGTAATTATCAGCTGTAACCTTCACTTTGTTAATATTTCAAATGATACGTTCTAATATGAATAATAATACACTCAATGTCGAGGACGTGGTCATCAGTATTTGCATCCCTACCATCCGCAGCTAAAAGAGATGATGTCTCACTGCCTGGATATACACCCAGAACCACGTGACCTGGAGCAGGTGCTCAGCGACTGCAGGGAGACGCTCAAATATTGTGTTAGGACAGGTGAGAATGGGTTCAATACTTCCAGGGGTATTTGCCATAATTATTATTGTATGCGACAATTTGCTGATTTTGATGTTTTGTCATGAAAGTGGTTCTCTCACTCCTAATTTCATCTATACTATATATATTTGTGGACTTGAGATTTTTCATTGCAAAAGGCTTCTGAACCATTCAACACTCAGACTTCAAATTTTATATGGTGCATCAGAATGGATGTAAGAGTGCACAGTTTTTAATAGAAGTCTCAAATCGGTGTAGTTTTTTTTTTATTGGAAATTTGTTGTTTCGCCATGATTAATTTAGATCTATTTCGAATCACGGTTCGCCATTTTAAGGTTTCGTTATCACTTCCTGCGATGTCTTCACTATCAAACACACTAACCCCTGCAGAAATCATGCTGTTGTACGGGATGCGCAGGGTGTCAACTCACAAAGGCAGAGCAGTAAGACTTATTTAAACAAAAATAAAATAAACAAATAGTAACAGGCCATACGAAGCAGATCCATAATAACCATCCAGAACTGAAACTAATATTCAAAACGATTTATCCCGGGCAGGGCCGGGGACCGCAGCTAGTTATGTATAAGTGTCATTCCATTCTGTTAAATACCTTTCGAGATACGCCTTTGTGTTGTAGTGGTGCATGTCTCGAAAAGGCAATATGCAGATACAACGACACGGAAAAAAAAAGACCATTTCATGTTTGTTTAAACTGCATTATATATTACACTGATATAATACGGAAGTTACAGTACTGTGGGCCATGCATGCCTGTCCAGATACACTATACATCTATCATTCACTACAAATACAGCAATGCATTCGATACACTTCCCACCAAACAGCTGCCATTTATAGAAACAGCTGAGCATGAAAGGCATGATGAGGAAATAGAAATGAAGAATGTTTGTGATTCACCTTTGTTTTGTTAACTTGTTTTACAAATTCGGGTGGTAGGTGGACATTTCTAGTAGGGTCTCCAAGTGTCCTGTCATTCTCAACATTTTCTGTTTATTTCGTTGCTTCTTCCAAACACAATGTGGCCGATATCGTATCGACGTGATTTCTCTAAACTCAAACTGTTTTACAAACTCGCAGATTTAGAATGATTTTGAGGGATCTTCTATAATTCTTTTCTTTTTTTTTTTTTAAATTAATGTTTCCATTTCGCACATCCAGGACACCCGCATTTCTTCAACCAGTTGTCCACGGGTATTGACGTGGTGGGAATGGCTGGCGAGTGGCTGTCGGCATCATCTAATACAAACATGTACGTTTTCTGTTGTTGGTGTTGTTGTTGTTGTTGGTGGTGATGGTGGTGGTGATGGTGGTATAGCTGAAAATCCATTAATTTTCTTAAAAATACACCTAAGATGTCATGATAGGTAAAAGAAATGCAAGTCAGTATTTGTTCTGGCATGGTGTCGATTCGGTGTAGTTTCTTGTTAATAGATTCAGAAAGTAAGATTTTTAGTTGGCTCGAATTGTTTCCTTTCGGTTTCATTTTGATGTTGACGTGTCAATTTAAAGCTTTAAACTGCTTAATCCCCTCCTTCCACCCTACCTCCTCCCAACCCCCAACCTCTGCAGGTTTACCTACGAGGCAGCGCCGGTGTTCACTCTAATGGAAGATGTTGTATTTCGGCGAATGAGGAGTTTGATTGGCTGGGAAGACGGAGACGCCATCTTTGCTCCAGGTACCAGTTAACCTGTTTGGTTGTCTTCAGAATAACTTTCATCAGTCCTGGCAATTGTTCTTCGTTTGAAGAGAGTTCAAAGTCAGATCTATCTATCTATCTATCTATCTATCTATCTATCTATCTATCTATCTATCTATCTATCTATCTATCTATCTATCTATCTATCTATCTATCTATCTATCTATCTATCTATCTATCTGTCTGTCTGTCTGTCTGTCTGTCTGTCTGTCTGTCTGTCTGTCTGTCTGTCTGTCTGTCTGTCTGTCTGTCTGTCTGTCTGTCTGTCTGTCTGTCTGTCTGTCTGTCTGTCTGTCTGTCTGTCTGTCTGTCTGTCTGTCTGTCTGTCTGTCTGTCTGTCTGTCTGTCTGTCTGTCTGTCTGTCTGTCTGTCTGTCTGTCTGTCTGTCTGTCTGTCTGTCTGCCTGCCTGCCTGCCTGCCTGCCTGCCTGCCTGCCTGCCTGCCTGCCTGTCTGTCTGTCTGTCTGTCTGTCTGTCTGTCTGTCTGTCTGTCTGTCTGTCTGTCTGTCTGTCTGTCTGTCTGTCTGTCTGTCTATCTATCTATCTATCTATCTATCTATCTATCTATCTATCTATCTATCTATCTATCTGTCTGTAAACTATAGATAAATAGATACATAAATATTGATCCCTGTCTCCTGTAGGGGGCGCCTCGTCTAATCTGTACGGTGTGCTGGTAGCCAGACATCAAACTCTACCAGAAGCTAAACAGAACGGTATGGTCGGGATGTCCCGGGCTGTTGTGTTGACCTCTGAACAGGTCAGTAAACAGACAATGTTGTGATGTTGTCATTGTAACGACTGGATCTCCCGTACAGAGAAGCCATCGGTGGCCATTGAACCAATAATTTATTCACGCCCTGTAGAGAATTCTTTCAAACAACAACAACAACAACAACACAGAGTTGTCCATACTGTTCAGCTATAGATCATTATGTAAAATACGAGGGTCCATTAAAAACAGCCCAGGCACCCATGCTGCTTTTTACCTATTCAATATTGAGCGCTGATCTGACGTTGTTTGAATGCTCATGTTCTTGCAATGTCCACAGAGCCATTTCTCCATTAAACGGGCTGCTGCGATGTTAGGCATAGGGACTAATAATGTGGTGGAGGTCAGGTGTCACCCAAAGTAAGTACATGATCATAAATGATTACGTAATTTTATCTGCCAGGGCCGATAGACTTTTTCTGCCGGCCCAGCCATACAGGCAGAAACAATGGCCTCGGATGCCTATTGCACCCGGGACCACCCAACGCAGAGTTTTTATAAAGATCCCTGAAATTATGCTCTGCTGCGGGACTAGTCTTGATGCCGCCAGGCTCCCTGGCGGCACCAGGAACTAAAGATCAAAATTCAAAAACCCTAGAGCCCTGCTAGGCCTTAATATCTTATTACTTGTTTTGACTGGGGCTCTAGAGGAAAACAATCAATTAGTGACATGTTTATTGGCAATAAAGGGATCAAACTCCTGAAAGGGACAGTGTCCCAGAACTGCTGTCCACTTATCTCCCTTCATCTGTCACTTGTCTTGCCCTTGCCTTGGCACTCACCAGAAAATAAATAAAATAACACGACCAGAAAAGACGAAGAACGAAGACAACAGAAAGAAAGAAAGAACAACAACAAACAAGAAAGAGAGAGACACTCAAGAACAGGCCAGGCCAACAGCACTATGCTGAGGCCCCCGAGAAACAAACGAACTCATCTCTTGATAATTTATTTTGCATTCATTACCGGAACAAATTTGTCAGCGTATAGCCTGATAGACAAATATTTCAGTATGCCCCAACCACCAGGTCAAGGTATTGGAAACGTATCCCCAATCCCAGACCTTATCCCTGTTGTAAATTTTTGTTTTTCTGACTGAAAGGGTGAGTGTGGGGATAGGGATAAGATTCTGCCTAGGTTTAAGGATGAGGACAAATCTAGGGACAGGTTTGGAGTCACTTGACCGGGTGGATATTGCGTACGGCACTCCTTCAGCCTCTTTAAATTCTCATCTAAAATTAAGTATGTCACCTGGGAGCTAAACCCTCCCTCCATTTGTGTCACAGCTTATCGACAGGAGTCGGATTTAGACTCGGGGTGGAGGGGGGGGGGGAACCTGTGGCACTTCAGGTCAAGTGGACCCCTCATACACAGAAAGTAAAATCCATGACCAATCACCAAATCTACACATCGACGACGCTATTGCATGTAATTAGAACTGATAAGCTATACAAGATATATGTAACGGTTAAATGAGTAATGCATGCTGGAGTAAATATTATATTTAAATGCACGCCAAGAAAACTTCAAGTAGATTTTCAGGTATAACAAATTACAAAGAACATAGCTGTTGTGACTGTGCCCTTTATTTCCCAGAGGTAACAATGGCTGATATTCAAGAATTTGCATAACACTAGTAATACCATTATTCTATATTTGTTTAGAAGGGTCCTCCTCTGGCAGAGTGGTAGGCGCGGGGGGTGGGGGGGGGGGCTGAGCAGTTGGCAGGTTTACATCTCTACATATCCGGCCCTGTCTATCAAAATTGGGTGTCTTTTTACTCTTTAAGCTTACGCGTTTTTAAACATTTGGCCCTCATTAAGTTTCGATTGCAATGAAAGACGAAAGGGAATTTGTTTACTTATTGGTGTAAGAGATTTGAAAACATAACTTCACACTAGGTATTTTGTGAACCAGAAATGAGTAAATCCGTGACTTAGTAATAGTTCTGAAACATTGTAAATAACCAAAAAAAAAAGTGAAAGATTGGGCAAAAAAAAAAAAAAAACCCCACATAAACAAAGAATAAGAAACAGACACAACTATTTCCAGAGTTATCGAGATGAAAAGCTCAAGTGTCAGGCGCTGAGAGCACCAATATCATCGACCTTATCATATGACTGCAGAAATTAATGTTTTCACACAAGTGCAGATGACAAAAACTGTTTGTCAAATATTCTTTAGACTCCCTGAAGTGATTTTATTTGACAAAATTTCAAATATTTATCTATATATAGCTAAAATCATATTTAAGATGAGAAATACATTGACATCTCAAATGAAATCGTTTTTTTCTTCTCTTGTAAAAAGCCATTCATGTGCGCTTGTATAGTTCCATATTCATTTTCATGGACTCATGATTACACACAAAACTCGGACTGTCCTGTCCGCTCTTTTTCCAACCAGTGGCAAGATGGACGTGGATGACCTGAAGGACAAAATTATGACATCTGAAAGGTCAGGGGCCAAAGTGATTATGGTAAATGCCACGTGTGGTACCACTGTCCTGGGAGCGTTTGACCCAGTTAATGACATTGCAGATGTCTGTGAGCAACATGGTATCTGGTTGCATGTTGATGTAAGTACTCTGTGTTTGTCTCAGAAAAACGAAACGAGGGAATATTTCTCATTTATAAACTGATTTAATCCATCTTGGACCCGAGGTAAGTATTAGAATTTATCATGTACGATAAAAAAAATGGCTGGGAGAGAATGAGTCATAGCGAATTATGTTGGTATCATCTATATATCTATATAATATTTCATAAAAATATCCAACTGTGTCAGGGATATTCTTTGGTTGGTAGAGCGCGGAGTCAAATTTCTTTTTGTTTCGGCTTTGGCGTGAGATGTGGGCAATGAAGTTGACCGGGACCTCACTCACTTGCGAGACGGTAACACGCCTGTCTTGCTAGTTTAGGGGCGTATAAAGCTGTCTTGGGATAGCTGGAGGGAGGAGAGTCCTTGCACACCGAGACCAAACAGACTAGACTGGGGATGCCATTAGCTTAAATTCATGTTTGATTCTGGTAGGCAGAAAACCAATCGACAACATGAAGAAATATCTCGAAGGCGCATTGGCTTGAACATTACTTGCCTAGTTATGGAGATACTTCAATCTGATTGGATAGCCATTCCGATCAATCCCTACGAAAGTATTCTGGGCATGAAATACATACGCGATGGTGGACGAAACGGCAACTTTCTTTTTACTAAAATTAATCAGGATAGCGAAGTGCAGTTGCTATTGTTACAGAAAACTTAAGTCTATTCCTAATCTCAAAGTACAATACAAGAACGGGATATCGGTGTCAGGGTAAGAAATAGTGTTCCAATTGCAGAAAAGCTAATCAATCAAACATATTCTTTACTTGGTCTTTCTTATCATTTCGTAAACATTCACTTAAGTATTTGTTCATTATCTTAATAGCGCTTTCTATTTTAGACTTGAAAACAGGTTTTATTCTTCCCCATTAATATTCTATGTACCGGTACAATATCAGATTAAAATTAGTTCATATTTTACGATTCTTTTAAAATTTCTTCCTCCTTTTTAAAAAAAATATTTGTAACTTGTCAGAGAATGGTAAGCCGGTAAAGTATTGCAGTTTTATTTTATTGCAACCTCAAGACAATGTGCCATTTAATTATTGTGTGTTAGTGTACCCATACAAATTAAGTAATGTATAATGATGTACTGCATAATCGTGCATTTGAGCAAAGTTTGTCAGATGGATATCAAATAAATGCCCATATGTGTTCTACCTTTTCTTGCCTTGTGTAGTGGTTGGCTTGATGTTCACTGAATACGAGAAGATTATTTGAATAACTGATGAACTGAGCCCTTTTTTCTGTATTTTAATGATCATCGCGTTTCGTCAAATTATGGTGAAATTGTTCAGTTTTTGTTCTTTGGTTGGGTTATTCTGACTCAAATGTATCTATTTATCTATACTTATTTATTTAATTGTTCATATCTATATATGTTCATTTATTTATTTACTTACTAATTTGTCTTTTATATTTATGAGTATATATATTTGTCTTATATATGTTACAATAAGTTTACGTAACCAGTAAATTCGCGAATTTCCTGAAATTTTTAGTAAATTCATGAACTTACTGTTTCACTCGGGGAATTCACGAATTCCCTAAAAAAATCAGGAAATACGCGAATTTCCTAACAAATATGGCCAGTAAATACACGAATTTACTGATACTCTCTGAAGGACATGATAGGCAGAGATTGTTGTTGTTCTTATATCAGTTTTAAGTCCCAGATCGGCAAGTTGCCATGGAGAAACTGGTCATATTATTCTGACACCAGAGAACCAGTTTTTTTATATGGGGGTCAATAATATGGTCTCTCTCACAGAGAGGAAAGGAGAGAGACAGAGAGAGAGAGAGACAGAGAGAGAGAGAGCGAGGGAAAGAGAAAAAGAGAGAAAGCGAGAAAGAGAGAAAGAGAGAGAGAGAGAGAGAGAGAAAGAGAGAGAGAGAGAGAGAGAGAGAGAGTTGTAAGTCAGAAGAAGAAAAAAAAAAACTGTGTGTATCATTTTATTCAATTAGAAACAGTTAAAAACTTACGTAAATATAAAATCTCTGACTGAGTATAAAGTAAAATGTGACTGACAGTTTTGTTTAAAAGATCCTGAATCAATTTAAACTACGTAAATATAAAATTTCTGAAGTGTCTCCATCTCTGTTGATGTGTTTGGTCAAACATTAAAATGATTCTGCAACAGGGTACTAAAGCGAATTCACTTGTTTCTGGATGTTGAACTTGCATGGCATCTGGAGTTGCACAAGACATTGGCTTTGAAGCATTTGCAACGATTGTTCTGACATTTTTTGGGGCCATTGCAATTACATTTAACGAAACCTTGTCCGCCAGTATGCGACTGGACTTTGACAGCCTGTCTAAGTGTTACTGAGTGCTCAAATTCAACGTCATCCTCCGTTAGTAGTCTCTGTGGACAAACATCAAACTGGTTTCTTGAATAACTCGTAGCCAAGATACCCGCTCTCACAGCGATCTGGTACAGGTCAGTTTCCAGGTCTCTGTTGACAATGACCCCCAAAATATTTCGGGGATCTCCTCGACCACGATCGACTAATGGTATGGGAACTGCTACATTATTCCCAGGTTCACCAGCTTTAAGTTCCACCCGGCTTCGTTTCACCATTCTCTCTTCTTGGTTTACTTGATTGGTGTAAGCGTCTTCGCGGTTTCGCTTTATTCTTGCATGCAGATCGCGCATTCAATGAAAAAGCTTCTGGAGTATTGGAAGATGCCTGCCCTGAAGTGACGGAAGTAGACGGCTCTTGAGTGATTGAAGTAGAAGGCCCTGGAGTGATTAAAGTAGAAGGCCCTGGAGTGACGGAAGTAGAAGGCCCCGTAGTGACGGAAGTAGAAGGCCCCGTAATGACGGAAGTAGAAGGTTCTGGAGTGTCGGAAGTAGAAGGCCCCGTAGTGACGGAAGTAGAAGGCCCCGTAATGACGGAAGTAGAAGGTTCTGGAGTGACGGAAGTAGAAGGCCCCGTAATGACGGAAGTAGAAGGTTCTGGAGTGACGGAAGTAGAAGGCCCTGGAGTGATGGAAGTACAAGGCTCTGGAGTGACGGAAGTAGAAGGCCCCGTAGTGACGGAAGTAGAAGGCCCTGGAGTGACGGAAGTAGAAGGCTCTAGAGTGTCGGAAGTAGAAGGCCTTGGAGTGACGGAAGTAGAAGGCACCGGAGTGACGGAAGTAGAAGGCTCTAGAGTGTCGGAAGTAGAAGGCCTTGGAATGACGAAAGAAGAAGGCCCTGGAGTGACGGAAGTAAAAGGCTCTTGAGTGTCATAAGTAGACGGCCTTGGAGTGACGGAAGTAGAAGGCCCTGAAGCGATTGAAGTAGAGGGCCCTTGAATGTTGGAGGTAGAAGGCCCTGGGGTATTAGAAGACGGTTCTTGGGGAAATGATGTTGAGGCGCCTTTGTCTGCCAGAAATGCCTGAATATCTTCTTCCTTCTCGTCTACTGAGAACGTCATACGGAAGGGAGGATGAGGTCAGTCCGATTCGAGCATCTGCACCGAACAGAGCGGAGTACGGGGAGCGTTTGATCCCTGCGTGGTGGGAAGAGTTTTTGTAGAATTGGACGAATTTTATTCCAGTTACCCAGTCGTCTGTCTGGTTGTCTGCAAGCCAGGACACCAGCATGTCCTTAATGTCACAATTTGCACGCTCCACAGACCCCTGGCTTTGGGGATAACGAGGCTTTCCATGCACCATGACAAGATCCGGCCAAAGGTCTTTTAACTCAGTAATCACATGCGCTGTGAATTCTGTTCCATTGTCACTTTGGAGAATTGCAGGCGCCCCTAGTAGAAGGAAAATATCCAAGACCTGGCTTGCAACCTCAGCTGGCCGCTTGCATTTTGTTGCGCGAATTACGCAGAATTTAGTCAAGTGATCTTGGTAAACAAATATCCACTTATAGCTATTTCTTGTCATCGAATGAAGGTCAATAAGGTCCACTTGGACTCGAGATGCAAATTCTTTGCTCAGAATTGGTCGCACAACAACACCTTTTGTCATGGCCCTTTTTCTTTTCTTTTGGCATTCCACACAAAGAGACTTAAAAAGCTCCAAGTTCTTCGTGGTGATGTTGGCATACTTTCGCTGGGTTTCCTTAATCATTCGATCCCGTCCCCCGCGAACTGTTGCCACATGAGCACGATGGATGACATCAAACATTTCTTCAAGAGTCACGAAATAAAGCGCGTTTTCATCAGCATTGTCTCGTTTTCGAATGAGTTTTTCCACTGGCCCGCACTTAATAACCTCGTACCTGCAAGAAATAAAAGGGAAACAGGTAAAAGGTATAGAAATCGAGATAGACAGAGTTTAAGAGAGAAAGAGAGATGGAGAGAAAGAGAGAGAGAGGGAGAGAGAGACAGAGACGGGGAGGCAGAAAGAGACAAAGACAGAGACAACGAAAAGGAGAGAAAGTGGAAGAAGGAGCGTGTGTGTGTGTGTGTGTGTGAGAGAGAGAGAGAGAGAGAGAGACAGACAGACAGACAGACAGACAGACAGACAGTCAGAGCGGGAGAGACAGATAGAGACAGAAAGACAAAGAAAACGAGAGAGAGAGGGAGGGAGATTGAGATAGAGAGACAGGCATTAACAGAGAGACAGGGGGAGAGAAAGAGAGAGAGAGAGA
>OZ007582.1:47652282-47664599 GCA_963931925.1 Onchidella celtica
TACATGAAAACCCAGCTTTACGCGGGTGCCATAATAAGTCCGGAACGTCACAACCAGTTGTTGAAAGCAAAATGTACACGCAAGAAATAATGGCAGAAGCTGACTGTGTCTGACAGGGTTTAGTATGATAAAATCCTCCAGGATCTACTAAGAAAATATACGAAATGATGGTGTGAACTTCTTGTCTGCCAGCAGCTGGCTGTTCTGTGCTGTTCTGTGCTGTGCTGTTCTGGGCTGAGTATGATACCCTCCCTCCATTCTTCCCTTTACACCTGCTCGCATGCACTTGTTCTACTGAGCTCAGTGGTCATCTCCCATGTTCATAAGATCATTCTAGAACTGTGGACATTTTATTTTGTTGTTCCATATCAAAGTGCTTTGTGATATGAAGAGAAGAAAAATGATATTGACTTCTTTCTTTTTCTTCTCTATTTCTTTATTTGTCGGTTTGTCTAGTTTAAAAACTGAGTCACTGAGTCATTGATAAGCATCATGACGAGTATATTTTTCAAAATGTTAGATTATTACGTGGCCAATTTGATACACTTCGTTGTGCACGACATAAAGGCAAGTCTTTCTTACACAGGGCGACAGTGGCTTTGAAGAACAGATGAACAAAAACTTCAAGTTAGCAGGGTAAGTGAACTGTTGTTATTAAACTATTTAGGTAGATGGTTAGCTGATTCTTGTCTCTGGATCTTGTATCTGAAAAGAAAATCTTGTATTTTCATAATATATATTAATGATTTCTCTTATCACGGACATAAGTATTATTAGTATCTTTTTTTGTCACATGAGACACTGTGTGGTTATGGCTTATGACGAAGGAATAAATCAGCGATAGTAATCCAACTTCTATTTTGGGAAGATGCCTCCGGAAACGTATCTTTGATGTAGAAAAAAAAAAAAAAAAGTTAAACTATCATCTCATCTCATAAGTGGAAAGAATGACGTCAGGACTTTGGCAGGAGCCTACGCTCACAAGTGACCGTACCGTTTGCGTCACCTTACCTGAGAGAACATTGCTAACAACTAATGGAATTAAACCTTTATTCCTAAAGAGTTTAACATTTGGATAAGTCTTCACATAACAATTGTCAGATCCACTTCTCCAAAGATATAAGTGCTCCTTTTGATAGACTTTATGCCTCAATGAAATGTAGTCATATACTAATTTTTCATATTCACTAAGTAGTGTTTGAACCTCCAGGACATTACCATGATACATGTTAAATTTAGTCATACTAGCCACAATCTAACCCTGCCGTCTCTCACACAGCTACCTGCGAGACATGGTGAAGGAGAGAGAAGGTTTCCACTTGGTGCTGGATAAAGTAAGAGGATCGTTTAACCCAATAGTTCTCAACCTTTCTGTGGCCCATGCCCCAATTCAGTTTTTAAAAAAAATAAAAAAAATATGGGCGCCACAATGATCAGTCGAAGTTCGTACAAATAAAAATATTCTTAAAACATTCCTACTCCCCATTCTGAAGTCCCGCGAACTACCTTGACAAACAATGGTTTAACCCCATTACTGCCCAGTGAAAGGAGGGGTGGGGGTGGGGATGGGGGAATAATGTGTCATACTAACGATTTTTAGCTACAATTCTGTTATGGGTAATCCTATCTGTTCGACATAGCTGAAACGTGCCTTGACCCAGAAAAAGTAATACGTTTCTAGAACAGCGTTAGCGCTTTAGTGTTGAAATATTTGTGGATTTAATACTGTCTGTCTTAAAACAGGGGTCAAGCTATAGTGTCTGTGTTGAACGTGATTAGGCTATCAATGTTTTATATTATTTTAATTTATTCATCAACTGGTCACTTTGTCGTCATATATTCAGATTGAAGCACCCAATGTGTGTTTTTGGTACCTTCCATCAGCGTGGAGAACTCGACCTATTGAACAAATCAAGGACGTTCATTTGCATAAGGTAGATATACATACTAATGAAGCCAAATACTCTTTTAAAGAAATATCTCTATACTCAAAATCAGTTCAAGAAGTTTCTGGTAATATACATGTAACAATAACATATATTGAGAGCTGCGTCGCTGAGAAGACATTAGAAGAATTTGTTCAATTGACTTTGGGAGAAACAAAGTGTCACGAGTGGAGTGAGTGCAATTAAGGGGATTGCTACAGAGCGGGTGTAGAGTAAGAAGGGCTCACGGTAGGCAAGCAAGTTAAGCGTGCTGTTGTGAGTAGTGGGAGGGTCTGAATGAGGCGAAAGCGCGGTATTACTATCACGGCAAGTTAGAAGGTCCGACGGAGCGGACCTGTGAATAAGAGCCCATCGGGCGGACATAAAGGGAGCAGTCGAGAAGACTAGTGGAAGAGTCTTTCCAGTAATGACTGGTATGTAGAACGTTGATTGATTATTATGATTGATGTATTATATTATATTCGTCTATTACCATGATGTGAATAAGTATATGTGAGGAATGTGGAAGTCCTTGATATCGGATATAGCAATGTGCGCCATGAGCGATAGATGAAAGTGAGTTCATGGATTTGTAGCGCGAGTGAGTAGTGTGTACTCCGATGGAGGTGTGTTACCGTAAGATGTGTGGTGAGTGAAAGGTGAACTAGTGTGTGTACGCTTCATGGATTGTAAGGAGAGGTGGAGTGAATAGAAATGGTAGGGTATTATACCAATGTAATGTTATTCTTGTAGGTGTCGGGGACGGGCCGAAGAGCCACCTCGATGAGCACAAGTGATAGGCCAGCATAGGGCCGGAGGCCATACATAGGCCAGAAGTGAGACTGTCAGTGCAGGACAGTAGAGGCACATAAAGTCGTGGCAGTCGGGCCACGGACAGGGACGTAGATATGAGAGTGAATGAGATACTATATTATTGCCATGATGATGGGCGAGTGAACTGATAAGTTGTATGGCAATAGGAAGGTGATGTTGAGAGACTGCGGTGCCAGTGAACCATTAATGTACTATTAAGACCCTGAGGGGAGAGGCTGAGGCCGAAGTGCCTTTAGGAGTAACTACCGGATTGTGGATCCGAGGGAGAGTGTGTGTGAGAATAAGGCCGTTGTACGGCAGTTCATTTCAATAATATAATGTATGTAATTGCGCTATTATATGTATAATTATGTTTAATAAATGTGTGAGTCTGATGGGTTGTTTTGTTAAGTGTTAAACTTGTTTGTTCGTGATTGTCGTCCTGTCATAAACTATTACATCTCCCAGTCTGGGATTTGTGACACTGGGGGCTCGTCCGTTGTGACACTGGGGGCTCGTCCGTTGTGACACTGGGGGCTCGTCCGTTGTGACACTGGGGGCTCGTCCTGTTTACCTGTGGTCATTTTGACATTGTGTATTCGTTATATCTAGTTGTTTTTCTGTTGTGCTAGGAATTCGTGCTGTTGTCTGTTCGTCGGATGAATGGAAATTTCATGATGGTATGATTTATGTATATTTATGAATAATAATATGTATTGATGCATGTGTTTTGATGAATATGTATTAATGTGTACTTAAATTTCTGCAGAGTGTGCGTGCCAGCCTGTAGAGGTCAAGCAGCCAGAGCTCCGAGACAAGGGGAGAGGTTATAGTCAGAAAAGTTAAGTGAAAATTTTGTACCCTGGATTGAGGGCTGTCTTTTCATCTGTCTGTTTCCCTGTTTTTGTTTTTTTGTCGTAATCGATTATACGGGCGGTGGCGCGGGTTTGCTGTGGTGAGCGTAGTTTGTCCTCTTCGGGAGGTGGGCTAATCTAGGAACCGCGTTCATCACAGTGAACAGTTCTATAGGGACCTGTATTTTTGTTTAGATTGTAGCGTCGATATCTTCTCTGTTCCGCAGGAAGACGTATTCTCTTGTCCCTCTTCCTACCTATCTATAGATACGTTCTTTTTTTTTCAGACTCTGTTCTTGTTCGTACCTTGTTGTGTAATCGGCGTAGTAGGTTGCATTTTTTTTTCCATTATAGTTTTTTTTTGTAGAAGCTTTGTCCTAGTCTGGTTCGTTGTCCTTGACGTACTTGTGGTCCTTCTACTGTATTTCTTCATTCTTGTCGTTTTTATTTTCTTTTATAATTAATAGGGCAATACATTTTATAAATATAGAATTAGTTAGGAAGTACGTAAATTTCTGAATTGTATTTGAGACAATTGGGTATTGTTATATCTGGTGTGATCTCAGTTCTCTGGTCGTATCGTTAGTGATCATACCGACAGGTTGGTCGTCTTATAATAGATACCATAACCATAAATCTGTGAAATGGCGGAACTCCAACAACTAATGAAGTTGGGTAAGGAACTTGGCCTGGAGGGAGAAGAGCTACGCGGCTGGATTAAAGAACAGCAGGCGGATTTGCGCGATGAGCGTGCTAAGGATAGAGAGCAGGAAAAAGAGGCTCAGGAAAAGGAGAGGGAGTTAAAGTTAAAGGAGATAGAAGCTCAAGAGCGGGAGACAGACGCGCGAGTAAGAATCGCAGAATTAGAAAGCAAAAAGAATACGCCAACGGAAACAGTTGACCGGCAGGTACACAATAAAGGTGGCGTTAGGATTAAGCTCCCTACGTTCGACGACCGGAAGGACGACATAGACGCCTTCCTTTACAGGTTCGAACTGAACGCACAATTGCAATGGGGGGAAAATAAGGAATTATGGGCCACGTACCTGGCGTCGCTATTGCAGGGGCGAGCGTTAACATACTTTAAAGAGCTACAGCGCGAAGACGTGCAAGATTACGATAAGCTGAAGGCTTTGCTGCTTCGCCGATTTGCGCGTACCGAGGAATATTTCCGGGAGCAGTTTAGGCGGGCACGTGCAGATACCAGGGAGGACTTTGCTGCCTTCGTCGCGAGACTAACGGAGTATTTCGCGAACTGGGTAGACTTGGCGCATGTGGGCGCGGATTTTGCTAAACTGAAAGACTTAATGATCCGTGACCAGCTGTACGCGTCGTGCCACAAAGATCTGGTGGCTTTCCTGAAAGAGAACGAACCCGCGACGGTGCAGGAGGCGTCTAAGTTGGCGGAGGCATACCGTACGGCGCATCCGTCCAAACCAGTCGCCAGGGCGTACGTCCAAGATGCTGGGTACGTCGCCGTTGTCGAGGGGTCGCCGGCAGGACTTAGGGACAGGTCGCGTCAGCGTGGTGCCTATAGCGGGCAAGCCCAGGGGCAGCGTAGGGGCTATCACCAATCACCGGCATATGGATCCGGTAAGTTTGACCGAGCAGGAGGGCTAGGTCGCGGTAATGGCCGGGGGCGAGTTGTGACCTTTGCCGATGACCGACGGCATAGGGACTTTAGTTCCGGTCGCGATGGGTCACGGGGACCCAGGCCTAGTACAGCACAGGGAGCGGAGTATTGGACTTGCGGACGCGTGGGTCACTTTTCACGCGAGTGTAGGGCCGCGAAGTGTTGGAACTGCGGAAGAGCAGATCACATCAGCGTGAACTGCCCTGCAGGTAGGATAGCGGCGAACGTGGACAGTAGCTCCAGTCCGTGTTCCCCAAATAAATTTCATCATGCGGCTGCGTGTGTTACATCGGACAACGGAGGCGGACAGTATTCTAAGTGTCCCAGTTGTGAGAAGTTATTATCTTCCGGTGTTTTACCTTGTGGGAGAAAGATCCCCGTTATAAATTCATGTCATACAGGAGGTGGTCTTAGGGTTTATCCGGGGTTTGTTGGGGACGAACCGGTCTCGGTCTTACGAGATACAGGATCTACCGTTGTGGGAGTGCATAGAGACTGCATTCGGGATTCACAGCTTACAGGTGAGACTGTCCCGTGCATCCAATTTTCGGGGGCCATTGAGAAATTACCCATGGCAAGAATAATGATAGATACACCTTTCCTTAGCGGGGAAGTCGAAGCAGTCGTTGGTTGTTTTCCAGGCGCCCAGCTCATCATTGGGAATGTATCACGGGTGGTTTCCCCTTCCGATGAGAACGTGCAAGCATGGTCGCAATCAAAAGGTATTGACTTTTGCGCCGCGGTCGAAACACGTCGACGGGTAGTGGATAAAGATAAGATTAGACCTTTGGCGACGCCAGCGGTCAACCTAGATATCACGCCAGAGCGCTGGGCGAGATTACAAAGGGAGGACCCATCATTAAACCCATGTTTTGGGGAAGCGCGAACCGAGAAAACGAGGAGATATAAGAACGGGTCATCTTCTTTTTTTGTCCAGGGGGGCATTCTGTTCCGTATGTACGTCACAGTGGCTTCCGTTCAAAAGCAGGTCGTCGTGCCACGGTCGTTAATTGCTACAGTATTGCGTCTGGCCCATGATGTTCCATTAGCGCATCATATGGGAAGTGCTAGAACCAAGCAGAGAGTTCTGAAAGATTTTTATTGGCCGTCAGTATACAGAGATGTACGGTTATATTGTAAGACGTGCAGTGCGTGCCAAAAGACGACGCATAAGGGTCGTACACCCCAGGCTCCTCGTCTAAGGATCCCCACGGTTTCGGAACCGTTTAAAAAGGTTTCGATAGACCTTGCTGATTTAAGAGAAAGACTATCTGCAGCGCGCACTATAGCAGAAGAAGCGTCTAGTATCGCTTCGAAAAGAGCAAAAGACTATAAAGATAGAGGTTCCAAACTGAGAATTTTTAAGCCAGGAGACAAGGTTCTGTTGTTGTTACCTACGGACCATAATAAGTTATTGATGACATGGAAAGGTCCTTATGTTATTGAGCAAGTTGTTTCGAAGGTAGATTACGCTATCCACATTGATGGAACGAGTAAGGTTTTCCATGTTAATATGCTACAGAGATTTTATGAGAGACCGCAGTATCTGTGTGCACAGACAAGACCAGAGGAGACTGTCTTCTCTACTGCTTGTACGGGGGTCGTAGACCAGTAGGATTGTGACGTAAGCGACACCGAGGCGCAGGAAGAGTTACAAATTCAATTGCCGGAGTTAACTCCGACACAAGGTTACAGGGACGTAAAAATTAACCCTGACCTTACGAGTTCAAGGAGTAGGGAACTTGAGACCCTGTTAGCGTCATTCCCGGACGTTGTTACGGATTTGCCGGGTCGCACTACGGTGATCCAGCACCAAATAAAGTTGACTTCGGATAAGCCAGTATTTCTTAAACCGTATCCGTTGCCTTTTTCTTCGAGAGATAGAGTCATAAAGGAAATTGAGTCAATGTTGAAGTTAGATGTGATAGAACCATCAACATCGCCGTATTCATCACCCATCGTCCTCGTGAAAAAACTTGATGGATCGGTGCGGTTCTGTATTGATTTTCGAAGATTGAACACTATTACGGTAGGCGATAGGGAGCCTATCCCGTTTCAGGAGGAATTAATAGCTTCATTGGCCGGGTCCACGTGGTTTTCCAAGATAGATTTGACGAAAGGGTATTGGGAAATCCCGCTTACTGAGGAGTCTAAACAATACACGGCGTTCCAAACGCCCATTGGATTATTCCAATTTAAGGTCATGCCATTCGGGTTGGTGAACGCGCCAGCGACGTTTGCACGATTAATGAGATTAGTGTTGAAGGACATACCTAATGTCGTGTCATTCTTTGACGATATAGCATGCCATACGTCGACATGGTCTGATCATATTCAGACACTAACAGTAATTTTTCAACGATTACGTCATTTTGGGTTAACTGCTAAACCCGCAGAGATGGATTTGGCATGTCCAGAGATAATATTCTTAGGACATATTGTGGGTAGAGGTGTTCAGAGACCTGAAGTAACAAAAATTGACAAGTTGGTAGGGTTGCAAATCCCTAAAACAAAGAAACAAGTCAGAAGCTTAGTGGGAATTTTAAATTATTACAGAAAGTTCATTCCAAATTTTTCCTCCTTGTCATCTTCTCTTACTGACCTTACTAAGAAGGGACAACCCGATAAGGTCCAGTGGACGTCTGAATGTCAGACAGCATTTGATAATTTGGTGACAGCATTATCATCGTCACCCATTCTGATATTACCCGATTTTCGATCTAATTTTATCCTCAGAACGGATGCGTCGGACTCTGGTGTCGGCGCTTGTCTTCTACAGGAGAAGAACGAATGTCTCCATCCTGTATGTTATGTCAGTAGGAAGTTATTGCAGAGAGAAAGAAAGTATTCTGTGATAGAGCGTGAGTGTCTTGCCATTGTCTGGTCCGTCCAGAAACTAGGACGTTATCTCATGGGACGAGAATTTTGTATCCAGACAGACCACAAGCCACTGACATTTTTGTCGAAGAATCGTTCGTCCAGAGCACGCTTGTCTAGATGGGCATTGGCTTTGCAGCCGTATACCTTCGTTATTCAACCAATTCCAGGAACCAGCAATCATATCGCCGACTACCTTAGTCGAGCCTAGGGCAAGATTTCAGGAGCTTATACATCGGAGGACAGGAACATTGACAGGATCTGTGTGAATGAGTCGACTTTAAAATATTGACATTATAAATATGATATGAAGAATGGTTGATAGGTTGAGTGGTTTTTGATTCTGTATTAGATATTGTGGTTAGTTAGCTATTCATGATGTGACACATATATGCATATTGCAGGGCATATTGATCCCCATATTTTCCCCTGATTTCGGTATTTTATATACTAGGGGAACTGCTAGGTCATTTTTTTTAGTGTACGTATTGCTCACACTCACTCGTTGACAGTCATCTTGATGCGATTTGAAATTAATTGCATTAATTTTTTTGGGGTGGGAGAAACAAAGTGTCACGAGTGGAGTGAGTGCAATTAAGGGGATTGCTACAGAGCGGGTGTAGAGTAAGAAGGGCTCACGGTAGGCAAGCAAGTTAAGCGTGCTGTTGTGAGTAGTGGGAGGGTCTGAATGAGGCGAAAGCGCGGTATTACTATCACGGCAAGTTAGAAGGTCCGACGGAGCGGACCTGTGAATAAGAGCCCATCGGGCGGACATAAAGGGAGCAGTCGAGAAGACTAGTGGAAGAGTCTTTCCAGTAATGACTGGTATGTAGAACGTTGATTGATTATTATGATTGATGTATTATATTATATTCGTCTATTACCATGATGTGAATAAGTATATGTGAGGAATGTGGAAGTCCTTGATATTGGATATAGCAATGTGCGCCATGAGCGATAGATGAAAGTGAGTTCATGGATTTGTAGCGCGAGTGAGTAGTGTGTACTCCGATGGAGGTGTGTTACCGTAAGATGTGTGGTGAGTGAAAGGTGAACTAGTGTGTGTACGCTTCATGGATTGTAAGGAGAGGTGGAGTGAATAGAAATGGTAGGGTATTATACCAATGTAATGTTATTCTTGTAGGTGTCGGGGACGGGCCGAAGAGCCACCTCGATGAGCACAAGTGATAGGCCAGCATAGGGCCGGAGGCCATACATAGGCCAGAAGTGAGACTGTCAGTGCAGGACAGTAGAGGCACATAAAGTCGTGGCAGTCGGGCCACGGACAGGGACGTAGATATGAGAGTGAATGAGATACTATATTATTGCCATGATGATGGGCGAGTGAACTGATAAGTTGTATGGCAATAGGAAGGTGATGTTGAGAGACTGCGGTGCCAGTGAACCATTAATGTACTATTAAGACCCTGAGGGGAGAGGCTGAGGCCGAAGTGCCTTTAGGAGTAACTACCGGATTGTGGATCCGAGGGAGAGTGTGTGTGAGAATAAGGCCGTTGTACGGCAGTTCATTTCAATAATATAATGTATGTAATTGCGCTATTATATGTATAATTATGTTTAATAAATGTGTGAGTCTGATGGGTTGTTTTGTTAAGTGTTAAACTTGTTTGTTCGTGATTGTCGTCCTGAGACACTAAATAGATAACACAGGGTTATGAATTTTCCGATAAATCGAGTAGAATTTCGTACTCAAGAGGACGCTTAAGATCGTTTCTGTGACGCTAAATCTTCTCACGGTATAGGAGTGTGAGCAATCTGGATTTATATGCTCATATCGAGGGGTATTTGCCATATTGTTGTATTTTGCCGATTTTGAGATTTTATCACCAAAGTGGTTCCCTCAATCCTAATTTCATTATCTAAAAGTGTCATATCAATCGGTTAAAAACTTTTCGAGACATGTGTTTCTGGTACAAAATTTCATGCACTTTAGCCCTTTACCGACGAAAGTTCAAGCTTCGTTTTATAGAAGAGACAAAAGTGCAAAAAGAACAATATGGCCAATACCCGACCTTACAATATCATGTTAGGGTGTGAGTAAGAGAAGAGAGAGAGAAGACGAGACAGAGAGCGAGAGAGAGAGAGAGAACGTGTGTTTGTGTGAGAGAGAGAGAAAAGAGAGAGAGAGAGAGAGAGAGAGAGAGAGAGAGAGAGAGAAGAAGGAAAAGAAGACGAAATACACACAAAAAGGAAAGGTTACAAGTAAATGGTGCGGAATGTGGAAAGAAAGAAAAGACATAGGATGTACTGGGCCAGAGATGAATCAAATGTTTCTGGTGGAATAGTTCATGCAAAATGGCAGTCAAAGGTGTAGAATATCAAGCCTTTTTCATGGGCATTCATTACTCAAATGGACGTACGTTTGTTCTTGTGGAACTTCAGAATAATTTCAACTGCATATTATTTACTCCTCTGATTATAATGATTCTTATTCGCCGAACATTCCAGATAGCCCCAGTGATCAAAGCCAAGATGATGGAAGCCGGAAGTTTGATGGTACAATACCAGCCACTGGGTCAACTACCCAACCTCTTCCGGGTGGCCATCTCCAATCCCGTGTTGACTCCACGTGATCTTGATTTTCTCCTGGACGAAATCGACCAACTTGGTCGGGAAATCCCCCTACCACCTGACTGGGATGACAATTAGAGCTTTATTAAGTAGTGACTTTTCTGTAGTAAAGCTGGTTTATAAACAGGAAATGGCATGGGATATGGTAGAGAGATGATGATGATGATGATGATGACGATAACGATGATCATGTAGAGGAGGAGGAGGAGGATGGGAAGGAAAGTAGTGAAGGTGGCAATAATTATCTTTAAAAGGTCAGCGGTACGTTTAATAGCAAACACGAACAGTTCTGCTAATATGCAAAAAGAAAAGCAGGAAACAATTTCTTATCCTCAAATTCACCGAAACGCAACATGAAAATGGTTTAGGAATTCCTTGCTTCACTGAGCTGATCTACCCTTAAATGCACAATAACTTAGTCACTTATTCTTGCTCTGTATTTTGAAGTTAAGTCAGAATTGGGCAAAAAGAAAAGGTTGTATGTTGCAAAGCTCCGCGTGAGAAATAAAACCCAAACAATACAAAGCAAACTAAAGAGAAGACAGAAAATAAACAAATTTTCAGCTTTCGCCTTTTTCAAGTGAAAAAAAACGAACAATTAAAGACTTCAACAGGAACGAAATGAAACAGTTTACTTAGCTGCGAGTTCTTGCTTCGTTAGCAGCACCAAAGCACGTCCTTTTTCTCTGAAGTTAAGACACCCTTGCCCGATCTCAAAGAACAAGACAAAGATGATGTAGGAGTAGCATCATTGTTCAAACACTGTGATAAAACTTATTTTTATTATTATCATTATTATTATTATTATTATTATTATTACTATTTGAAATCTAAATTCATAGGTAGGTGAGAGTACTTCCCGCATGACACTGTATAACTTATGTCACTGTGCAAAACCTTTTTATATTCCTTTCTTCTGCTCTTAAGAAGTAATCAAATTTCATTTAAAGGGAAGTGGTGAATACCTTCGTTATGTCAGTTTGCCGCCATTTTTAAGCCAAACTTGGAAGCGCCTGGCCTCATACGCGAGAACGACAATGATTGGTCAAAACTGAAAACCTGGTCAGAGCAACCGTTCTTGGCTTAGTCAGATCACCTGGTCAGATGAATGATCCAGTAAAAAGGGCATTGACCACTTGATCAGGGGAACATTTTTGGTTTTGTTGGACCATCCGGTCCAAGGAATCACCCACTACAAGGGGCGTTGACCAACTGGTCAGATGAACCGCTTTGGTTTAAGTTGGTCAGATGAATCACTCCGTTAATGCCGTAACATTTAATCACCAGGGACACTTTGGTCTAGAGGCCAAGTGGTCGTTTATCATGCCGAAGGTACCAGGTTCGATTCGCGGTCAGTGCAGGAAGGTTGGAATTTTGAGGGAATATTCTAGTCCCTGATCCTATGGTAGGTGGGGTCGAGCACCTAGTCTTCTCGGATAACGACGAAAACATTAGAAGCCAGTGCGCATGTTGCGCATGTTAAAGATACCTTGGCAGCTGGAAATCGGGAAGAGCGGGCCTAACAAGGTCGGCTGCCCGGGCAAAATAACAAAAATATAAAAAAAAAAACACGAAAAAAAACGAATCCCTACCACAAAAATAATGACAAGAAAAGTAACAATA
>OZ007582.1:47664799-47674799 GCA_963931925.1 Onchidella celtica
TAGGCGGGACCTTTTGAGGGCTGAGAAAGAACAAAGGAAAAGAATGCCAGGACAGAGAGAAACACAATACAACACATTAGGCGGGACCTTTTGAGGGCTGAGAAAGAGAACAAAGGAAAAGAATGCCAGGACAGAGAGAAACACAATACAACACATTAGGCGGGACCTTTTGAGGGCTGAGAAAGAGAACAAAGGAAAAGAATGCCAGGACAGAGAGAAACACAATACAACACATTAGGCGGGACCTTTTGAGGGCTGAGAAAGAACAAAGGAAAAGAATGCCAGGACAGAGAGAAACACAATACAACACATTAGGCGGGACCTTTTGAGGGCTGAGAAAGAGAACAAAGGAAAAGAATGCCAGGACAGAGAGAAACACAATACAACACATTAGGCGGGACCTTTTGAGGGCTGAGAAAGAGAACAAAGGAAAAGAATGCCAGGACAGAGAGAAACACAATACAACACATTAGGCGGGACCTTTTGAGGGCTGAGAAAGAGAACAAAGGAAAAGAATGCCAGGACAGAGAGAAACACAATACAACACATTAGGCGGGACCTTTTGAGGGCTGAGAAAGAGAACAAAGGAAAAGAATGCCAGGACAGAGAGAAACACAATACAACACATTAGGCGGGACCTTTTGAGGGCTGAGAAAGAGAACAAAGGAAAAGAATGCCAGGACAGAGAGAAACACAATACAACACATTAGGCGGGACCTTTTGAGGGCTGAGAAAGAGAACAAAGGAAAAGAATGCCAGGACAGAGAGAAACACAATACAACACATTAGGCGGGACCTTTTGAGGGCTGAGAAAGAGAACAAAGGAAAAGAATGCCAGGACAGAGAGAAACACAATACAACACATTAGGCGGGACCTTTTGAGGGCTGAGAAAGAGAACAAAGGAAAAGAATGCCAGGACAGAGAGAAACACAATACAACACATTAGGCGGGACCTTTTGAGGGCTGAGAAAGAGAACAAAGGAAAAGAATGCCAGGACAGAGAGAAACACAATACAACACATTAGGCGGGACCTTTTGAGGGCTGAGAAAGAGAACAAAGGAAAAGAATGCCAGGACAGAGAGAAACACAATACAACACATTAGGCGGGACCTTTTGAGGGCTGAGAAAGAGAACAAAGGAAAAGAATGCCAGGACAGAGAGAAACACAATACAACACATTAGGCGGGACCTTTTGAGGGCTGAGAAAGAGAACAAAGGAAAAGAATGCCAGGACAGAGAGAAACACAATACAACACATTAGGCGGGACCTTTTGAGGGCTGAGAAAGAGAACAAAGGAAAAGAATGCCAGGACAGAGAGAAACACAATACAACACATTAGGCGGGACCTTTTGAGGGCTGAGAAAGAGAACAAAGGAAAAGAATGCCAGGACAGAGAGAAACACAATACAACACATTAGGCGGGACCTTTTGAGGGCTGAGAAAGAGAACAAAGGAAAAGAATGCCAGGACAGAGAGAAACACAATACAACACATTAGGCGGGACCTTTTGAGGGCTGAGAAAGAGAACAAAGGAAAAGAATGCCAGGACAGAGAGAAACACAATACAACACATTAGGCGGGACCTTTTGAGGGCTGAGAAAGAGAACAAAGGAAAAGAATGCCAGGACAGAGAGAAACACAATACAACACATTAGGCGGGACCTTTTGAGGGCTGAGAAAGAACAAAGGAAAAGAATGCCAGGACAGAGAGAAACACAATACAACACATTAGGCGGGACCTTTTGAGGGCTGAGAAAGAACAAAGGAAAAGAATGCCAGGACAGAGAGAAACACAATACAACACATTAGGCGGGACCTTTTGAGGGCTGAGAAAGAACAAAGGAAAAGAATGCCAGGACAGAGAGAAACACAATACAACACATTAGGCGGGACCTTTTGAGGGCTGAGAAAGAACAAAGGAAAAGAATGCCAGGACAGAGAGAAACACAATACAACACATTAGGCGGGACCTTTTGAGGGCTGAGAAAGAACAAAGGAAAAGAATGCCAGGACAGAGAGAAACACAATACAACACATTAGGCGGGACCTTTTGAGGGCTGAGAAAGAACAAAGGAAAAGAATGCCAGGACAGAGAGAAACACAATACAACACATTAGGCGGGACCTTTTGAGGGCTGAGAAAGAACAAAGGAAAAGAATGCCAGGACAGAGAGAAACACAATACAACACATTAGGCGGGACCTTTTGAGGGCTGAGAAAGAACAAAGGAAAAGAATGCCAGGACAGAGAGAAACACAATACAACACATTAGGCGGGACCTTTTGAGGGCTGAGAAAGAACAAAGGAAAAGAATGCCAGGACAGAGAGAAACACAATACAACACATTAGGCGGGACCTTTTGAGGGCTGAGAAAGAACAAAGGAAAAGAATGCCAGGACAGAGAGAAACACAATACAACACATTAGGCGGGACCTTTTGAGGGCTGAGAAAGAACAAAGGAAAAGAATGCCAGGACAGAGACAAAGACAATACAACACATTAGGCGGGACCTTTTGAGGGCTGAGAAAGAACAAAGGAAAAGAATGCCAGGACAGAGAGAAACACAATACAACACATTAGGCGGGACCTTTTGAGGGCTGAGAAAGAACAAAGGAAAAGAATGCCAGGACAGAGAGAAACACAATACAACACATTAGGCGGGACCTTTTGAGGGCTGAGAAAGAACAAAGGAAAAGAATGCCAGGACAGAGAGGAACACAATACAACACATTAGGCGGGACCTTTTGAGGGCTGAGAAAGAGAACAAAGGAAAAGAATGCCAGGACAGAGAGAAACACAATACAACACATTAGGCGGGACCTTTTGAGGGCTGAGAAAGAACAACAGAAACTACAACAAGAAAAATATAACACAAGGAAAAGCGAACTGCAAATGTCAAGGGCAGACAACAAAGACACAACACGGACGTTTTCTCGCCAATGTTTGTGAACATTCTTGAGATTTCCTGGAAAAGCTAGGAGCCTATGGATGTTCTTATAATAGATAGCAGATGAAAAGAGGACACTCGTAAACAAGGTCAGAAAAAGACAGGGAACATTCTTTGGGCATGTAGTGAGAAGACCAGGACTAGAACAGGGAAATTCAATGGAAGAAGCAGCCGGGGACGACAAGGCATAAAGATGCAGGACGACCTAAAGGCCTGGCTGGGAATGCGCCACCACCAACGACGTCGACAGGGCTACGGAAAATCGTGTGAGATGGAGGGTCATGATCGCCAACACCTACCGGTCAAATTTTGCAGTCTACAATGGCCACCCACAGACGGAAATGCTTTGTGCCAGTCTGGTTTGTTTTATTTGTATAGCCCTGGACATCCCGCATGTTGCGTTTGTAAGTTGAAGGTCAGACTCTGAAAACTCGAGGTTGAATAGCTTTTGTTTTCAAGGCGTAACTATTAAGTGTGCTAAAACAATTTCTTCAGTCTTTCGTGTCTCCTAAAATATTGTTAGATCCGAGTTACGCTCAATATTATCTCCCCTTTGCAATTTTATGTCACATTTGAGACTATTTAAGAGGCGATAAAATGTTTAAGTGGGGCTGAGGACAATCTGGTAACCTTACTTGATCATTATTCACCTTGCAAGTCAGCGAAGGAAGTTGATATACTAGACGACGGGCTACCATTACCCCCATCCATTCCCACACGTTTGCAGAGGGGGAAGCTGGCATTGTTGTACCAAACAGGAAGGCCTAAATAGTACCGAAGACACGGGATACAGTAAGGCCCGGCTCACATAGGAAGACACGCGAAACGAGAAACGCGAAACAGGAAACGCCTCATGCGTGAGAAAAAAAGTGGTACCAATGATTTAAACGGCAACGTGCACATAGGAGGTAACGACACGTCAGAAAAGCGAAACGCGTGTGTTGACGTGAGGAGGCAAATTGAACATGTTCACTTTTCGTGTCGCGTTTCTTGTAGTTTCTTGTGCAACTGCAGTGAAGCGCATTATTCTGCTAGTGCGTTGTTGTTCTTCTTCTTCTTCCTGCTGCTGCTGTTGTTGATGTTGATGTTGATGATGATGATGATAGGTTTATTTTAGCGATTTTTTATTTTTTACTCACCTGAGAACCAAGACGAGTTTTTCTTCGGCTGATATTGGTTCCCGCCAGTAATAACCTATAGGTTGTAAACATGGCAGCACCAGTGACTTGAGTTCGTTATAGGTTTGGTATGACATTCTTAAGTAATTAAAGAACAATGTCTCGTCCTTACGCTCCGTCAATGAGCAGAATGTTTTTTGAAATTCTCCTCTTGTACTCCTTAACATAAAATGCTCAAGGCAACAATTGCTGCGTTTTCTCCATTTTCTTATCTTTCTCAATCACACTAATGCAACCAATTTGTCTTCATCTGAGAAATCCATTTTGTCAACTGGCCTACCTGAGAGCATGACTAGGCCTGTGTGATGAGGTGACGTGTGGTGTGAGATGTTTCGCGTTTCGGGGTTTCGCGTTTCTCGTTTCGCGTTTCTTCCTGTGTGAGCCGGGCCTAAGATGAGACAGTGCATTCGTCGCAGCTCTTTAAAACATCGTGTTCACAGTTTGCGCACTGATCGGGAGCGGGACCCATGACGAATAACTTGTAAATAATGCTTGATGATAATGATAAAACAATGATGTGCATTTGCTACAGTGCTACTGTAACTACAAAAAAGTAGCAAAAAACAGGGTTTTCCTACAGCGATTGAAGTAATTAATAACTACAAAAAAAAGTGATTTTCGATCAAGGCTGACGGCGACAGCTGGACAGTGAACAAAATATATATTTATTTATCTGTCTGCCTGTGTCTATCATCGATCTATCGATCTATCGATCTATCAATCGATCTATCGATCGATCTATCTATCGATCTATCCATCGATCGATCTATCTATCGATCGATCTATCTATCGATCTATCTATCTATCGATCTATCTATCTATCGATCTATCTATCTATCTATCGATCTATCTATCGATCTACCGATCTATCGATCTATCGATCTATCTATCGATCGATCTATCGATCGATCTATCTATCGATCGATCTATCTATCGATCGTATCTATCAATCCTATCCTATCTATCCTATCCTATCCTATCTATCCTATCCTATCCTATCTATCCTAGCCTATCCTATCTATCCTAGCCTATCCTATCTATCCTAGCCTATCCTATCCTATCTATCCTAGCCTATCCTATCTATCCTATCCTATGAAAGTCCTTTTCATTTCTTGGCCCTACCATCTGGAACACTCTTCCAAAGACAACCAGGGAAATTAATGACATTGGTTCTTTCAAACGCCATCTGAAGACCCATTTCTTTCAGACAAACTAGGCTAGGTGTTTTTCGGCAGCAACAATAGTAAATATTTTTGAATTTCTTTTGTGTGTGTGTGTGTGTGTAAGAGTTTGTTAAAGCGCCCAGAGCTTGTCATCGACGGGGTTGGGCGCTATATAAATGCAATATATTATTATTATTATTATCCTATCCTATCTATCCTATCCTATCCTATCTATCCTATCCCATCCTATCTATCCTATCCCATCTTATCTATCCTATCCCATCTTATCTATCCTATCCCATCTTATCTATCCTATCCCATCTTATCTATCCTATCCCATCTTATCTATCCTATCCCATCTTATCTATCCTATCCCATCTTATCTATCCTATCCCATCTTATCTATCCTATCCCATCTTATCTATCCTATCCTATCTTATCTATCCTATCCCATCGTATCTATCCTATCCCATCTATCCTATCCTATCCCATCTATCCTATCCTATCCCATCTATCCTATCCTATCCCATCTATCCTATCCTATCCTATCTATCCTATCCTATCCTATCTATCCTATCCTATCCTATCTATCCTGTCCTATCCTATCTATCCTGTCCTATCCTATCTGTCCTATCCTATCCGTCCTATCCTATCTGTCCTATCCTATCTGTCCTATCCTATCTGTCCTCTCCTATCTGTCCTATCCTATCTGTCCTATCCTATCTGTCCAGTCCGTCCGTCCGTCCGTCCGTCCGTCCGTCAGCCCGTCCGCCCGTCCGCCCGTCCGCCCACCCGACCACCCGTCCACCCGTCCACCCGTCCACCCGCCCACCCGCCTACCCACCTACCTATCTACCTACCTACCTACCTACCTACCTACCTACCTACCTACCTATCTATCTATCTATCTATCTATCTATCTATCTATCTATCTATCTGTCTATCTATCTATCTATCTATATCCTAACGGCCGTCTTCTATTTCCACTATCCTTCCCTCACCCAAGTTTTCTGCCTGTCCCTCCAGGTTGTAGATATCATCCAGTTTCTGAGAGAGAAACAGCACGGTACAGATTTGGCACAACTGGGCAGATCCAGCCAGTCACGACATGAACCATCTGACCTTATTTCTGGTGATACTCTGGGCGCCCACTATTTCCCTTGCTGCCTCGGTTAGCACCGGTTTCTGTGAAAGGATGGTCTGCTCGCCCCTGTTGAAATCCGATTGTCCCGGAATTTTTGTGAAAAATGGAGGGCCTTGTGGCTGTTGTGATCACTGTTTTGGTGTAATTGGTATGTATCACGACGATCAAAAATTAACTACGCTGGTCTGATTTCTCAAAAAATGATTCAACATATTGTAATATTTCTCATTGAATCCCTGTACGTACTCCCCTCCTGCATTTACATATCAATTCTGAGTGGTGTGAGGACTTTGGAAACACTTGTGGGCTTCTTTTGGCCTTGGGGAGTGAGGACATGTTCCACTCAGTCGTCATGGCAACAGAACAAGGCTACCAAAAATCGCATGTCAAATGAAAACACCTGAAGTATGACCTCTGCCAATTTTCATGACAAACAATCGATGTTTCCAGAAGCCATTAACCCCTTCCCTGCCATGCCCGAGAAATTCTCACCCATCCGACTTGCCATTATGCTAATCATACAGAGGAGATTCTATTCAATAAAAACCATTGCCATTTCCAGACAATAAGTATTAAAAAATTACAAGTACTACAGGTACCTGGAAACAGTATTTTCTTCTGCAGTATACCCATGTAACATATCGCCTGGCACTGAAGGGGTTAAACACACATTCATTCAGTTCTTTCATTAGGTGCTTACACAATGAGATCAGTATCGTTAATTTTTTTATCGTAGTAGTATTGACGTTTGATCAGGGTCGTCGTAACATCATAATGGGCCCCTGGGCAAAGCAACAAACTGCAGCTCGTACTTTACGCAATTGCTCAGAGAGCCCCCTTCCTCCTCCCCCCCCCCACCCCACACACACTACTCAAGGATGGGACCCTCTAAAACCTTGGAGCCCGTAGACAGCTGCCCAGTGTGCCCAGGCTTAAAGACGGCTCTGCGTTTGATAGTTTGATGTATTGAAATCATCTGTGGTGCCACAATCTCCTGGAACGTCATCTTTATCATCACTATCGTCCACAATATCTTCTTTGCCAGCGCCGTGGCTAGTTACATGTTAATGAACGTCACTTTTTTACATCACCATTACCACCTTCACGAAACGCCACTTTTAACATCACCATTACCACCTTCACGAAACGTCACTTTTAACATCACCATTACCACCTTCACGAAACGTCACTTTTAACATCACCATTACCACCTTCACGAAACGTCACTTTTAACATCACCATTACCACCTTCACGGAAAGTCACCATTAACATCACCATCGCCACCACAAGAGTCCCCTTTACCATCAACGCCATCCGCTTCACCTTCACAAGCGTCAGCCATACCATCACGATCGCGAGACCACCCAGAAGTCCACTTTGTGCTGAAGTGGATATTGAGATAACCACTTATGTTGGTGGCATTTTGACAGACGCTGTTCATTACTAACGTTTGTGATGCATAACGTCCATCATTATGCTATAGCAGATTTGGAGATAACCACTTCACGGCATTTTAACAGTGCATTGTTAATGTTCACTGTGTGTAAAATTCATCCTACCTTGAAGTAGATTTCGAGATAAATGCTTCACACTATTTTGACAGATGTTGTTCAAATAGAGACTACGGGTGTCTAATCCGTATGACTCAATCTGAGATGCTGAGAAAAATACAATCATGTATGATTACACAGCACAGAAGTGATGCCTAAGAAATTCGACCTTTTTTCCTTTTTGGCAAGTCACGCATCAGGTTTTTTGTTGTTGTTTTTCTTTTCAAAATGAATAACATATAACGCTCGATTACGGGATAATAATTAATACATGACTGCTAGCCCCATATAAGGGTATGGGTATACATGTACTATGAAATTATTATTATCATGTGAATTATAATTTCGAGAACAACCGGCAACACAGAATTCAATAGTTGACAGTTCTGGGATATAAACGATTTCAACTGGAACCGATCCCAAGGATAGTCGACGTTCTTGCCGACAGCTATGGATTTATTTACTTGATTGTCTACATACGTTCATGCCTCCTATTTTGTTTTCTATCTATTTGTTCACTTTAAATCCCTTCACTTATTTATGAACAAACATCTGTGATAACTTTTTGTTATGTTCTTTGAATTATGTACTTATTCATAGATTCAGTTATAGACTGTAGTCACAGATTCATGCATAGAATGAATACATTAAAAAATCGCATATGAATTCTCTGCCACCCCCCCCCCCCCCGGCAAAAGACGAAGAGAAAAAAAATGAATACGTGTATTATTTACTATTCTCAGGGGCCTTCCAGCCGTGTGAAAAAGGCACATTTGCCCACCCAGCAAGTGCTCTATGTGAAAACGGTTTTGTGTGTAATAACCTGAGCGGTGTGTGTGAGGGTCTACTCGCTGGCAAATAGGTAGTTTAATGTGACATGTCTGGTTCTACACATCACCTTCTGAACGGTGTTCTCTCTCTGTGGCAGCTACCTCTCTGGTTCACAGTCACCCCCCCCCGCCCCCCCAAAGGTCCAAATTATATTCACCTCCCCCAAACACACACACACACACACACACACACAACCCCAAATCTTTGTTCAAACCCAAATGACATATTTCACAAGATTTCACAAGAAGATAGACTACCCACAGATCATGGTGATACGTTTTTCAAAGCCTTTTTAATATCGATAGGCCTGTTGACCATTCATTGTAAAACTAAAAGCAAGCTTTACCGGATGCACTATAAACAAAATGGGCCTTTTCTGTTTAGAACACCCATCTAGGCATGTTGTAGAACAAGTCAGTAGTTGCCCTGGATTTGCCCCCCGAGACTCCCCCCCCCCCCCCCCCTGTCACCCGTTTATATTTTTACACACTCCTACGGCCCGCGTTGAGAACCAATGCGTTATGCCGTGACAAGAAACTCCTAGACAGTCCCTAAATGAAGTTTCATAAACCATCATATTACTATAAAGGAAGTCAGACCTCCAATGTAATCCTGAAAGTTTTCTAACTCGCCCCAATAAAGTGGCTGAATGAAAAAAAAACAACTAACCATTCTCTGCACTAAGCACAGATCACTGAGCAGAGAGACAACCAGACAAACTTTTCGCTTCTGTTACCAGCAGGGGCGACAACAAATAAATAAGATAAGTAAAATAATTAACATTATTACCTCCCCTGCCATGGGTCAGAGACCAAAATAACAATCCTGACATATCAAACCCACTCCCTCCCTTCCCCTCCTCTTCCCTCCCACAGTAGGAAAGTCTGTCACCTTGACTCCCTCCGTCTTTACTATGCATGACGTCAGCCTACAAAACGCTAGAAGAAAGAAAAAAAGGAATAACAAGACAAGGATGAAGGCAGCCCACCAGACAAGGATGAAGGCAGCCCACCAGACAAGGATGAAGGCAGCCCACCAGACAAGGATGAAGGCAGCCCACCAGACAAGGATGAAGGCAGCCCACCAGACAAGGATGAAGGCAGCCCACTAGACAAGAATGAAGGCAGCCCACCAGGAAGCCCTTTTGAGGGCTATGACAACCAAGAAGAGAAAAACGACAGTAA
>OZ007582.1:47679799-47759799 GCA_963931925.1 Onchidella celtica
GTATTCAGAATTTGTGTCATGGGCCATTTCTTGAGTAGGTATGCTCGCCCTTTTTACCCCTCCTTTCCTCAACTTCCCTAAAAATTGTAAAAAACATGATACACACACGAGTTCGGCCATGTTAAATGACCCTGATAAAACCCTGATATTTTGAAACTCCAAATGACATTTAAGGGCTATTATGGCTATTATATTTGAAACATATTGTCGCCGTTATATTTCTTATTTGGCTATGAATAAAAACCACAACAAACTTGAATTAGTTATCCGTCTGGAAAGCATAAGGTACGCTGCTCTTCACACAGACGACACACCCCCCCCCCCTTTCCCCAATCAGGTACGAGTTTCATACGCTGATGTCCGACATGGCTTAAAACAACTTTAGCACAATGAAATAATGAAACAAAGCATGGTTTTTTTTTTTTATGTCTGGTCTGGATAAAAAATTGAACGAGAGTCCAGTATATGTATTTTGTCCCTGTTAATATATGTAACTGCATGTAGTCGGGTTGAAAACCCATACAGGGGGCACCGAGACGACATCGAGACGAGCCGCGCCGTTGCAAATCTCCGAACAACACGAAACGGCAGCAAAACGACGAAACGACATCGATGGTACCGACACCGAGTTTCCCCCCCCCCCCCTCCTCCTCCCCGTACCCCCCCCCCCCACATTGGGAGCTCTTGTTTGAAGTCTTGTTATTGTATTATCAATGCTGGTGGTTGCTGGACACTCCTGGTAACGTCTCCTTCTATCCTATCATTGCTGTAATATTCTGTCTACCGTCTTGCTTTTCCCAAGCACAATGTGATCGTTATCGTGTCGACGTGCTATCTCTGAACACTTTGCTAACTGCAGCAGTTCCTGGTGTCCGGCTAAATGGTGAATTGGGTTCATTGGTCCATTGTGGTTGGTCCTAGGTCTCTATATGAAGCATTTGGCTTCTGGATATGGAAAAACAAAAGTTGGAAAAAGAAAAATTTAATAGAGCCCCAAATGTGTGGTATGCAATTGCCAACTATCAATAAAACATTTTAACTGTATGTGTAGGCTTCTGGCCTTTCCGAAGAAGGCACTTTGCTTGCGGATCCGTGAAAGAATTATTTTCTGATGTGGACCCACAGCGCATCCTGTCCTTTCTGATAGAGGGTAAGATCTAGAACATGATTTAATAACGTTAATACTCGTTTACAAAACTTTTTCCAGATCTGTATAAAACTTTTTTAGGGAATTTTACCAATGTGTTAGAATTATATGAATATCTAATTCTATGTTAAAATTAAAAGCTCTGAATACGAAACGAATAAAAAAAACGTGTTCCCAAACAGACCGTGAAGGGCGCAAAGTAGCCGTTATTGTGCCGACGTGACGCAAAACCCACATCCGAACTCAAATTCATGCCCTTCGTATATGCGTGAATTGAAGAATGACGACTGTTGCTGGCAATTACAAGTCAAGTCAAATTTTATTATATATTATGATAAATAAATGTATGAATTGTAGTAGGCAGCAAGGAGAGGAGAGAGTGAATGACCATGCGTTCTGTTTCTAATGTTTCTTCATATATCTTGTTTGCATAATTTTTTTTCTTTGTATCGGCCCGTCAGGGCTTACAATCAACTTGAACTAACTTCATTTGATCGTCCTTTTAGAATGACGAAGTTTCATGTGGTCATGGCTTTAAGGGATTTTTATTTATTTTTGTGTGTGTGTGTTTAGTAATACTTACAAATTACACAGAGAATCATCTGCTTGATACTTTGATACACACTGGAGAAAAACTCAGTTCAGCCAAAAAGTGGAGATAGAACATTGTCATTCTAAGGGGACGCCAATACGGGGGGACCTGACAAAACAGAAGTAAAGGTGAAATGTTTACAAAATCAAGAATCAGAATAAAATATTTCTGAGACGATTTCATACCAAATATTTTAACTGAATACAGAAAAATGGCTAATCGTTCACATTATATAAGCAAATCTCAATTTCAGTAGAAACATTTTCCCCCTTTGGAGCAGCCTTCTCGGGATTTTGGTCTTTCACGTTCAGCCCGATTTTGTCAGATATACTCACAAAATATATATATATATATTTTTTAAAGTCGGCTAAGATGAGAGACAAGAAAGACGTAGTTTATTTCGTCTCGGGGGAGTTAGATCACTATACCACTGAAAGACTACAAGGCCCTGTACATACCCATAAGGTTTTCTCATTGTCCAACAACAAATGGGATTCGATCACTAAATCACTGAACAATTGGAAAGTCTTGTACGTGCTGATAATGTCTTATCTCAATTTTCAACAACAAAAAAAAAAAAGATAATGGACTTAGACCACTTCTTTCTTAATTGGCAAATTTAGGCACAAATTGACACCTTCTGTGTTTGACTTTGGGTTTGATGGCGCGTCGGCACGTTAACTGTCAATTTGCGCCTGTCATTGTTTTTTTCATTATCTCTCGGGCCCTCCAAGTTTTTTGTCCTTATCCGAGAAGACTAGGTGCCTTGTCCTACCTACCATAGGATTAAGGACAGGAATTTCACTCCCCCCCCCCCCCAAAAAAAAAATAAAATAATAGCAAGCTTCTTTCTATATGCCACTGAAAATAGCTAGTGTGCCGTTTGTAGAACAGTGGTCACGTAGTCTCAATGGAAATTTCCTATCATACTTTTTCATTCTACTCGGCGAAAATGCACTGCGGCTCAAGACCAAAAAAAACACCATAAATAACTGTAAAAACGCCATAAATAACTTGTCTAAGCCTGAATTTTGCCCCAAACAGAAATGTCCACGTAATGTACCGTTAAGAATTGAGGCAGTTCTCAAAGATCTTATCATTTTTCGTGAGCTTAGTTGTTTGTTCTATCTCCATTGTCAGAAAAACTGTAAATCTTTTAGTGTGTAGAAGAAGTAGAACAAATACACACCTTGACACGTTTAAAATACGTTGTGGCACTTATCAAGCTGTTTCACAGTTCAGATTTAATCTAACTTCTTATCATAGTACTAAAGGCGCAAACGTTTAACATCGAGTTTCTAAGTTGTGCAAAAAGTGAAATTGGAACAAGCAAGAACTGAGGTCGCGAACTGGTGCTAATTTAGTACATGGAATATTCTGTACTAAGCTGCATAGACCTTGGAACAAACTTTAAGAGGCTGAAACAACTAATTAGGTTAATTCAAATTTCAAAAAGAAATGAAGTAAAACAAAGATTGTTCCCGTGAAATAAA
This sequence comes from Onchidella celtica, assembly GCA_963931925.1. NCBI lineage: Eukaryota > Metazoa > Mollusca > Gastropoda > Systellommatophora > Onchidiidae > Onchidella > Onchidella celtica. Next base: position 47,683,032 of record OZ007582.1, read on the forward strand.
AATCATTTTTCTAATGACTTGACGTCCAGTCTTGAATAACCAAACAACAAGGTTCAGAACGTCATGAGGTTTCAGCGTGTCGGGTCAAGTGTTTTGACTGTTTCTATCTTAACTGAAATGCTCATTTCAATCGAGTTCATTGATGAGATGAATAAAACTTGAATTAAACATGACGGGGCTTTTCAATTTCATTCAATTATTTTCAGCCGTTCAAAAGTTAGTTAAAGATTTATGCGGCCTAGTGCAGTTAATTATACACCCGAGGGTCCAAATTGACAAGCATAGACACGTTTCTAGGCACAGAAACTATACCAAGGGCTGCGTGGTAATCGCTGCTAAACTATCATAACTTCTCAGTCAGCAACCCTACGCATGTCCGACGCATGGGATCGAGGTCAAGGTACTACGTAGGACTTACGTCGTTCCTGCGTAGTTCAGCTGGTTACGACATCGAGCCGACATCTGTTTCATGTTGAGAACCCGCCCCTACGGTAATCCTACTAACCTTACTAAAATCCCGTACAAATCCATGATGAATTGTTTCCACATAGGAATGTCGTCGGTCCTACTTTCATCAGCTGGTTACGATATCGAACCGACATCCTGTTTCACGTTGAGACCCCCTAAGGTGATCCTACCAATCTTACGGAAATCCTGTGCGTCTACAACGGATTGACGTGGGAATGCTGACTTGCTTGGTTTTTACATAATCATGTTTCAGGAGAACGAAAGTAAATAACTGAATCAGACTTAACAGTTACGATATTTTGAAAAGGTATTTAACTCTTAGCTTTCAAGATTTAATCCCGAACTTTAACACAAGCTGCGTGATGCCAAGGTCTACAAGGAAAAAACAATCCCTATAACACCCACCCCCCCCCTCCCCCCGGCTAAGGGCAGAGATGTTCCGAAAACAAGAGACCCCCAGACAGGACTTGCAAGCCAAATATCTCAATTTTATAAAAATGTCAAGTTACGATAGCTCTTATCATGCGGCCTCTATACATCTTTGAAACTTTTATTAGGGACTCTAAATGAACAAACTAAATTTTATAACATTTCTAAACCATCTCAGGTTAAAAATGTACCCAGGATTAAATAATATACATGGCGATACTTTCACTGGGTGTACTTAAATCTGTATTGAAGAAGAAAATACCTTTGGCAGTGATTCTGAAGCTGTGCTTAGGTCTTTATTTTAAGAGGTTCGCTGGCACCGGCATTAACACGTCACTTTTCTTGTCTCTAGTTTTCTTGTCCTTGCTTTTCTGGTAGGGATTAGCTGGTTTTATTTTTTAGAATTTTGCCCGGACAGAGGCCTTTTCGGCTTGCTTTTCCAGACTTTCAACTGTTTAACCTGGCAAGATATCTTTAACGTGCGCAGCGTGCGCACGGGCCCTCCGAGTTTTTCGTCTTTATCCGAGAAGACCAGGTGCTCGATCCTACCCATCATAAGATCAAGGTCAGGAATTTTTCTCCCGAAAAAAAAAAATAATACCTGCTCCGACCGGGGATTGAACCCGGTACCTTCGGCATGATAGGTGAGCAGCTTGCATCTAGACCATCTTGTCCCCCGATTCTGAAGATGTAGGCACTCCGGCCCCAGGGGAGGAATTCCACATTTAAAGTTGGGAACTGGCAAGGAATTTCAGCAAGAGGAGGAATTTCAAACTGGGAAAGAAACTGTGTCATGATTCAGATGTTATTAAAACTCACGCAGAGAGTGAGTTGTTTTTTTACCAGGGCCATGAAAAATTGGCTGGTGGCCTTGAACGGTCCTCGCCAAATTATAGTTGGTGAGTAAATAAATGTAAAGTTAAACGGTTAGATTCACGCTTGTCGGTTTTAATGTTCGTGATTAATAAGTAATGGAGTAGGGGTGAAACAAGGTGGGGACAGTTGACATTGTTAAGTATGACTAGACACGTTTTTGCACGTTAACTGGCTGGTAGAATAGTGCAGACGTATTACTACAATTAAAATGGTGGGAGGTTTCGACCTATGAGATAGCTGAACTAATTGGGCCAGCGGACTAGCACGCTGGGTAGTTAGATAGTATATAACATCGTGTAACGTTCAGATTAGGTGAATACAGGCGAGCAGAAGCATCGTGTCGTGAAGTATCTCCGGTCGACCAGTACCTGAACTGTGTGCTTTGAAGACAAGAAGTCCTTGCTAACGGACTGACTGAGCTCTAGAAAGAAAGGTCTGAGTGGGCTGACCTTTGAAAGCCCACGCTGCGCTATATTGATGTTCGCGCCTACCAGTAGGCGTGAGCAATGGTAATATGTCTTATTTATTCAAGCATAATAGAGATCGGAGATAGAGAACTACAGCCTCATAGGAAGACTAAGGAAACCCCAGCTGGCACTCGACCACGAGTGTCCTGTATCATAGATCTATTGCCATAGTATGATTGGAATAATATAGCACATTGTTGATGAATTGAATAGTGATTGTGCATAAAATATAGTCTTTTGGCAACTGCTTAAATTACCTACAAGCCGAAGAGTGCTTCTGTAGGCTTTGAACGTACTGGGCTCTCCTAACATTTAAGCCCATATGATTTATGGAGAGTTTGCCTGGCGACTGGCCAGTGGCGACTCAACTGTCACTTTAAATTGATATCTAGTTTCGTATAATATACCTATTTGCTATTGATTGCAGTACCTCCATAGTTACATGAATATCAGTTGGTTAAGTTATTAATTAGAGTTTTTTTTTTTGGTTTGGATATATACCCCTATTGTCTTTTGTTTTGTTATTAATATTTATGTAAACTATGGCCTGACCGGCCTGACATATATACGCTCTAGTTATTTAATACTTTTCTTGTGTGGTTGTGTCCGAGTGTGAGTTAGCTGCCTCTCGTGCAGTCGTAACATCCCCAAGACCCTAACTCTGCTCGTGACATCTGGAGGGGACCCCACTGACATCTGAAGAGGACCCGTCACCCTCTGACATCTAGAGGACACTTACTATCATCTGATGAGGACCCCGTAAACAGCTGCAGGTCTACCACTCTAGACTCCACTGTTATTTATGTAATTTTTGTAGTTTATAGTTTTGTATACTGCTAATTTTTTTTTTTGTTTCTCCCCCACATGTCTGGCATGTCCTCTCGTCATTGATCCTGGGACCACTACGAGGGACTGACAGCTAGCATCAGGAAAAGACAAGACCAGCGCTGTGGACCAAAGGAAAGAGCCAGTCCATTTTGCCCAGTTAAGTGAACCATCTGTATTTGTCTTCGTTTGAGGGGTTCGTCGTTCCAGCTCCCCTACTTTTGACAGGCATTATTTTTTCTTTTGTGTTAGATTAGATAGGCGGGAGGTTGGAAGGGATCGAGACTCAGCATACCTCTTTTTGCCAGACTAGCAGATCTAGATGGCGTTTAAAACGGATAGGAGATTTGCTTTGCCTTGAATAGTTCTGTAGGGACCTGTTATTCGTATATATTGTTAGCGTTCTATCTTCCTCGTATTTTTAGGAAGACGTCTCTCCTGTTCTTTTTCTTACCTTTTTGTAGATAGTTTCAGGTTAGTCAGGTCTGTTGTCGTTTGTTCTTTCTGTTAGTCTCGTCTTACTCTCCATGTAATTCTTTTCCATTATAGTGTTGCATTATTATATTTTGTATTCATACTTGCTATATTATTGCCTGGGATAAATCACGTGTCTAGGGCACGTTGAGAGATAATCTGGATATTAGAGTTGTTAGGCTTGTATAGCCAAGGAAGTTAATATCGTGAATATTGATTTATTCCGATTTATAGCAGAGGGAACGCTGCTAGGAGTGTACGGAAAATACACTGGGAATATTACATTGGTATCGTTAGTTAACGACCAATCACGGAAGCAGTAGACTGACTGCTTGAGGATTAGGAGAAATACGTGGAGTTAAGTGATCACTGAGATAGCTCAACCACTACTTGGTTGACTAAGACGTACAGTTTGTTGATTTCGGTAATTTCGTTCAGACTGCAGGAACGAACACCCGCAGAGTGCAATTGATAAATTGCTTCAAGGGAGAATAAAGTTAGAGATTTTTCAGTTGTCCTCGATTAGGACATTATTATATCGCATTATCGACCGATATCATGGCCGAACTACAGAAATATTTGGAACTAGCCCAATCATTGGCATACCGGAAGCTCAGCGTGCTTCTTGGGTAGACCAGAAACTGAAAGAAGAACGAGAAGAAAAGGCCGCGGAGAGATTACGAGAAGAAAAGGCCGCGGGGATATTACGCCAAGAAAAGGCCGCGGAGATATTACGCCAAGAAAAGGCCGCGGAGATATTACGCCAAGAAAAGGCCGCAGAGATATTACGCCAAGAAAAAGCCGCGGAACGAGACGAGAGAGCCGCGGAACGCGCGGAAAAACAGGCTCAAAGAGAGTACGAGCTCGCTTTGAAACAGTTAGAAGCGAAGCAAGCCCAACCTACCGGGGCTCCGGAAGTTACTTCCAATAATAAAACGAAGCCTAAATTGCCAACCTTTAATGATAAGGTTGATCGTATTGATTCCTACCTACACCGCTTCGAACTCCATGCCGTTTGCGCGGGATGGCAGCGTAGTGAGTACACATCATGCCTCGCCAATCTTTTGACAGGGAGAGCGTTGGAAGTTTTCCATAGCCTCACTATTGATGATGCTAGGGACTATGACATTCTAAAGACCGCGCTATTAAAGCGTTTCCAACATACGGAAGATGGATTTCATAAGCGTTTCCGCGATTGCAAGCCGGAGGCATCTGAGAATTTCTCTACTTACGTGGACCGCCTCCGCCACCTACTCAGCCGTTGGACTGAGTTGGCCGGTGTGGAAGAGGGAAACTACAAGAAACTATATGATTTGATAATTAAAGACCAAATATATATGTCCTGCCACACGGACCTGGTGGCGCATTTTAAGGAACAAGCCCCCAAAACTACCGTCGAGATAACATCGATAGCGGAACGGTATGCTGCGGCTCACCCTAATCGATCGTTAGCTAAAGCTAAAGTAAGCGAACCGTGTTACGCCGGCGCTGCTACTAAGACACCGGTACCGTCGAGACAATCAAGACAGCCCTTTCGACAGTCGCCGCAGGTTCGTCCACGGTCCGAGCCGCCGGTTAGCAGGAGGCAACCGAATCCCCATAAATTTTCTCGGGACTGGGAACCCCGATATACACGTCCTTTCCCTACCGGAGGACCGCGTAACAACTACTATCAAGCGCCCACATTTCCTTCTTATCGAGGTACACCTCGAAGGGATGATAATCCAGTCTACTGTTATAGATGTGGCGCCGGAGGCCACATTGCGCGACAATGCAGAGTTAGATTAGATGCGGCAAATGCATGCTCTGTAGCATTCACCGCAAACCGCGGTTACAGAACTAGGAATGCCGAAACCGTAGATAAAGTTATTCCAGTTATGTCCGCCCTCCACGAGCGAGGCGCGCTGACATTGTATGAGGGACGAGTAAACGCCATACGAGCATCCGTATTGCGAGATTCAGGCTGTACGACCGTCGGTGTACGTGAATCGCTGGTCCGTCCTGCACAACTCCTGGATCGCGATGCGACATGCATTACTTTTGGTGGTTCAGTTGAACATTTTCGTTTGGCGGAAATATATGTTGACACACCGTTTATAACTGGTGTTGTCACGGCCTGCGTGCTACCAAATCCGGTCGCCGACATAATCATTGGGAATATTCCCCACTTAAAGGACGTCTCCGATTGCGAACTCGGGATTTGGGATGATAACGACATTGCGTGTGTCACGACAAGACAACAATCGCGTCGCCAGAGTGACGACACATTACGATCGCCTGTCGTCGATTTGGATGTAACCCCCGAGATTTTTCGTAACGAACAGCGCACAGATCCATCACTAAAGCCCCTCTTTGCTAAGATTGATCCGGACAACCCAGATACATCCAGGTTCTGCCTTAAAGACGACCTCCTATATCGCGTTTTTCGGGGAATGCGCGAAACTATTTTGCAATTGGTCATACCGAGATCATTTCGCCGAGACATCACCCGCCTCGCGCACGACACGCCATTGGCGGGCCACCAAGGCAAAGCGAGAACAAAATCGAGAGTCCTGTCTCAGTTTTTTTGGCCCGGGGTTTACGGGGACATAAATAGCTATGTGTCGCTTTGCGATACATGCCAGAAAAGAACCCCCAAAGGAAAAACTTCGCGGGCACCTATACAAGAGATGCCGCCGGTTTCCACTCCATTTCAGCGAGTTGCCGTCGACATCGTCGGGCCATTACCGAAGTCGGATAGAGGCCATCGGTTTATTCTATCAGTAATCGATTATGCCACCCGTTGGCCTGAGGCTGTCCCTTTAAAGGAAATATCGGCCGATCACGTCGCCGAGGCATTGGTGACCATATTCACACGTGTCGGATTCCCGTCCGAATTATTATCTGATAGAGGTCCGCAATTCACCTCTGACCTTTTCAGGAAAGTATTGGAACTCACGGGCATTAGGCAGAAACTTACGTCGCCATACCATCCACAGTCCAATGGCTGTTGCGAGCGCTGGAATGCCACCATGAAAACTATGCTGGCACGCGTTTCCGCCGATAGACCTGGTGACTGGGACCGTCGACTTCCGGCCATCTTGTTCGCATATAGGGAACTCACAAATGCGACAACGGGTTTTTCCCCGTTTGAACTGTTATACGGTCGAAAACCACGTGGCCCGATGGCCATTTTACGCGATTTATACGCCGGTTCTGATACCGACGTTCCTGATACGCGATCCGCGTATCAGTACATAGTCGATCTCCGACATAGAATAGTTAATGCATGCGACCTGGCTCGACAATTTGCATGCGTACGGACCAGGTCATTTATAGGATATCGCGATCGGGGTAGTCGGTTAAGAACCCTGTCAGTCGGAGATCGGGCATTGGTGCTGCTACCAGAAACGAATAACAAACTACTCCTCACTTGGAAAGGCCCCTTTCTAGTTAAAAAGCGACTCTCGAGAGTTAATTATCTCATTACCATACGTGGTAACGATAAGGTGTACCATATTAATATGTTGAAAAAGTATCTTACCGATGATCAAACTCATCACGATCATTCATGCCATGTTGTGGCCCAAGCAAACGCAGCGATGGTCACTATCGATGACAACGACCGGGAGCCATTATCTATGACTAGATCGCTCCTATCCTTGCAAGCCACAGAGGACGCGACTTCCGTTAATATCAATCCAGAGCTGGATCAAAGTAAGACACAGGACATCATGAATCTTGTTCGGGAGTTTTCGCCAGTATTCACTGATTTGCCGGGTAAAACATCCTTAGTTCAACACGTCATCCGGTTGCACTCGGACGTACCCGTGTTTGTCAAACCCTACCCGCGCCCGCTGCAAGCGCACGACACCATACAGTCCGAGGTGGAAAAGATGCTCAGCTTAGGAGTCATTGAGCGCTCGACGAGCCTTAACTGCTCGCCGATTGTACTAGTAAAGAAAACAGACGGTTCCGTTAGATTTTGTATCGATTACAGGAAGCTTAACGCTCTAACCATTTACGATGCTGAACCTATCCCGAATCAGGAAGATCTATTTGCGCGATTGGCCGAGTCGTCCGTGTTTTCGAAAATAGATTTGGCTAAAGGCTACTGGCAAATCCCAATGGAAGAGGCCAGTAAACAGTACACAGCGTTTCAGACCCCTATGGGTCTCATGCAATGGAGATTCATGCCATTCGGTCTCGTAACGGCACCAGCGACATTTGCGAGGATGATGAACATCCTATTGCAGCAGACACCATGCGTCCTAAGCTACTTTGACGACATTTGCGCTTTCCATACGGATTGGAAAGGCCACTTAGAAGCACTTCGTCAAGTGCTTAGTAAACTTCGAGATACCGGGCTTACAGCTAAGCCTAGCAAAGTCTTCCTGGGTTATACGCAGATTAACTTTCTGGGACATACTATCGCCAAAGGTGTCCAAACACCGGACGACAGTAAGATAAGTAAGATTTTAAAACTCCAGGCTCCTCATACTAAGAAGCAGGTTCGTAGCCTGTTAGGCTTCTTAAGCTATTATCGGAAATTCGTTCCTAATTTTTCGGCCCTTACGGCCCCGTTATCCGATCTTACAAGAAAAGACAGACCCAACAAAATTACCTGGAATACGCAGTGCGCCACCGCGCTCGCGACAGTGCAGCAACTGTTCTCCAGTTCGCCGCTGCTTATCCTACCGAATATCAGGCGCACCTTCACCGTCCGAACTGACGCGTCGGACCAAGGAATTGGAGCTGTTTTGCTTCAGGAAAGAGATGGCTTATTGCGCCCTTGTATGTACGCTAGCCGGAAATTACTTCCGAGAGAGCAGAGATACGCTATTATAGAGCGAGAATGCCTGGCGATTGTATACGCCGTAGACGCGTTTTCCCGCTACCTACTTATGACAGAATTCGTCATCGAGACAGACCATAAACCGTTGTTATTTTTAAAATCGAACCGAGCCAAGAACGCTCGTTTGGCCAGATGGAGTCTGGCCCTTCAGGAATACCGCTTCATTATAAAGGCCATTCCTGGTGGAGATAATGTCCATGCCGACCTATTATCACGGTTACCTTAATCTTGTTGTATTTTAGTCTGTCATATGTATTGGCGTTGGATACTGATTAGCACCTCATTCAGAGACCGAGGGATGGTATCACATATTGTTCACCCATTGTGAACACTTTTCACCTACCCCTGTGCTTTCCTTTGTTCCAACAGCTATTTTACTGACGTCGACCCGTATTTTGGCCACACCAGACGTTGTTGCCCAGGGTCGAGGACGAGAAGTCATGGCAGACCAGGAGTCCAGATCCACTAATGCCATCGATGCTACTATAGTTATCTTTTCTTGAGTATTATTCATTGTATGTATGCATTCCTGATGACATTCGCACAGGATCAGTGTTGTACTCTAAAATTTTAGAGTTATGATTGTTAATGTCTACGTATTTAGAGGTAAGATTTAATCCTCAGAGAGATATATACTTTTGGACGGAACCTTAAGATTTTCATGAAGTTTTGTCCATCAATGATACCCGTCCTGTAGGTTTTTTTTTTTTTTAACTTTGGTACTAGTCTTAGTTATTACCTAGTATTCTTAGTTAAGTTCACCTTTCGAGCAATTTCTCGACTCATGCCTTCCCCTTATGATAATCATTTATATCGTTAAAATTGCAAATTTTAACTGGGGTGGGGGATGTGTCATGATTCAGATGTTATTAAAACTCACGCAGAGAGTGAGTTGTTTTTTTACCAGGGCCATGAAAAATTGGCTGGTGGCCTTGAACGGTCCTCGCCAAATTATAGTTGGTGAGTAAATAAATGTAAAGTTAAACTGTTAGATGCACGCTTGTCGGCTTTAATGTTCGTGATTAATAAGTAATGGGGTAGGGGTGAAACAAGGTGGGGACAGTTGACATTGTTAAGTATGACTAGACAAGTTTTTGCACGTTAACTGGCTGGTAGAATAGTGCAGACGTATTACTACAATTAAAATGGTGGGAGGTTTCGACCTATGAGATAGCTGAACTAATTGGGCCAGCGGACTAGCACGCTGGGTAGTTAGATAGTATATAACATCGTGTAACGTTCAGATTAGGTGAATAGGGGACAAGGTGGTCTAGAGGCAAGGTGCTCGCCTTTCATGCCAAGGGTCCCGGGTTCTAAACCCGGGCAGTGCAGGCATGTTGGAAAGTGGATTTTTCTCATATTTTCAAGTCCCTGGTCCTATTGGGGGGTAGGATCGAGTAGTTCTTGGAAATTGGATTTTTCTCATATTTTCAAGTCCCTGGTCCTATTGGGGGGTAGGATCGAGTACCTAGTCTTCTCGGATAAGGACGAAAAAATTCGGAGGGCCCGTGTGCACGTTGTGCACGTTAAAGATACCTTGGCAGTTGGAAATCGTAAAGAGCAGGCCGAAAGGCCGCTGCCCGGGCAAAATTGAAATTAATAGATTAAAATTTATCCATATCCTCCCCCCCCCCCCCCCCCCCGCCAGAACAAGAAATAATAAAACAAGTAAAGTGAGGTGTAAATGCCAAGGGCAGCGAACCTCCTAAAATAAAGACCTCAAATCAAAGATTAGGTGAATACAGGCGAGCAGAAGCATCGTGTCGTGAAGTATCTCCGGTCGACCAGTACCTGAACTGTGTGCTTTGAAGACAAGAAGTCCTTGCTAACGGACTGACTGAGCTCTAGAAAGAAAGGTCTGAGTGGGCTGACCTTTGAAAGCCCACGCTGCGCTATATTGATGTTCGCGCCTACCAGTAGGCGTGAGCAATGGTAATATGTCTTATTTGTTCAAGCATAATAGAGATCGGAGATAGAGAGAACTACAGCCTCATAGGAAGACTAAGGAAACCCCAGCTGGCACTCGACCACGAGTGTCCTGTATCATAGATCTATTGCCATAGTATGATCGGAATAATATAGCACATTGTTGATGAATTGAATAGTGATTGTGCATAAAATATAGTCTTTTGGCAACTGCTTAAATTACCTACAAGCCGAAGAGTGCTTCTGTAGGCTTTGAACGTTCTGGGCTCTCCTAACATTTAAGCCCATATGATTTATGGAGAGTTTGCCTGGCGACTGGCCAGTGGCGACTCAACTGTCACTTTAAATTGATATCTAGTTTCGTATAATATACCTATTTGCTATTGATTGCAGTACCTCCATAGTTACATGAATATCAGTTGGTTAAGTTATTAATTAGAGTTTTTTTTTTGGTTTGATATATACCCCTATTGTCTTTTGTTTTGTTATTAATATTTATGTAAACTATGGCCTGACCGGCCTGACATATATACGCTCTAGTTATTTAATACTTTTCTTGTGTGGTTGTGTCCGAGTGTGAGTTAGCTGCCTCTCGTGCAGTCGTAACATCCCCAAGACCCTAACTCTGCTCGTGACAGTCCCCCGATTCTGAAGATGTAGGCACTCCGGCCCCAGCGGAGGAATTGCACATTTAAAGTTGGGAACTGGCAAGGAATTTCAGCAAGAGGAGGAACTTCAAACTGGGAAAGAATATATTCTGTACACTTAGCAATGCTAATCCAAAGGCTGAATTGTTTTAACCAGAAAAAACAGCATAGGGATAGGGACCTTGATGTCACAAGCAAAAATCTTTGAATTTTGAAAACCCGTTAAAGATAAAACAAAAGTTAACATTGTTTTAATGCCGGAGATGGCTGATACTTTTATGCATGAAATATTCCCAGAAAAATGACTTCCAAAGTCTTGTTTTGTTTCTCTTAATTAGTAAACTTTTATATCTTCGTAATTATGAATGATCCTAGACTGCTTATATAGAAGTATTATAATCCGTTGAAATGTGGCCTTTTCATATTTCGTTTAACTGCAATCAGAAAGAAATTTAGTCTCGCAGATTGTGTCTAGCATTGCCACTGTAAAAGTATTATGGTGAAAAAAAAATGTTCCTGGCGATTCAAAATGGGGGAGAAATTGAACAAACCTGACAGAGGTGCAAATACCAAAGGCAGCGACCCTCCTAAAATGAATACCTCCAATAGGAAACTTGAGATCGCTAGCTGAAGAAATTCAATGTGGGCTGGGACTTTGAGAACCGATGACTTAAGGTTTATTGTCACCTCAGTTCTTGTTTGTTCTGTCTTGATTTTCCGAAAAAACTGGAAATCTTTGAGTATGTAGAAGAGATATGACAAATGCACATTTTGATACTTGCTTAAAACGCTTTATTTGCACTTATCAAGCTGTTTCAAGTTCCCATTTAGCCGCAGATGTTCAACGTCGCATTTCTCAATTGTGCAAAAAGTGGAACAGACAAGAACGAAGGTCCCGTAGTCGGCATCGCTACCATTGAAAACATACCTGACACGTCTCTGACAATCAGTTTCTCAAACCAGGGTGTGTGATACGCGTGTTCTCGCTGATTCTCAGTGATGTTTGGATGATTCACCACTCACATCTTCATCTGGGTAAAAACTGGATTCCTCTCAAGTCAAGATTTGCAGCAAAACCGGTATAAGTTGCACCGACAAACACAAAAATGTGCTGAAAAAAAAAAGAATACTGGCGAAAGACCAAGTGTCATCACACTTTCAAACGAAAACCGATAATGGAAAGGTAAAACTTCCATTTTATTATCTTTTCAACTTGTCTTTAGTAAATAAAATTTGTGAGTGGATCTGACGAAGTCAAGCCTTAAGGTGAACAACCAGACCTGAGACAATCCTCCTCCTTCCCCCCCCCCCCCCCGCAGAAAAAAAAAAACAATTCGCGGGCATTTTTGTTTTCTATGGACATTGAGAGTTGTTTTATAATTATGAAAGATTAGCCGTTTTTCTGCATTCAGTTAATATAGTTTGCATGAAATCGTCTTAGAACTATTTTATTTCGATTTATTTAAGTCGTATAAAAAAATTCACAATTAGCCCGGGGTTTTGTCAGATCCACCAGTATATACACAAGGTGTCTCAACTAAATGTACAGACACTTTGAATATTTATCAATTCAATGCCAATCAAGATACATTCAGATTACAGAGGACAGGTGTGTAATTGTGTTATGGCATGTACTCAACAAATCAATGGCCGTTCTGGGCCAGACACTGATGACAACGTAGATCAGTAGAGTTGCAAACAATATTAAGCTGTTCATTTGTGTACACAATTTTTTTTTTCCAGACACCCGGTAAATACATGTATGTAAATAGTTAAGTGAAATTACACAGGGAAACATTTTCCACAAATTATGTAGGGACGCATGAGAGTTAATCGCCCCCTCAGAATGACACAGTTCTAACTCCCTTAGGTCAACTTGCGAGAAAGTGATGATTGAAGTTTCAAGTGCTCATAGCTTTTGGAGACGCACATTTTTTCCTTTTTAGTAATACTTACAAATTACACACCGCTAGATACTCTGACACAATGGAGAATGCATGTAGAAGTATTGTGTAGTGTGTAACTCAATTCAGCCAAAAAGTGGAGATCTCTATGGAACCTTGTCATTCTAAGCGGACATCTCAATGTCCAATTGGTATCAAGTTCCCGAAAAGCCTGTTCCCATCAAATCGTGGTGTTTTGTTTTTTTCTGCCCTTGTTTTTGGGTAGCGCTTTTTTTATCCGAAAAGTGTTATATCTAAAAAGATATTCTTGCATGGGTTTGAGTTTGGGGAAAGCACGTAGACAGCAATGGTCACACTGGGCTAGCAAGAAGCCAAGACGATAGGCAGAATATATAGCACAATGACAGGACAGTATGAGACCGTACCCACCCACTCCAGCCACACCCACTAGCGTCTTAGACTGGAACACTTGCAATAAAAATAGGAGTTTCCTCTTTGTTTTTGCTTCAGAAAACGTACGTGTTCATGGAGTGAAAAAGACGCGCAGAATACGCCTCGAAGACGAGCATAAATGAGAGCAGGCTTTAAGCTTTCTTTGAACTTACTGAAGCCTGAATTGTGAAGCCCGAAAAGTTTTCCATCTCCTTTATGACTGGTAATTTGTAATGTAATCTTAAGTAGGTCATTGACTGAAATACTTTGGAGGACAAATTTATTTTCTGCCAGTATTTATAGAGAAAAAATAAAAGGAAGTCAGGAGGAACAGAGAGAGAGAGAGAGAGAGAGGAGAAAAAAAAAACAACTCAGTGCTGAAAGAAAAAAAACTTTTAGGACTAGAAATAAGGGAAGACGGAAAAATGGCAAGCGTAAAAAAAAAAGGCTTGGGGGGGGGGGGGGGGGAGGGGATTGTTGGGAGTTCAAAAGTTAAGCCTAAAAAAAAAATTTAAGACGAAAAAGGTTGAAAAGTTAAGCGTTTAAAGAAAAAATGCTAAGCGTTAAACAAAAAAGGCAACAGTGAAAAAGGCATTAAAAAACGCAAGCGCAATATCAAAACCAAAAGCTACGACTTTAGGAGGAGAGGAAGTCTCCTAGATGGATGGTTTTATTATTATTTTTTAAAAAGCCTTAAATAAATAATATTAAGTGACTTTTTCTTCCTTAACACTTGAGTTTTTCCTTTGGCCTTTTTTTTCCAGCCGTCAAAAATAGACATTTCCATGAGAGAAGCTATGAAAACTGCAGTGTGGAAGCATAACGTGACGACATGCCGCGGACTAAACAGAGAAGAGTTTCGTACGTCCCGAACACCCCCTGATCCCAAATCCTATCCAAAGTCCTGTCCTTTTTATTAATCCTAATCTTATCCTTGACTCTACGCCAACCCCTAAACCTGTCCTTGTCCCTAATCCTAAACCTGAAAGTAACCCCGATCCACATGCCTAACACTAACCCTACACGTAATACAAACTATGCATAGTCCAATCTCCAAAAAGCTTTGTCCTTCCTCAGCCCTAATCCTAAACCTTATCGCACCCCTTACCCTGCTTGTATCCCTAATCCTCAACCCTGAACTTATCCTAAACGTTAAACCAATCCCTAATCCTGTCCTTAGGGCTAATCCTAAAACTATTCATAACCGTGTCCTTATCCTTAATCCTAAACCTGTCTTTATCAGTAATCATAGATTTATTCCTTACCCCCCCATCCCTCATCCTAAGCATTACCCCTAACCCCTGTCCTATGCCTAATGCTAAATTTACCCGCAATCCATGCTATCCTTAATCCTAAACTGATTTACAAATTCGTCCTTCCGTATCCCTAATTCTAAACCTAATCTCATTCCAAATTCTGTCCTCATCCATGATACTAAACCCTAAACGTATCCCTAATCATTCACCCACTCCTATGTGTCTTTATTAACAATCCTAAATTCTAGACCTACCCCTGACTCTGTCTTATCCTTAATCCTAAACCTATCCCCCAATTCCTTTTCTTTCATCCGAAACATATCCTTAACCCCTGTCCATTTGCTTTATGCTAAGTCCATCCCTAACCCTTACTATCCTCAATCTTTAACATATCCTTAACTTGGTTCTTTTCCTTTAATTGTCTCAAAACCTAATCTTATTCCTACCCTGCCCCTTGCCCTTTCAGCCAGAAAAACAAAAAGAAAATTATTAATAGACTAAAAAAAAAAAAAAAAAATACTGCCCACAATTGAAAGTGGTCAGGACGTACGGAATTCTTTCCAAAAACTTAAAAAGTCAACCCAATAAGAAAAAATAAAAGGGACAATTTTCGAATTCCTCTTCCCTCCCAACCCCCCCCCCCCCCCCCCCCCCCAAAAGAAAAACCCAGAAAAAAAAAAGGACAACCTTGCTTCCCACCCACCATGATGAGTTGCTGAACTTGTACATACTCACAGACCCTCCCCCCCCTCCCACTGACGACCTGAAACAATGGCAACAGATCAAGGCTGAAAACCAAGACCACACACACAGACAATTGAGACAAGACAGACAGACCAGAAAGCCAAAGGATGCTGGATATCACAATGAGATATATGCAACACAATGTACATTACACGAGATTTCACTGGAGCTGAGACTTTGTCAAGCCTTGTTCGGTTCGGAAGTTAAAAGATTTGTCGCATCCTGCAATGGGTTTGTCCACCGACCCCCCCCCCCCCACCCCCCAACAAAAAACCCATCACCTATAGAACATTGGCTCTAAAGAGTCCCAGCCCTCCTTTCACCACCCCCCCCCCCCCCGCTTGCCATCCCAAGTTTCCTCACCCGTCTCCCATTTTAAATTTTCAACTGATAAAGTTTCTTCATTAAACTTCTACACTGGTAATTATTGAAACAATTTATGTAACTAAATTCCTTTATTACTTGAAATCAAATGAAAAAAAAACAAACCCTCTCTCAGTGGACAATAAAAATTATCTATACACAGGAAGTACATTCTTTACCAGTTTGGAGTTCCTGTTCGGACTGAAACAGAGCCGACTTAACTCATGGGCACACTAGGCAGGTTTCTAGGGGCCCCAAGGGTTTAGGAGGCCCCATGCCTGTAAATTTTACATTGGGTTTTGAAACGGGAAAGAAAATCATATTGCTTTGCCCAAATAAAATGTTAAGACTGAAATTCCTCCAAATTTCCTCCCCTTAGGTTTGAATTCCCTCCCTTGGAAGCCAATGCCCTTATTCTGAGAATCATCGCTGTGAAGATTGTTGCACGGGGCAACGGCGTGCAGAAAGGGCGGACAGAGGGGACGTAGTCCCCGTGCATCCATTTCAGGGCTATCCAATCAACGATTTCTAGGCCCTGCACTTGAGTCTCGGGGCATGATGGGACATCACCAGACCTCTACACGCCACTGACACGGAGCCAACATCAGATCATACGGCTTGTTAACTCTTTGCAGTCCGTGCATTTTTCACCTTTTCTGAAACCCAACGAGGGTTGTCTCAAAGATTGCATGCTTGTGTCAACTTGTTTACATAGAATACAGACGAGGTCGATGGAAATATTTACACTCCAAGCCCACATATTTGTACATCTTTTTGAAAGAAGACGTGAGATGTTATGCATCACGTTTAAGAAACGCCAGAACACACGCCTTTTACAGTTGATGGAATGCGACCATATTATCTGTTTCTGACCGTTGTCCTGTATACTTTTCTTTGTACAAGCGAATTGAATATGAGATGAAGAAATTACTCTTTCAAAGGCTTTGGCTTTACCTTTTAAAGGGATAAATCGATATATAAAAATTAATATTTATTATCGATATCAATTTGCTTTAGAGGCATGCAGCCCCTTATTTGTTCAAAACTTAGACCACTAAGGGGGGATCCCAACAATACGAAGCCTCGGCATGTGTACATTTTGAATTTAACTGGCTATCTGTGAGTGGGGAATATCATGGTACATTTGGCTGTTACACTGTTTATTTATGGCTTTTTACACCCTCACCCCGACTGCCAGACGAGAGCTCAGCGAGGCAAAATGTGGACTCTGTGCATTTTAGATTTGCCGACTCTGAGTGGGAAAAATTATCTGCCTAACTTTCATCCCACCCTGCCTACTAAAGGAGAGCCCAGCAATACAGAGTGTGGACTTTTGTGTGTTTTGCCTCAGCTGATTGAGTAGCGAAATCATGTTACATGTTGCTGATACGTTGTTTAGTCGTGATTTATAAGAGCACAATTTCCTTCGGTCCGACTACTGAGCAGGGCCCAGCAATACGGAGTATGAAATCTTTGTGTGCATTTTGGACGTCTCTGCCTGTGAGTGCGAAATCATATTACCTTTAGCTGGTAATTGTTCGGTCACGATTTATGAACGAACAGCGCTCTTCCTACCCCGAGTAACGGAGCAGAGCCCAGAGGTGTAGAGTGTAGACATTTGTGCGTTTTTGGTTTAATTGGCTGTCTCCGTGAGTGGGAAAATCATATCACATGTAGCTGGTACATTGTTTAGCCCTGGTTTATGTGCACAGCAGTTTCTCTTACCCCGACGAACGAGCAGAGCTCAGACGTACAGAGCAAGGCTGCTGTGCATTCTTTCTGCTGTCTGGACCAATGTCATAAGTAGACTTTGGTCATGGTCGTTCTTCGTTTCTCTAGGACCGCACTGTAAGGACTTTGGCCTTACGGACTTTGGTCCTAAGGACTTTCGTGACGACGAATGCAGACTGACATATTGATTTTGTCCATTTCCCCAAATTGCCTGCACAACTTTTCTCAAACTTCGGCGACCAATTGGTAATTCAGCGGCGCAAAGTCCGGATGGTTTAGTATATTGTGCAGGTAAAATAGCCAGCATAGCACTGCATCATGGTCCACAACGACAGAATGGGCATATTCGCACCCACAGCGTACACGCCTGGAAAGCTTTAACTATAAGAACACCCAACACACCATGTAACACTTTTCAGAAACAGCTGAAAATACACCTTGAGAATTGATAGACTGTAACCACGGCTTAATCTAAAATGCACAAAAGTTGCACGGGCATTCTTATAAAATACAAAAGCATCTTACTGCCATAGGAAAACCCTTAGGAAAAATGAAAAATAATATTGTCCCTATCGAAATGTTTCCATTATGTGAAACTTTTTCTAATTTATGAATATTAGTCTTCGATCGCACCAATTCTGATCCGTTCCCTTATGGTGATCATGACTGTGTGCGGGACTTGTTGTGAACAGCAGTACGTCACAAACTAATGGCACATGGTTATAGCCAGTTGCTGCCAGCAAAATGTACACCCAAGAAATAGTGGCAGAAATGGACTGGCCAGGCTTCGCATGTTAGGGTCTTCCTGGATTTACTAAGAAAATATAGGAAATTGTAGTGTGCTCTTCATGTCTGCCAGTGGCTAACTGTACCGTTCCGGGATTAGAATGCTGCCTACCCCTCCCAATTTCTAGTTCGTGTGGCCTAAAACGTTGACAATCATACACTGTACGGGAAAAAAAAATATTTCGGAAAAAAAAACAACACATTTTTCTTTCAAAATACAATGTAAGATGAACTATCATTCCTAAACATTCCATTTCTCTATCGTTTACGACAGTGAACGAGTAAGCAGAGATCTCCTCGCGAGTCCATACGAATAATAAAAATGTCCCCGGATTTTAATGTCCCGAGTAAGCCAACAGCTGGGGGTGGCTCATTGCCCTATTGCTCTCTGTAACAAAATTTGAATATATTGAATTTAACTTTATGCCCAGTCTCATCAGTTAAAAAACTCTTTCCAGGTCCATACAAAAGAACTTTTGAGAATTTTGCCAATGTGGTAAAAATTTAAACGGAACTATTTAAATCTATTTGCGAAATTCAGAAGCTCTGAATACCAAATTTAAATGATGTACACACAATTTGCCAATATAATTCCAAATTCCTTTTAATATTCTACTTTACAGTTTGATAACAAACAATTCTTTGAATTGAAAACAAATACATTTTTTTAAAGTGCTTAACTCACACTACTTATGACATTTAGAAAACTTCAACAAAGCATTGCAAGTACTCTAGTTAATGATACGCCGCTTCACATAAAGACGTAGACAAACTCCGCCCCCACACTTGACAATTATTTTGTACTCCTGCGCTTAATCTAGCGCCGCCCACACGAGGGTACAAAAATCGAGCGTGCAATGTAATACAGAAAAAAAAAATGCACTATCGTATCTCTGAAGCATTAAAGTCAACCACGATCTAGGAGTGTACTGATGGCTGTTATCGAACTGACGCACTGTAAAATTAAAAGTCGAATTCCCCCTCCCCTGCCCCCCTCCAAAAAGAAAAAAAAATCCTCCCCCCTCCCGTATGAACGTACGAACTATTTTGTAGGTAGCCTAAATATAGTTCGTTCAGAAATCTGTGCCCTTCTTCCGAAAGCTATAACTTTAGAATTCTGACTGAATAGTTTGGAAGTTGGTATGTGGATTACTGGTCTTCAAGATTTTAGTAGCGGGTAATTGGTGGACGTCTCTGGTAGGAATAACCGTTGTTCGGTTATTCTGTCTATTGTCTTGGCTTTCTCCTGGCACAATGTGACCGTTATCGTGTCGACATGCCTTCTCCAAACTCAAACTCAAACTCGTAGACTTAAGCAAAATATTTTTTGTCCTGTGAGAACTCATCTTATCTCGATTACCATTTCCGGTTATCTTGATTTGATGGATAGGTTTACAGACAGGATTAAAGGTTAAGGACAATTTGATAATACAAGTAGATCTGGGTTAGATCCTTTTAATATCTTTTCTCTTGCCCCATTAAACGGATTCTAATGTATTTTCTGGAGATAACCGGCCTCGATAATCCTCCCCAAGTCTGGCTTCTTAAGTTATTTGAAAAAAAAAATGTTTCAGACTTCCAAGATAGCAATTTAATGATTTTACAAATTGTCACTGCTCTACGCTAATGGCATAAGTCATTTTTGACACGCTTGCGATATTAAGAAAAATATTTTCTTTTCCTGTCATTTGGGGACTCATGCCATTATGATTCTATTGGATCAACACATTTTCCTATAGGGGCATTTCTTGTTCTTATCTGATAGCTCACATGCTCAGGAATGAAATGAACCGTCAGTTGCCTTTTGGCACAAGTCTGACATAATTCTGCCATCATCGTAGAGCAGTGTCGAAATAAAAAGTCGCTATTTCAGTTAACAATCTGCACATTTGTGCTCGCGGGGCAAGAAAATCACGCTTGTACGGATTTTTTTTTTTCTTTTAAAGGAAAATGATTTTCTTTGGATCTGACCAAGTCAGCAACATTGAATGCGGAAATGATGTGAAGTTGTAATGCTGCGTTTGTTGTAAACTTGAATATTTACATCAATGGTTCTCAACATTTTTTTCAGGGAATCGGCCCCTTAGGGTCCAAGATTTCTTTCATCACCAGCCTCGTTTTCTACTCCCACCCAGCCCCTCAAAACCCCTTATCAAACCCAACAGATACATGTCACAGGAAAACCACAATTTGTGGTGTTAAGTTTTTCAAAGCCTAATAAATAATTATAAAAAAGAGAAATCTTTATCAAATGCATTAAAAAAAAAAAAAAACCACCTACATGATTGTGCTGTTGAATAACTCAGTGGCTGCCCCCCCCCCCAAAACTTTTCCCTTCATTGTTTTCGCCCCCTTGTCGCCCTTTTCTTTGTTTTCGCCCCCCACCCCGATCAAAATCTCTCCCGGGGGGGGGGGGGGGATATCACCCTCGTTGAGAAGCACTGCTTCAGAGCAATTATTTTGGTAATATTTTAGAATTAATGATCAACGAAATTCGCCGCTTGAAGAAATTCACCTTGCTTATGGCATATGGATTTACCATTCAGCAAATCTTTAGGTCATGGAAAATCTCAAGATTCCAATACAACGAACAATGGCTGGTTTTTTTGGGTTTTTTTTTGGTCTTCCCTTTTTCTGTTTTTAAAATGTTACACGTACTGAAGTCCCCGAAGTTGTTGATTTTTCCTTTTCTTCCGTTTTTTTTTTGGTTGAAAGAGTAAGGGGCAGGGTTAAGGATTCGATAAGATTTAGGGCAGAGGGTAAGGGACAGGGTCAGGGATAGGTACGTATGCGTATGCACCTTTAGTGTAATACGCTTGGGGTGCGTACGTACTAGTAACAACGGCCTTTTTGTGTGTGTGTGTGTGTGTGTGTGTATCCTGAGAGTATTATTTCTTACACGAGGTTTTGCTCCATGCAACTTTTTTTTTTTTACTTTTTTGCCATTTTTTTTCAACTCAGTTTTTTAGACATTTCAGAAATCTTAGGGCACAAATTTCCAAATGAACCAAACCTTAGGGAGGGCCAAATCTTAATTCCGAGCCGAAAAAGCCTCGACAAAGCCCCAAGTCCAGCTCTGAAAGAACCCGAGTCATCTCACCGAAGCTCGTGCAATGTACATCATGTTACACACACCCCACCCCATCATGATACCCGACACCCTTTGAGTCTCTGCCCCCCGCCTGCCCCACCCCAATTCCCCGTGGGTGTGGCCTTGATTTCCAGACTCAACCTGCCCCATTGGTTCAGGTGGTCGAGAGGGTGGTGAGAAGTCTATCAGTATGCACAAGTTGAACAACACATCATTAGTAGGGAGGAACCAGGGGTATCCATGTGTTTTTCTGAGAGGATGTGGGGGGGGGGGGGGGGAGAGGAATTCGAAAGACAGGTTTGTTTTGGAGGTTTGCCCTCTGAATTTTTGCCTATGGGGGAGGGCGGCGGGGATTGGGGGGAGGCAGGGGGAAGCTGGGGGGAGATGTGGGATGGAGGTGGAGGTGGGGTGTGGCTGAATGAATTGGGTTGTGGGGTGGGAGGAGGTAGTGGATTGGGGTATGGGGATGGGGGTGGGATGGATTGCCGTGTGCGGGTGGGGGTGTGGAGGGTTGGGGTATCGGAGTGGGAGATCGGGGCAAGGGGGTGGAAGGTAGGGGTGGGGTGTGGGTGGGAGGTGGTGAGTGGATTGGAGTATTGCGGTGGGAGGTGGAGGTGAGAATGGATTGGGGTGTGGATGTGAGGGTTGGGTGAGGCGGTAGTGATGAGGGTTGGGGGGGGGGGATTGGAGTTCTTCACTTGTTTAGACTTCCTCTGCTGCAGTTTCCATTGCCCTATCTACCCAGCCAGCAAGCCTAAGAAAATCCAACGCATTGAACTGACGTCAGTATTTGCATAATTATAGTAATGACATCGTTTCTACCTCCATCCGCTGATGTACGACATCGCAACGACATCGGCCCGAAGCCACTAATTAGCCCCGACATTCATTCAACTAATCCTATGAAAATTCTATACATATCTACGTTGGATTGACGTAGGGATGCTGGCTGAGTATTGCCGTGTTACGGAGATTACGGTATAGTCCAATTCAGGTAAAATTCACATTTGAACATCATTTTTAGCAAGAAAAGTGTTCTTTCTAACTGGGTTTCATTTTTAGCAAGAAAGGTGTTCTTTCTATATCTAATTGGGTTTCTAATTTTGTATGACAAATCGGTTCTTTTGGTCATCAGGGAATGGAAATTGAACTAAATCTAAATCATGGAAAAGAGTTACGTACGTCCCGACCACTTTGAATTCTTACAGTTCTTTACGGAGTTTCTGTTTTCTGGTTGAAAGGGTTAAGGGTACGGTTTAGGATACGCTTAGATTCAGAGTTAGGGATAAGGACAGGGTTAGGAATAGGGTTGCGGATACGTCCATGGTTAAGATATATTTATAGTAAGAGATAAGTTTACGGTTAGAGATAAGTTGAGGGTTAGATATAAGTTTAGGGGTTTGAGATAAGGTCAGAGTTAATGATAGATTTAGGGGTCAGCTACACGGACATAGAGATAAGGGTGAGGTTAGGTGTAGGTTTATTGTTAGAAATAAGGACAGGGTCAGGGATATGTTTAAGATTGGAGATGACAACAGTGTTAGGAATACGTTTAGGGTTAGGAATGTGTTGAGGGTTAGGGATATTTTTAAGGTCAGGCATTATGTTTAGGGTTAGGGATGTGGACAGGGTTAGGGACATATTTAGGGTTAGGCATAAGGGCAGGGGAAGAACAGTGCGGATTTGTAGAGGGAAAAGGAACACATGTCACATATATTCTAAGAACTCTAATAGAACGCAGTCTGGAAGCACAGAAAGATCTATACACTTGCTTCATTGATTACACCAGAGCCTTGGACAGAGTAAGACACACACAGATTATAGACATACTTCAGAAACTAAATATTGATAGAAAAGACCTGAGGGTGATATAGAATATATACTGGGAACAAACAGCAGCGATTAGAGTTGAAAATGAAAAAGCGAATATCAACCCGATCTATTCTCCATCCACGGCGATGAAATCATGAAAAATATTCAAGAAATGCCTGGAGCTAGCATAAATGGGCACAATATGAACAATCTACGCTATGCAGATGACATTGTACTCATAGCAGAATTGGATGAATACCTGCAAGAATTAACAAATGTGATGGTGAGAGAGAGTGAACAAATGGGACTAAGCCTGGATGCCAAGAAAACGGTAACAATGGTTATATCGAGAAAGAAGGAAAGAGTACCGTGTAAAATCAAGGTAGAAGGAAACGAGCTTGCTCAAGTAAATAAAATCAAATACTTGGGAGCTCAGATAACATCGGATGGAAGATGCGAAACAAGAAGTCAAACCACGAATATGCCAGGCCAAATCAGCATTCCAAAACATGAAACATGTCTTAACAACAAACTACCAATCAGTCTCAGAAAAAGAATTTTGCAGTGTTATATCGAACCAATTTCATTTTATGCCTGCGAAATCTGGGCGCTAAACATAGAAACAGTAAGAAAACTGGAAGCAACAGAAATGTGGTTTCTGAGAACAATACTTAGAATTCCATGGACTGCCAGGAAGACAAATGAAGTGTTGAGACAAGCAGATCAAAAGAGGACACTCGTAAACAAGGTCAGAAAAAGACGGAGCATTTTTTGGACATATAGTGAGAAGACGAGGACTAGTGCATTTAGTAACAACAGGGAAACAATGGAAGAAGAAGCCAAGGGACGACAAGGCATAAATATGCAGGACGACCTAAAGGCCTGGCTGGGAATGCACACCACCAACGACGTCATCAGAGCTACGGAAGATCATGAGAGATGGAGGGTCATGATCGCCAACACCAGCCGGCAGGGCACTTAGTGACGATGATGATAAGGGCAGGGTTAGTGATAGGTTTAGGGTAAGTGATAAGTACAGGGTAAGGAATATATTTAAGATAAGGGATAAAGTGGTGTTGACTGTGTGGTCAGGACGTACGGAACTCTTTCCTTAATGACGCCACAAAGGAATTTTTTTTTTTTTTTTGCATCCGGCATCCGTTGTTTTTGTTTTTTTTGTCTATACAGTCTTTTGCCATGGTAGGGCAGCCTGTCAGTCCGCGTTACTAGTACCGTAAAAGCATCGCCCTAGCCAGCAACCCTAACCATATCCCTCCAATAAGATCGATCTTAAATTTGCACATAGGAATGCATGACATCTTTCCTATGTAGATCCACTGGCTACGACTACGCTCTGACGTCTGTTCGATGTATGGACCCCGCCCCTACGGTGATCCTACCAACCAATTAAAAATCCTACTAACCCATGAAAATCCTACCAGCCCTATGAAAACCCTACCAACCCTACAGAAATCCTATACAAATCTACATCCGATTGATATGGGGATGCTGGCTGGGCTATCTCCGTTTGTTATCCAATCATCAACCAAAAACAAGTTTAGATTTTGTTTTGGGAAAGAAAATTAAGGAAATCCTGTTGAATTTATCAACAAATCCAGAAACATGAAGGAGAATCAAATCCAGATATTCTCAGTCTGGAGCCATCCATAAAACGTACGGTCAGAGGTTGGGGGGGGGGGGGGGGGGAGGGAGGTGCTTCCAGGTACCTTTTTAAAAAATGAAAAAATTGTTAGATTACAGGTACTGTTTCAAAATCTACTAAAACGGTTGAATAATTCAGGCAAAATGTCATTTGACGTTTTCAAATATCATGGTCTTATGGACATTCAACAATTTGATGGTCACCCACTTTGAGCAGAAAGGCGAACGGCGGGGGAGGGGAGGGGGGGATACTGAAGCCAAACGTTTGAAACGCGTGCGCGGGGAAAAGGATGTTTGGGGGGGGGGGGGTAAAACTGCTCAAATCAAACGGACAGACTTTAAGGATGGCCCGCATGTTAAATCGCGACATTAGTTCTTTGTTCTATCTCCATTTTCTGCAAAAACACAGGAGATCTTTTGCTATGTAGAAGAGATAAATGCCCACTTTGACACCTGGGTAAAATGCGTTGTGGCACTTACCAAGCTTTTCCACCGTTCAGATTTATTCTAACTCCTTTTAGTAATACCAAAGCCACGAACGTTTCATGTCAAATTTCTCAGTTGTGCAAACGTGGAGTTGGAACAACAAGAACTAAAGTCGCCAGGTGTGTACAGCCCGACCTGATGTCCCAGCGCTGTTAGACCCGGTCTGACCACAGCCCACGTGTTTTCTCAGTAGATGATTCAGTTAGGCCCTTTGGAGTTCCGAACTCATGCTGGTTTACACAGACCCAACGGCTGGGGCGAGTCGTGATCCGAAGTAGTTGCTGGACCTCCGATGTTCCAGCACTGTTAGACCCGGTCTGACCACAGCACACAGATTCTCTCAGTGGATGATTCAGCCAGACCTTCTGGAGTTCCGAGCGCATGCGGGTTTTACATAGTCCCAACGGCTGACGCGAGTCGTGAAGTGAAGTGAAGTAGTTGCTGGCCCTTCCTCTGGGCAGTGACTTCTGTTCCCTCATCATCCAATCTTCGGGACTCCCTGTAATAATAATAATAATAATAATAATAATAATAATAATAATAATAATAATAATAATAATACACAGCATGTTATAGCGCTACATCCCGTTAACAGCCAGGCTCTAATCACTTTGCAACATTTATATCATATAAATCACACACACAATACACAGGTATACTCAAGAAAAAAAAAATGGACATTCAGAGTGCACGACTCTTCAACGGCTGTTTAAAAGGCATCGTCTCATGACGAACGTTCGGTCATTTTTCAACGGAAATACCATCTATACATTGAAATTGAGTATTGATTTGAAAGTCGCTCCATGCAAGAGTAGAATAAAATTCAATCTAGTTAAGTGTGTCTAAAAGTAGCAACATGCAGCATCATTTCTTACGGTTCAGTTTTTGGCACCTGTGGCCGTATGCATAATCAATGCGTAAACTAAAGTAAATACGTTGGCTGGTGTTAACACGAGAAATTGTATTCATTTCTTGCGTTAACACCGGTCAACGTATTTACTTTAGTTTACGCATTGATTATGCATACGGCCACGGTAACAAAAAATTCGGGTGCGTAGTGACTTTTCATTTATGACAGTTTATTCAATGCTTTTAACATCTTCGCATGCATCTGTGTCAAGTTATTTAGTCTGAACATTTTCTGGCAAATTCAGAACACGTAATTCTTTATTCCTGTGGGACAGCGTGACGGACTGACAATTTTATCTGATGGCCTGACCGTAAAGGACTGACTTAACGACTCAATACTCACCTCCACCAACTGCCAAAAAAGCCCAAGTGATACAGCTGCAGATCCATGGTTCAAGAAATGTAGACACACTGAAATGGGAAACTTTGCTATTATAACTTCATCATTATTCAGCATGATAAATATTGTGTATGCAACAGGTCACGTGTATATTTTCATATCTGATCTATGGAAAAGCTGGAAAGAATGTAAGACATATTTGCAGGTCTACAGCCAGCCCTGTGCTTCGTTTCTGATGCAGCAAACCAGTTCGAACAGAAACTTAATTTCAGCAACCTGTGCTAAACAAGGGAGAAGTTTGGTATCAACATCACATAGCAGTGGCACTGGCACTATGTAGGTGAAGAAGTCGTCGCCTTAGAATCCCAGAGTTCTAACTCCTTCCGTCAACTTTTGAGAAATCGAGTATTGAAGTTTCATGTGCTCATAGCTTTTGGAGCAAAGAATTTTGTTTGTTTTGTTTCTAGTAATAATTACAAAATTACACAACCCAATCTGATTGATACTTTGGGAATGCCCGTAGATGTGTGTAGTGTCTAACTCAGTTCAGCCAAAAAGTGGAGATAGAACCTTGTCATTCCATGGGGACGGAGTGAAAGGGATGCCCTGGCATGTTCTTCTGTCAGGAAAGAGCAAGATTTAGAGCGCACAGGACTTTGTGCACTGCGTAGTGGAAAACAAATACAGAAATGAATCTCTCGCTTTTAATATCTGAGGGAATGGAGAATAAGCGGATGTAGAATGTGAGGGATTTCCAGCTGTGCAAGGTACTTGAAAGTTGTATTCCATAAAAGTTGTATCCAACTTAAAAGTCAAGTTGCGAACTGTTATGCATGTACTGCACAAAAACTCCTGAGTGGGCACTGCAGGATTTTAAGAATTAGGTAGTATCAAAGGCAGTCCCTACAGATGGATTATGACGTGTATTGTAATCACGTTTTGCAATGCGAGTGCTAAGCTTTGATAGTAAAATGGTTTGAAAATGAAGTTTTTAAAAGGAATTTATCATAATGTGTGCTATTAGTGCCAGTGGCCACCAGTGATATGGACACAGTGTACAATTAATGTTTTTGAGACCTGTCACAATGAAGTAAATGAGCCATTTTCTCTTACAGAAATAGACGACATTAAAAATGATTCTTAAAAATGAGATGAAATTGTAAGATTTTGCCCTGAAGATATTACCTGACAACAGTGTTTCTCACTGTATTGCATTTTGGATTCAAAAGAATAACGGGCCTTCATTTACCTCCAGATATTGTGTTGTGTTCAGAGATGTCAGCCCGTGATGTTTTTTATATTTGTCACTCGCACATTACTGAGACTAGTTCTTACAAAATATGAGCAAATGATTTAAGATACTGGGTGTGCACGGCCCATACATTCATACACGATATATGTAAAGTTCACAAGAATTGTTTTTCAAATTTCAGAGCATTCCACAAGTCCCTACGTCTGTGATAGGTCACGTTGACAAAATGGCATTCTGTCACAGGGATTGATCGTTGTGGTAGTTTTTTCTGTTTTGTTTTTTTTTGACAAAATTAAGTTCCTGACTCATACAGATTAGCATAGGCTTGTTAAAGTATACGAGTTTCACTTCCTTTCATAGACTTGATTGTATGTTCTGAAATGTCAGTTCGTCGCATATGGAATTGTCCTACTAGTTGTGGATGTGGTTAGGGACAGGTTTGATAAGTTTGGATAGGGTTGTACATGGTGCTTGGGACGGTTTTGATCATAAACTTGGATTAGGCTAGACAAAGGTTTAATAGAAAACTTGGATGAGGTTGGGAAAGGTGTTAATAATAAGTTTCGGTGGTGTCAGGAGCGGGTTTCATCATAAGATTGGATGGGGTTAGGAACTGGTTTAATCATAAATTTGGATGGAGCTATGAACGGATTTGGTAATAAGTTTGGATGCGGTTAGGAACGGGTTTGCTCATAAATTTTGGATGGGGTTAGGAACAGGTTTGATAATAAACTTGGATGGGGCTAGGAACAGGTTTGATAAGTTTGGATGGAGTTAGGAACGGCTTCGATAATAGATTTGGTTGGAGTTAGGAATGGGTTTAGGAATGGGAAAAAAGACAATATAAATAAATTTACCACTGTGTGTGGGCTTTACTGATGATGAAAAAACCATAAAATATTTCGCAGTTTTTGAGGCCCTGCGAAAAATCAATATCAACGAAGTTTACATAAAAATATTGCAACATATAATACATATCAAGAAGCCTGTGCCAGAATGCACATCGACCACCTGTATCAGAAGAGTTTGCCATGTAAATAGGAGTGAGACAGAGAGACCCTATATCACCGAACTATTCACAGATGCAATTGAAGAAATATTCAGAATGCCAAGCCTAGAAAATGGCATCAACATAGAGAGTATCTTAAAGACCTGAGATTTGCGGGCAATGCAGCACTTTGCCCGGAGAGCGTATAGCAGATTGAGCCCAACAAACAGAGCAAGAAGGTTGGCCTGAACATCCACAAAGACAAAACAAAATACATGACAAACTACGAGACAGATGAAAAGGTATAATTGAAAACAAAACCATTGAAAAACTCATGGAATATAAATACCTAGGCCAGACAATACATAATGGAACACAACATAAAAAACTGAAACAGGTTCTAGAATAAGAGACTAGCAGCACAGAGTTGCTTTCGAAAAACATTCCTGGGCCAGAAACTGCCAATGCCCCTTAAGAGACAACTATTCAACCAATGCATTATTATTATTCCAACGATTAACAATGATTGCCAAATATGGTTGATTACAAAACAACATCCTGAAAAAATAAGAACTACCCAGAGGGCAATGAAAAGAAGAATGCTTGACATCAGACTACAAGATAAAATTAATCGCGCCGAAATACGCAAACAAACAAAAGTCACCTGCATAATAACATTCATTTTACAACAAAAGTGGAATTGGGCCAGACATGTGGAATTGGGCCAGACATGTGGAATTGGGCCAGACATGTGGAACGGGCAGATGACAATAGATGGACAAAATGCTGCCCTGAATGGCAATCGCAGACAGGAAAGATAACATGAGGACGACCTGGAATAAGATGGCAGGATAATTATTAAAAAGAGGCGAAATAACATGGAGGAGGAAGACATCAGACAGAGGAATGGAAGTCATTGTCGGAGGGGAGGGGGGGGGGGCTACATCATGCAGTGGATGGACAATGCCTAGGTGAAAAAGGCGAAAATAAGATAAAGAAACGGGTTTGATCATGATAAAAGGTTTGGATGAGGTTGGAAACGGATTTTATAATATATGGATGGGGTTGGGAATGGGTATAATAATGGTTTTTGGTTGGAGTTGGGAACTTGGTTCAATAATGGGTTTGGATGGGATTGAGAACGGATTTAATAATAAGTTTGGATGGGGTTGGGAACAGATTTAAATATGGATTTGGAGAGGATTAGGAATGGGTTTAATAAATGGGTTTGGACTGAGTTAGGAAACTCCACCCAAAACCATTAAATCCGTTCTCAATCCCATCCATAATGGGTTTGGATGTAGCCAGGAAAGAACTAAATAATAGATTTCAATGGGGTTAACAATTGTTTAATAAATAAATGGGTTTGGAAGGGGTTAAGAACTGTGTACTAATAGGTTTGGTTGAGTTTAGGAATTAGTAATAAGTTTGGATAGGGTTAAGAACGGGTTTAGTGCTAGAAACATGTTTAATATTATGTTTGGATATGGTTAAGAACAGGTTTAATTATATGTTTGAATGGGATTAAAGTCAGGCTTAATAATACTGCAATGCAAAGGCAAAGGGACGTACCTGATGAGGTATAAACAGAGCACATATGTCGCTCTGCCTTTACATGGCAGAATAGGTTTGATGGCGTTAAGAACAGATTTAATAGTTGGTTTGGGTGTAATCAAGAACAGATTAATAATAGGTTTGGATGGAATTAGGATGTGTTTTATAAATAACAGGTTTGGATGGAGTTAGGATGGGTTTTAGAAATAATAGGTTTGCATGGGGTTAAGAATGGGTTTAATAATATGTTTGCTTGGGATTAGTAACAGGACTAGTTCAATCATTGGCTTGGGTGCAGTTAGGTTTGGGTTTAATAGTTTATGATGAGGTTAATAATGAACTTATTCATAGGTTTGGATGAGGTTAGGAATACATTTAATAATACGTTGGGTGGGGGTTATGAATGGGCTTGATCGTAAGTTTGGGAATGGGATTAATAAAAAGTTTGGATGGGATAAGAAATAGGTTTCAATACAGGTTTTTGCGGAGTTATGAATGCGTTTAATAATTTAATATGTTTGGCTATGGTTAAGAACAGGTTTAGCAATATGTTTGGATGGAATTAGGGACAAGTTTAATAACACTGCCATGCAATGATAGAGCGACGTAACTGATAAAGCATAAAGAGAGCACACACGTCGGCCTGCCTTTGAAGGGCAGAATAGATTTGGATCTGGTTAGGAATGGGTTTACTAATGAGTAATAGGTTTGTATGATGTTAGGAACGAATTTGACGATAGATTTAGATGGATCTGGAAACGTGTTTAATATTCTGTTTGGATGGGGTTAATAATAAGTTTAATGATAAGTTTGGATGGGATTAAGGACAGGCTTAATAATACTGTCATGCAAAGGCAGAGCAACGTAACTGATAAAAGTATAAAGAGCACATACGTCACTCTGCTTTAGCCCGGCAGAAAAGGGTTCGATGGCGTTATAAACGAGTTTACTAATAGGTTAGGATGGGGTCAAGAACGGGTTAGCTAATAGATTTGGATGGGGTTGAGAACGGGTTTAGTAATTGGAAGGTCTTCCGCCCGTCCGCGCCAGTCAAGAAAACACAACTACCCCAGCCCCTTTTCGCCTGGTTAGTCAATCTGACTACCGCCCATTGATACAAACTGCCTAGACCTTCACGCCCCCAGGTCCATCTGACCATTCCAATGCAGGTTGTTTGAGCTTATATCTTAATCATATTATGTTTGTTAACTTTTTGGTAAGTGGCGCGGACGGGGGGAAGACCTACCTGGTAATTAGTTTGGCTGGCATGATGAAGGGTTTGATTGTAGATTTTAATGGGCTTAGGGACGAGTGTGCTTTTTTTTCTTTCTTTTTTAATACTTAATGGATTTTTCACGTTTCTGTTTCCGTACATATGAAAACACGGCTTTATTCTGATCAAAACAGATTTTATAATTATCGTAACCAGCATTTTACAACTTTGTCGTACGCTTCAACCACCCGTGTTCTTAGCCAAAAATTCTCACTTTAACAGTTATCCTCCGGTTCTCCAGACAGCGCTGACTGGGAGATCCTCACTGATCTCACCAACCTAGATCCAGGCATAACACGTTGAAGGGGGTAGGGCGGCAGTTGGCATCGACCTAATATCCCCCCCCCTTCCCCCACCTAGTGGAGGTAAAAGGGAATTGGGGGCTTTCATAAAGACTTGATAAAGAGTAAAGAAGCGTATGTGAGTGTGAGCATGTGTGTGAGTGTGTGTGTGTGTTGTGTGTGTGTGGGTGTGTGTGGGTGTGTGTGTGTGTACGTGTATGTGTGTGTACGTGCGCGCGTGCGTGTGTGCGCGCGTGCGTGCGTGCGCGCGCGCGTGTGTGTGTGTGTGTGTGCGTGCGTGCGTGCGTGTGTCTACACACACACATGGACACGACTTTAAGAGCGTCTGTGAGTGTGTAGACGCAGGGGTGCTGCCCCCCTAGTGCGGCTTGTCGATGAACACTCAGAACATGAAAATGTGCCCGACTAAAATTGTGTAACTCATATGGGTATTCCTTCCCCGATTGTCATTGTGGCCTACGATTTTGAAAGATCTACAACAGCCTGATAGACGCAAAGTGGAAAGGGCGTCGTAAACAATAAGGATACTGCAAAGTGAGTTCAGAAAGGGGGGGGGGGGTCATTAACACACAAAGTTTTAGAGAAGATTCACAGACGCTTAAAACAACGAACAGTTTGCAATGGCGGCCTACATTTTGTGACCTTGGGTCTTGTTTATCTCCATTTTCTGAAAAGGCAGAGATCGGAAGGAGTTCCGTACTCGAGCGCCAAAGACCAGAAACTAACTAAAAGAGATGATACATAGCTACCCCGGGGGCTTTCCCTGATATGTCAATCTGACTACTGCCCAGACGGCCTCGATGATACAAACTGACTAGACCCTCACGTCGTTACCTATCAATCTGACAATCTGACAAAGTGGCGCTCGAGTAAGGTACTCCTCCCCAGAGATCTTTTAGTATGTAGAAGAGGCATAACAAATGCACACTTTGATACTTGTTTAAAATGCGTTGTGGCACTTAAGTTATTTCACAGTTCCGATTTATTCTAACGTTTTATGAAAATACCAAACCCCGAACGTTTAACGTTGAGTTTTTCAAGTGTGCAGAAACGTGGAGTTCGAACAAACAAGAACTTAGGTCGCGATTTCCCATCCGGTCTGGGCCTATGATCTGTCTAGATCTATCGATATGCACGAATCTGTAGCAATTACCAAACCAATGCTAGAAATAAAAGGACATGCATGAACTTACCTTGTAGAAACTTGACCTTTAAGCTGTCTGGACACCGTCGGCTGATATGAGCGTCTCAGTCAATCCACGAAGATATCAAATATCCTTGATCAACTGCGAAAACCTTTCCCCCTGTCTCACGCCGATGTTGTCGCTATGAGCTGAAACTATGAACTGACCGGGTTCTTTCCACGTGTCTCCTGCCGGCCTTGGCTTAATCCGAACTATCAGTGTATCCCGTGAGCTGCATGGAAAAACTGTTCACCGTTGAAACCAAAACCAAGAAACAAACGTTTAGGTCAATGGTTCTCAATATGGGCGATATCACCCCCGAGAACGAGTTTGAATTTCGGGAGGGGGGGGGGGCTGTGAAAACATGACTAGAACTGATTGGGGGGCTGTCACGAGTGGAGTGAGTGCAATTAAGGGGATTGCTACAGAGCGGGTGTAGAGTAAGAAGGGCTCACGGCAGACAAGTAGGGAAAGACGGGAAAGGAGGAGAGTAAAATTAACGCACGTAGACAAGTAAGAAAAGCGTGCATGTTATGAGTGGTGGGGGTCTGAAAGAGGCGAAAGCGCTGTATTACTATCACTGCAAGTTAGAACGTCCTACTGAACGGACTCAAGAGAAAGCCCAGTGGGCGAACATAAGGGGAGCAGTCGAGAGACCAGTGAGAGAGTTTTTCCAGTGATGACTGGTAGGTAGAACGATGATTGATAATTATGATTGATGTATTATATTCGTCTATTACCATGATGTAAATAAGTATATGTGAGGACTGTGGAAGTCCTTGATATTGGATATAGCAATGTGCGCCATGAGCGATAGATGAAAGTGAGTTCATGGATTTGTAGCACGAGTGAGTATTGTGTACTACGATGGAGGTGTGTTACCGTAAGATATTTGGTGAGTGAAATGTGAACTATTGTGTGTACGCTTCATGGGTTGTAAGGAGAGGTGGAGTGAATAGAAATGGTAGGGTATTATACCAATGTAATGTTATTCTTGTAGGTGCCGAGGTCGGGCCAAAGAGCGCCGCCTACGGTGATAGGCCAGCATAGGGCCGGAGGCCACACATAGGCCAGAAGTGAGGCTGTCAGTGCAGGACAGTAGAGGCACATAAAGTCGTGGCAGTCAGGCCACGGACAGGGACGTAGATATGAGCGTGAATGTGATAATGTACTATTGCCATGTTGATGGGCTAGGAACTAATAATGTACTATTGCCATGTTGAGGGGCTATTGAAATGATAATGTGTTATTGCCCTGCTGAGGTGCTAGGGGAGTGCTAAGGTGTATGACAATAGGAAGGTGATATTGAGAGACTGCGGTGCCAGTGAATTATTAATGTACTATTAAGACCCTGAGGGGAGAGGCTGAGGCCGAAGTGCCTTTAGGAGTAACTACCGGCTTGTGGATCCGAGGGAGAGTGTGTGTGAGAATAAGGCCGTTGTACGGCAGTTAATCCCAATAATATAATGTATGTAATTGCGCTATTATCTGTATAATTATGTTTAATAAATGTGTGAGTCTGATGGATTGTTCTGTTAAGTGTTAAACTTGTTTGTTCGTGATTGTTGTCCTGTCATAAACTATTACATCTCCCAGTCTGGGATTTGTGACAGGGACAAATCAAAAAATCACAGGAAATCGTGACCTTAGTTCTTGTTTGTTCCAACTTCACAGTTTACAAAAATGAAAAACCCGACGTTAAACATTTGCGGCTTTGATGGTATGATATATCGGACGTGTGAAACAGCTTGATAAAAGCCACAACGCATTTTAAACAAATGCCAAAGTGTGAATTTGTTAATACCTTATCTACATACTTAAAGATCTCCAGTTTTACAGAAAATGGAGATAGAACAAAAACTGAGGTCGTCAAATACAGGATAGCCACTGACGTGTTCAACATCATGCGTAGGTTGTGATTGTGAACAGCAAAGGCCTATTTCATTTTCTTTTAATGTGTATTTGATATAGAATGCTTTCTGTTTTGTAATGAATAATTAATACCGTTATTGTCATAAATAGGGCTGTGAAAATATTTACCTCATATTTTGTGTGTGGTCTGTCCTCTTGTGAATTGTGAAATGTATCTGTTGGGTTTGAGTAGGGAGGACGGGGGTGGGGGAGGGGGATCCCAGATTCGTTGGCCAAGAGGCAAGGTACTCGTCTCTCAAGCCGAAGGCATCGGGTTTGATCCGCGGTCACTACAGGCATGTTAGATTATTTTTTTTCGGGGGTGGGGGGGGGGGCGGCGAAAGAGAATGTGGAGCCTGAGGGGTCGATTGCCTGAAAAGGGTTGAGATTCATTAATTTATGTTTAATCTTTTTTAATACCTGGTCATTCACCCTTTTCGTCCTAAGGCTGGAAAGTTCTGATTAAAAGTTCATCTTCATTGTTGTGCCCGCGAGCACTGGCCGAGCTTGATCGGCCCGTTAGTTGGATGGTGACGTCACGACAGCCAGTTTCAATGAGACCTTGCGAATCAGCCAACTACTTGGATCTCATGGTGATGGAACGCTCATCGCAACGTCATCCACTATCAACATTATCGTCATCATCATCATCACTATCATCATCATTGCTCTCACCGTCAGCATCATCGCCGTCATTAGTATTATCACAATCATTATCACCACCACCACCACGATCATCACTATCATGATTAACATCATAGTAATGAAGCAGTCTTCACACAGATAATCTAAAACACTGCCTGAACTCTACAATCACACATTCACTATTTTGATGACGTGTTGCTACCATTTTACAGTGTTTTATCACACCAGACATGATTTAAAAAAAACAGAAAAAAGAAAAACCAGCTCGTACTTACATCTTAAGTTTGGATATTGTGTACATATTGTTAAGAAAAAAATAAAAATTAAGATCTACGAGTACTACGAGTTTATTTTTGTTCATAAACAGTGTTTCGTTGTAGTAATGTATTCCCACCATGACATAAGCACGTATTCAATTTTGATTTGGAATTAATATAACTATGAATTTATTTTTTGCTTATGAAGTGTTTTCTTGTAGAAATTCCACGACGTAGCAAATATGTCATGTCTGTCTTAAATTTGGATTTTGTATACAAACTGTTAAACATTCTTTTTAAACTTAAACTCACCCACGCATTTATTTTCGTTAATACAGTGTTTTGCTGGCGATCTCTGTCTTAAGTTTGGATGCATGAGCTTAATGTTAAAGAGAAAAAAAATATAGTTGAAATTCATGTACGCACGGGTATGCGTATATGTGTGTGTGTGTGTGTGTGTGTGTGTGTGTGTGTGTGTGTGTGTGTGTGTGTGTGCGTGCGTGGGTGTCGCTTCACACCCTCACTTTTCAAAGAAGAGCACGTCCTTGAGGGCTACTGCAAATGTCATCTTGTATCATGCTGATCCCCAGTGAATGCAAAAATAGACTCGCAACGCGGAACAGATGCGCAGCTTCGATAAGCAAATGGGCAACTACCATATCAAGGCTGTTTTCATATGCGAGCTCTGGTAGACAGAGAGCAGTAAATACCTGTTATAGAACGGCTCACCGCTCAAAGCAATATCAACTAAACCAAATGAGGATAATTTAAAAAAAAACAAAAACTTAGTCTATTGTCGTCTTTATGATGTGGACAGTCAAATCTGCTCAGACGGTCTTTCCAAGATCCCAAACACAGGGACTTCGGTTTAGTTTGGTAATTTTGCCGAAAGTGGTTAGCGTCAGCGAAAAGTGAAACAAGGTGAAAGTGGAAGCACTCCAAGGCATAGTGAATTTTGACCGCTTCTCGGCATTTCGGCGAGTCGAGACTGACGTCATTAGGCAAAGCCACCGAAGGGGAAACGAAACCAAAGCGAATGTGTCTGGGATGTGAGCTAGCAACGTTCTTTATTTAACTTCAGTCTTACAGTAACCTGATGTTCATCCACCCCTGTAGATATCCGGAAATACCCCCCCTCTCCCCACAGAGTAGCTATGTGATTAGTTCCTTTCAAACCGTTTTACTCATAATACAAACGTAGTTCTTGCTTGTTCTCCCTCCATTTTCTGAAAAAAAAAAAACAAAAAACCAGACAACTTTTAATATGTAGAAAAGGTGTAACAAACATCTTGAAACTTATTTAAATGCTTTTTGGCACTTATCAAGTTATTTGACAGTTATTCTTACTCCTTATTGTTACGGGTGTGCCCTCGAGTGTTACGGGGATGGTTATTATGGAATTATAGTTACGACTGCATTTTAATCTATCGAGAGGTTTTTAGAAATTACTCTTCCATACCATGCCACATATACTAATAACAATTCGAATAAGTTTTATCAAGGACCTTGCAGGGCCACAAATTTATTACTTTAAATTCCCTAACAAATTTCGTCTAGGTTTTACATTCTAAAAGGACAACATCAGCAGCATCAAATGAAAACACAATAATATATCACTAGAAGTCTCCTCTAGGTTCTTAAAGGATTATATCATTCTGACTCATTCACAATTTAATTATTACTTATCTATCTTTCAGATTTAGCCTACCTACTATCTAACAAATAATATCTTAATGTCTCAGACGACAATGTTAACTCAGTTATTTGTGCCTACCGCTTAAAAAGGATATAACTCGTCAACACAACTGACGTAGTTACATTAGATCTAGATCTACTCTAGGATGGGCTGGCAATCCCCAGCCTCATCCAGACACATCAATTTCAATTTACAAATGTGTATACCAGACACTCATGCTAGATCTAGTTGCATGTAAAATACATTGTAGTCTTGCATTCTTCGGTAGCACTTCTACTGGAAAATTAAGATCAGATTCACGTTCATCGTCGAATCAGGAGACAGAAACTTACGATTGTTCCCTGATACGAGATCAGGGAGCTGGAGATAATAGCAATAGATGATTTGGTAATAGCGTATGGTCTCATTCCAATGTCTATTAATGGCATAGACATGACTTTAACAGTCTTCTGATTCTCTCAGGCCGAATCCAGCCGACTTGCCTTCACAGATGGAAATTTCTGCATGGAGTGAAGAAACGTGGGAATGGCTCCGCTTAAATACTGCTCGGCCATCTGCAAATCCCCAGCCAACTGCCCAAATTTGATTGGTGCATCCATTTCGAGCTCAGCTCGTAGTATTAATAGATTCTATTAATAGTAACAGACAAGGTCAATCTAACATATCAAAACCCTTGCTAAAGTCTCCAAACCCTCTACGTTTTATGTACGAATTTACTCACTCCCTTTTCTCACCCCTGTTAAAGTTTATCAAAATCACGGGGCCGAGAATTGCACCGTCACTGTTACTCATCCATTTATTCTATCCTGCCCCACTTTCTTTCCATCTCTAAGAAAAAACGTTACAAAAACAAACTGTCCACGAGAATAGTTCAAGGACATTTGCACTGGCTAAAGTTAACGAGACCATTAAATAAACAAACCGTGACCCAGCACGGCACTTCTAGTCCTGACCCTGACACTTATCATAATTTATAAAGTCGCAAATTAATGTTTAACATCGAATTTCTCAGTCGAGCAAAAAGTAGGATTGGAACAAATCAGAACTAAGGTCTCGATAATGCTTTTTTTAAACAATTAAATGAGTTTTCATTTGCTTAATTCATGTGATTCTGAAGTTACGTTTACAATTCCTGGCTGGATACGAAGTCTTCCGCTTGAATGACTGGATCGTCTAGGGAAACAAACATGAGTTTTTGCATTGCATCATAGTTATGACTTTGAGTTTGGGTTTAACGGTGGATCGACACGATAGCGGCAACCCTGCGCCATTCAGGTTATTTTTTTTCCCCACGATCTGTATATAATATGCTTGATATTTGACGAGTTTCATCAATTTCACACAAACAGGAAAGTTTAAAAGTTTCGCATAAAACTGTTTTATCTGTAGAGTTCTCAAAATTTGACTCCCAAAAAGTAAGAAGGAATTTTTTAGATATGTCAGAAAGTCCTTAAACCAATTTGTAGATTTCAGCCTTCTTCAGAAAGAGCAAGATGAGTCACAGATACAAGTCAGAAATAACCCCTTTATGCATCTGCGGGCATAGACGCGTTTTTGGATGTGCTCGAAATCGACTCATTATGGGAAGATTAACTTCGGAGGCAACGTGCTGGGTCACATTTGTTTAACACTGCCTGAGATAGTGTCCCCAACACTAGATTGAAGGTCTTTTGTTTCTCGGGGACCTCAGCCGGACAGCTGCCCCAAGAGTTTCCTTCGGATTCTGTTATTATAGACCTCAGCTTCGGCTATATTGCGTGCCATTATTATCTATGGATTTGTATATATATATTTCCTCCGGATTCTGTTATTATAGGCCTCAGCTTCGGCTATATTGCGTGCCATGATTATCTATGGATTTGTATATATGTATTTCCTTCGGATTCTGTTATTATAGACCTCAGCTTCGGCTATATTGCGTGCCATGATTATCTATGGATTTGTATATTATGTATTTCTGATACCACGTTTACGACAAAACAAAAAAGCACTTCGCCATGTCAAAGGCTTGTTAAATGCAGCCTTGTTGCAGATCCTGCATGCTCCAGTGTATTACACTCTCCTTTCATAGAAGGAAAACATTATTGTATTGAAGGTTTATGCTGTGAACGCCACCTTAAGATAAATCAGTTTGCTTGACGTTGCCAGAGAAACGTTCCTTTGCAATGGGCGCGGCATCGATCAACCTCGATCCACTACACGCCGAGGTTAGTGACGTAATCACTTATTGTGATGACCATGATGACGTAATCAGTTCGGGTGGGGGTTGTTTGATGGAAGGCGTTTAAAAGGTTGTTACACCGGAGAGCAGGTCTGGACTTGTCACACTCGCGAAACGAAATGGGGCAAGTTGATTAAGTGAAGGAATGGGCAGTGAAACGTTCACTACAGCAGCTGACCTGCTACAAGACAAAAACGTGAAAAGAAGAGAAAGGGGACAATAATTATTCAAACAACTAATGGTCTCAATTTGAACAGTGGCGATGAAGTTCTTAATAACGACACATTTAGCAGTGGATATGAAAGTCTTAATTGTGGCAATTTTGACAGTGGCGACGAAAGCCTTAAGCTGCGTTTTCATATGTACGGAAACGGAAAGGTCAAAAACCCATCAAATAATAAAAAGAAAAGGCATTTTCATGTGTACGGGATTAACGTTTCCGTACATATGAAAATATTCTTTCTATTCCCTTACTTGGAAGGTTTTTGACGTACCCGTTGCCTACTATGGACAGCACGGTTTTAGTGGTGGCAGTTTTAACAGTGGCGCTAGTAAGTATTTCACAGTTTTTGCCAAATTATCCTCAGGATTTTAATGACAATTTTGACAGTGCCTTCAAGATTTCTACATTTATCTCCACTAAGGACTTAATGAGCACTCATTGTGTATGTTTGCTTGGGTATCACTTCCATTACGTTTTTATGGCAAACAAACACTTCGTTAACTATTATTTTCTTCATGTCTTATCAAAGAAATCTGTGAATTTCTCTCAAAACATTCAATCCAAAACTGGTACCTAAGGATAGGCTTCATACTACACTGCTTAATTCAATTTCTCACTCCCTTCTCTTCAAGAAACACCGAGACGCTGGCGTCATGATAAAAGCCGTAGAAAGGCCGAGCTAGTTATTTCCATCTAAACGAGGTCAAAGCAAGTCCCTTAACTCAATTACACAGTCAAGTTGTCTGAACAAACCAATTGCCCAGACAAGCAAGGTTGAAACTTAGCCATCTCACAGACAGCTGCCCTGTGGGTACCCCAGGGTGTCTACAACTAGTTCAGATTTTCTCTTCGATTCCAAATTCCAGTGTGTCTTAGAAATTTCCTTCGCATTGATTCTGTTTCTTTTCCCTGTTTTGCATTTTATTTTCTTATTTTGTTTTATATTAACTCGTTGGCTCGCTGATTCTGGTAGTACACAAATGTGAATTTTAAAGTTGAGTTTCCATCATCAATGCTGAAATTGAGGGCCAGAACGAAACTACCTGTTATATTTTTTTAATTCTTCTGAAAGAAAGTCCACCTTTTTTTTTCCCCCGCTTAAAAAGTCGGGACAATTTTCTACTGTTCATCTTAGTTGTGGACCAGCATCAACGAAAGTACTAAAAATATAGCGAACTTCAAGATATCTTAGGAAATAATTATACTTACCTACGTACACGTTTACGTCCTTCAGTGTGTAGCGTGGTATTTTGTAGAACTTAAGGCTCAGCGGTTAAAAAACATTTCATGATTACATGGCGGCTTTACGTCCATTACAATAATAATGATTATTTTGATCATTTTTTATTTCTTATTTATTCACTTTGGTAGAGACTCTTTGGGCCAAGTAGTTCTATTACAAATATTAGCAATAAGATTTTTTGTTACCAACGCCGATTTGGAAAAAAAAGAAAAGTTATTGTGGCCGACGAATAGGCTGCAGTGTCCAATAAGCTAAGCATAATCGTAACCCTAACCCTAACCCTAACCCTAACCCTAACCCTTGTCCCAATCCCAAAACTTTAAAAAAAAAAAAAAAAGCAGCCAAAAAAAAAAAAACGGCAAAACTTTGTCGGGTACAATCCAGACCGACTAAAGGCACAGATGGTTGTGCACTTCCATTGTTGATATTATCAAACAGTAATGCCATTACAGTTGTTGTTGTCGGGTAAATAAATGCTTGGTTGCGAGAGGTTTCACTTAATTATTCGAATGATTTCACCGTTGCATGGGAAAAACTAAAGCAAGAAATATCACAGAAAGGCGAAAAGTCACCATTAAAGCTGCTCTTCAATTCGTGGAAAGGCACCCACATGATGACGTCATATCCAACTTGGACAGGCGAGATCAGATAAGTGTCCTCAGAATGAGAATTGTGGCAACACTAAAGAAAGCTCGAAGTTGGAAAGAAAGAAACAAGTCCCCGTGGTATGGCACAACAAATTCAGAACACATCCTCCATAACTGCAGCTTACATGAGGCAAAAAAGGGGGCAATTCCTGGCCTGGAGACATGGCGCTTGCTAATGCAGATGAACTTGGAATCATGGCACCTATCATACAGGTCACTGGCCTCCTAATTCACTGATCACTGAATCGAAGATTAAAGGGGAAGAAGAAGAAACTGTTCGATGTCAACTGTCGCGATGTGGGTTACATGGGGATATTTCGACTGACACTCTTTCGAGGTCCGCTCCCACAATCGACGAACACACAAAAATAAATACTTGCACTCTAAAAACTAAATAAATCAATTGCTTTCAATTTTAGCAGAACTGTAGGGAAGTTTAATTACAGGAATTAATGTAACAAATATAATTATAAATATATATATCAATTCAAAGGCAACTGAATCTAACTAATGGAACTACAGCTTTTATAAAGACTAACGTATTCAATCTAACTACTTGCAGGTCATATGAGTTATATGGCAAATAGAATCCGCGCACGTGGCGACGGATCTAACAGTTTAAATTCTATTAATTCAATGAGACATGTTAGGATATGGACATTTCCTCTAGACACGCCATGGAGAATGCTTGTACAACCATGCGTTGTCTGGCGGTAGCTCTGAAACTGTCTTCAAAAGTAAGTAGAACGGTTCACTTTCATCATTACAAATTAGTATGGACTCTCACCATGCGGCCCTCACTAGGAGTGAGAGCGCTGGATGTAAACGCTGTGGGTTTATATCAAACCAAGTAGCTTAGGCTCTGGAGCTTTAAATCAGGCTCCTCACAATGGACTGCTCAACTGCGTCTCTATGTCCCTCATCTGGCTGAGGACTATCGCCGACCACCTCGTAAATGGATTGTCTACATGTGGCCCAGAACTAAGTTCTGTATGGCCTTAAATACTGGACTGCATCTGCAGCTTACCGTCTAATTCCTGGATTGTGATTGGTGCAACCACTTCTAGCTCAACTGCCGAACTGAGTTAGTTTAAGTAACAGCCCTACGCAACGACCTTGGGTCGACATCAAAGGTCGAATTACTTCAATACAGTATAATATAAATTTTATAGCAATAAATTCTTAACATGTTCAAACCCCGAGGTTTTACTCTGGATCAAGGTATTTTCTGTACGTCAACAGACGTCTCAATAACATTTAATTCCTACTCACCCCTTCCCTCTTTACTAAACCTAGTTCAAAACACGAGATACAACAAGTGCTCAGTCATGCACACCTACGCTGTCCGTCTATCCTTCCCCACATCTTCTGTCTATCTATTATAAAAAAAACTGTTCAAAACAACTTGTTTACGAGACCAAGTTATGCTGGCTCGCACAATAATTACGTTTGTAAAAATTACTCACTGCTCTCTCACAAAAATTTAGTCAGTGGAAACATTTATGAATTAAATCTGTTCTTGACACATCCCCCACCCCAGTGAAAACTTAGGGTTTGAACGACATAACTGTCTACTAACGTTGCTATGTAATAGTACTTTGGAAAGGGCTATATAGTAAAAAATATATCGTTACTGAAAGTCAAAAAAAAATAATTCTAAGAACGTGCATTATCGATGGACAATAGCATATGTATATTTATATGCGACGTTCTGTGATAATATATAATTATTGTAGCACTTAAGAATTAAAGTGATAAACTTCTCTCACACAGACATACTGTAAAGATTGAAATATTGAGCAACTAGCTCATCGCTTCATTGAGCGTAATTAATACATTCATCGAACATGAACGAACAATAGTTAATTAAAGTAATGGTATCCTGGCAGCAGTAGGTCTGGTCGCTCGGTTTGCCATTTTCTCATCTCATTGACCCGCAGACAAAGGCGTCAAGGTTGTCTGAAACTCAGGTCATGGTCAGGATGGACGCTAATGGAAAAAGGAATGACATGGAAATTTTGAGAAAGAATGTCCATAATTGGTAGGACAATATAATGTGAAACCGTCCACGGTCTCCGAAAAAGGTGAAAAATGATCAACCTCAATGTTCAACAGACTATTTTAGAATACTAAATCAAACGGGACAATACATCAGCTTGTAAATTATCCTCCCCAGGTATAGCCCGAATAGTAAATTTGTATTCCTGGAGCGCAAGGCTCCATCTGGTTAGTCGAGCATTCTTGGCTCTGTTCGACTTAAGAAACAGTAATGGTCGATGATCCGTTTCAATTATAAATTCGGACATTAATAAGTATCGAGAAAATGCATCTACCGCGTAAACAATTGCGAGGCACTCTCGTTCGACAATCGCATAGCGCGTCTCTCGATCAAGTAATTTCCGGCTTGCATATAAGCACGGTCGCAAGAAACCGTCACGCTGTTGGAGTAACACGGCGCCTATTCCTTTATCTGATGCATCCGTTCGGACGACGAATGTCTGGCGTATATCGGGTAAAAC
Source organism: Onchidella celtica (assembly GCA_963931925.1). Taxonomy (NCBI): domain Eukaryota; kingdom Metazoa; phylum Mollusca; class Gastropoda; order Systellommatophora; family Onchidiidae; genus Onchidella; species Onchidella celtica. The sequence continues at coordinate 47,727,409 of OZ007582.1, forward strand.
AAGCAGAGGGAAAGTAGAAAATAAATTCTGAATAGTCTGAAGGGCATCAGCGCACTGAGGCGTCCAGACGACTCTATTTGGAAGATTCTTCCTCGTTAGATCAGATAACGGGGCTGAGAGAGAGGAAAAGTTTGGTATAAATTTCCTGTAATAATTCAAAAGTCCCAACAAGCTACGGACTTGCTTTTTAGTTTTAGGGGGTTGTAGTTTCAAAATACTGGAGATCTTGCGATCGTCTTGAGTCTGAACCCCGTGGGTTATGGTATGACCCAAAAAGTTTATATGCTGATATCCCAGGAACACTTTACTGGGTCGCGCGGTAAGGCCAGCTCGGCGAAGAGCGGCAAAAACTTCACGAAGGGCCATTAAGTGGCCAGCCCAATCAGCCTGAAAAATACATATATCATCGAAATATGATAGAACGCAGCGCAATTCATTTAGTAAGATGTTCATCATGCGCGCGAACGTGGCTGGTGCAGTAACCAGTCCAAAAGGCATATATTTCCATTGCATTAAACCCAAAGGGGTTTGAAAAGCTGTATATTGTCTACTTCCTTCTTCGAGAGGAATCTGCCAATATCCTTTGGATAAGTCTATTTTCGAGAAGATACTTGCATTGGATAACCGCGCGAATAAGTCTTCCTGATTGGGAATGGGTTCCGCATCATAGATGGTTATAGCATTGAGCTTTCTATAGTCAATACAAAAACGCACGATATCGTCTTTCTTCTTGACCAAGACAATCGGCGAGCAATACGGACTTGTTGATCGCTCTATGACGCCTAGCCGTAGCATGGCACGTACTTCTGTAATTATCGTTTCGTGAGCGTGCAGCGGGCGCGGGTACGGTTTAACAAACACTGGTACGTCTGTCTGAAGTCGTATTACATGTTGGACTAAAGACGTAGAACCCGGCAAATCCGTGAACACCGTGGCAAATTTTTGGAGCAGGTGTGTAAGATCCTGTTTCTGCGACGGCGCAAGCTCATCATTGATATTAACATCGTTTATACTCTCGGTGGCCTGTAATATGGGCAACGATTTGTCGATACTCAAAGGGTTTTCGTCGTCGACAGTAACTAAAGCCGCGTTGGCCCTTGGGACGACATGAACGGAGTTGTTACGACGATCATCGCTAGGCAGGTACTTTTTCAGCATATTAATATGAAATATTTTCCTCTGCCCACGAATATCTATCAAATAATTCACTCTGGAGAGTCTCTTAAGGACTCTGTATGGTCCCTTCCATGTTAGAAGGAGTTTGTTTTGCGTTTGCGGCAAAAGAACAAGTGTCAGATCTCCGACGGACAAGCCGCGCATTTGGGCGCCCTGATCGCGATAAAATTTTGAAGAACTCGCTCTAGCGCATGCAAATTGCAGAGCGGTTTTGCATGCATTAATAATTCGTTGTCGGAGATCGACAACATATTGATACGCGCATCGCGTATCATAATCGTCGGTTTCAGAACCGGCGAACAATTGACTAAGTATGGCCATCGGGCCACGTGGTTTACGTCCGTATAATAACTCAAATGGGGAGAAACCCGTGGACGCGTTCGGGAGTTCCCTATAGGCGAAGAGAATAGCGGGGAGCTGACGGTCCCAGTCTCCAGGTTTGTCGGCGGATACGCGTGCTAGCATAGACTTCATGCTCGCATTCCACCGCTCGCAACAACCATTTGACTGCGGATGATAGGGGGACGTTAATTTCTGTTTAATTCCCGCTAATTCTAGTACCTTTTTGTATAGGTCAGAGGTGAATTGTGGTCCTCTGTCTGAAAGAATCTCGGTCGGAAATCCGACTCGCGAGAAAATAGTAACAAGCGCCTCAGCGACATGGTCAGCCGTAATGTCTCTCAAAGGAATAGCCTCAGGCCAGCGCGTCGCGTAGTCGATTACCGAAAGGATGAATCGATGGCCTCTGTCTGATTTACTAAGAGGACCTACTATGTCAACTGCGACACGCTCGAATGGTGTTGAGACTGGAGACATCTCCTGAAGGGGTGCGCGTGATGCTTTACCTTTAGGTGTACGTTTTTGACATACATCGCAGCGCGCCACAAAACGGTTCAAGTCCGCGTATACACCAGGCCAGAAAAAATGAGCCAATATCCGTGATTTGGTTCTGGCTGAACCTTGATGGCCTGAAAATGATGTATCATGCGCGAGACGCAGAATGTCGCGACGGAACGACTTAGGCACCACGAGCTGTTCAATGGTCTCACGTTTATTTCGCAAATTTCTGTATAATAATTCATTTTTAATGATAAACGGAGAGGCATTTCGGTTCTGAGGCTGAACTTTCGCAAACAGCGGTTTTAGTGATGGATCGCTTTGTTGTTCCTTATAGAAAACTGTAGGCGTGACATTAAAATCAAACGCAGGGGTTTGTAAAGTACCATCCGGTGGACGTTTTGACTGTTGTCGTGTGGTGACAACCACTGGAGGGGACACCCGGGTCCATTGTCGCGATGTGGGTTACATGGGGATATTTCGACTGACACTCTTTCGAGGTCCGCTCCCACAATCGACGAACACACAAAAATAAATACTTGCACTCTAAAAACTAAATAAATCAATTGCTTTCAATTTTAGCAGAACTGTAGGGCAGTTTAATTACAGGAATTAAAGTATCAAATATAATTATAAATATAAATATCAATTCAAAGGCAACTGAATCTAACTAATGGAACTACAGCTTTTATAAAGACTAACGTATTCAATCTAACTACTTGCAGGTCATATGAGTTATATGGCAAAAAGAATCCGCGCACGTGGCGACGGATATAACAGTTTAAATTCTATTAATTCAATGAGACATGTTATGATATGGACATTTCCTCTAGACACGCCATGGAGAATGCTTGTACAACCATGCGTTGTCTGGTGGTAGCTCTGAAACTGTCTTCAAAAGTAAGTAGAACGGTTCACTTTCATCATTACAAATTAGTATGGACTCTCACCATGCGGCCCTCACTGGGAGTGAGAGCGCTGGATGTAAACGCTGTGGGTTTATATCAAACCAAGTAGCTTAGGCTCTGGAGCTTTAAATCAGGCCCCTCACAATGGACTGCTCAACTGCGTCTCTATGTCTCTCATCTGGCTGAGGACTATCGCCGACCACCTCGTAAATGGATTGTCTACATGTGGCCCAGAACTAAGTTCTGTATGGCCTTAAATACTGGACTGCATCTGCAGCTTACCGTCTGATTCCTGGATTGTGATTGGTGCAACCACTTCTAGCTCAGCTGCCGAACTGAGTTATTTTAAGTAACAGCCCTACGCAACGACCTTGGGTCGACATCAAAGGTCGAATTACTTCATACAATATAATGTAATTTTGTAGCAATAAATTCTTAACATGTTCAAAACCCCGAGCTCTTACTCTGGATCACGGTATTTTCTGTACGTCAACAGACGTCTCAATAACATTTAATTCCTACTCACCCCTTCCCTCTTTACTAAACCTAGTTCAAAACACGAGATACAACAAGTGCTCAGTCATGCACACCTACGCTGTCCGTCTATCCTTCCCCACATCTTCTGTCTATCTATTATAAAAAAAACTGTTCAAAACAACTTGTTTACGAGACCAAGTTATGCTGGCTCGCACAATAATTACGTTTGTAAAAATTACTCACTCCTCTCTCACAAAAATTTAGTCAGTGGAAACATTTATGAATTAAATCTATTCTTGACACATCCCCCACCCCAGTGAAAACTTAGGGTTTGAACGACATAACTGTCTACTAACGTTGCTATGTAATAGTACTTTGGAAAGGGGTATATAGTAAAAAATATGTCGTTACTGAAAGTCAAAAAAAAATAATTATTCTAAGAACGTGCATTATCGATGGACAATAGCATATGTATATTTATATGCGACGTTCTGTGATAATATATAATTATTGTAGCACTTAAGAATTAAAGTGATAAACTTCTCTCACACAGACATACTGTAAAGACTGAAATATTGAGCAACTAGCTCATCGCTTCATTGAGCGTAATTAATACATTCATAGAACATGAACGAACAATAGTTAATTAAAGTAATGGTATCCTGGCAGCAGTAGGTCTGGTCGCTCGGTTTGCCATTTCCTCATCTCATTGACCCGCAGACAAAGGCGTCAAGGTTGTCTGAAACTCAGGTCATGGTCAGGATGGACGCTAATGGAAAAAGGAATGACATGGAAATTTTTGAGAAAGAATGTCCATAATTGGTAGGACAATATAATGTGAAACCACCCACGGTCTCCGAAAAAGGTGAAAAATGCTCAACCTCAATGTTCAACAGACTATTTTAGAATACTAAATCAAACGGGACAATACATCAGCTTGTAAATTATCCTCCCCAGGTATAGCCCGAATAGTAAATTTGTATTCCTGGAGCGCAAGGCTCCATCTGGTTAGTCGAGCATTCTTGGCTCTGTTCGACTTAAGAAACAGTAATGGTCGATGATCCGTTTCAATTATAAATTCGGACATTAATAAGTATCGAGAAAATGCATCTACCGCGTAAACAATTGCGAGGCATTATCGTTCGACAATCGCATAGCGCGTCTCTCGATCAAGTAATTTCCGGCTTGCATATAAGCACGGTCGCAAGAAACCGTCACGCTGTTGGAGTAACACGGCGCCTATTCCTTTATCTGATGCATCCGTTCGGACGACGAATGTCTGGCGTATATCGGGTAAAACAAGCAGAGGGAAAGTAGAAAATAAATTCTGAATAGTCTGAAGGGCATCAGCGCACTGAGGCGTCCAGACGACTCTATTTGGAAGATTCTTCCTCGTTAGATCAGATAACGGGGCTGAGAGAGAGGAAAAGTTTGGTATAAATTTCCTGTAATAATTCAAAAGTCCCAACAAGCTACGGACTTGCTTTTTAGTTTTAAGGGGTTGTAGTTTCAAAATATTGGAGATCTTGCGATCGTCTGGAGTCTGAACCCCGTGGGTTATGGTATGACCCAAAAAGTTTATATGCTGATATCCCAGGAACACTTTACTGGGTCGCGCGGTAAGGCCAGCTCGGCGAAGAGCGGCAAAAACTTCACGAAGGGCCATTAAGTGGCCAGCCCAATCAGCCTGAAAAATACATATATCATCGAAATATGATAGAACGCAGCGCAATTCATTTAGCAAAATGTTCATCATGCGCGCGAAAGTGGCTGGTGCAGTAACCAGTCCAAATAGCATATATTTCCATTGCATTAAACCCAAAGGGGTTTGAAAAGCTGTATATTGTCTACTTCCTTCTTCGAGAGGAATCTGCCAATATCCTTTGGATAAGTCTATTTTCGAGAAGATACTTGCATTGGATAACCGCGCGAATAAGTCTTCCTGATTGGGAATGGGTTCCGCATCATAGATGGTTATAGCATTGAGCTTTCTATAGTCAATACAAAAACGCACGATATCGTCTTTCTTCTTGACCAAGACAATCGGCGAGCAATACGGACTTGTTGATCGCTCTATGACGCCTAGCCGTAGCATGGCACGTACTTCTGTAATTATCGTTTCGTGAGCGTGCAGCGGGCGCGGGTACGGTTTAACAAACACTGGTACGTCTGTCTGAAGTCGTATTACATGTTGGACTAAAGACGTAGAACCCGGCAAATCCGTGAACACCGTGGCAAATTTTTGGAGCAGGTGTGTAAGATCCTGTTTCTGCGACGGCGCAAGCTCATCATTGATATTAACATCGTTTATACTCTCGGTGGCCTGTAATATGGGCAACGATTTGTCGATACTCAAAGGGTCCTCGTCGTCGACAGTAACTAAAGCCGCGTTGGCCCTTGGGACGACATGAACGGAGTTGTTACGACGATCATCGCTAGGCAGGTACTTTTTCAGCATATTAATATGAAATATTTTCCTCTGCCCACGAATATCTATCAAATAATTCACTCTGGAGAGTCTCTTAAGGACTCTGTATGGTCCCTTCCAAGTTAGAAGGAGTTTGTTTTGCGTTTGCGGCAAAAGAACAAGTGTCAGATCTCCGACGGACAAGGCGCGCATTTGGGCGCCCTGATCGCGATAAAATTTTGAAGAACTCGCTCTAGCGCATGCAAATTGCAGAGCGGTTTTGCATGCATTAATAATTCGTTGTCGGAGATCGACAACATATTGATACGCGCATCGCGTATCATAATCGTCGGTTTCAGAACCGGCGAACAATTGACTAAGTATGGCCATCGGGCCACGTGGTTTACGTCCGTATAATAACTCAAATGGGGAGAAACCCGTGGACGCGTTCGGGAGTTCCCTATAGGCGAAGAGAATAGCGGGGAGCTGACGGTCCCAGTCTCCAGGTTTGTCGGCGGATACGCGTGCTAGCATAGACTTCATGCCCGCATTCCACCGCTCGCAACAACCATTTGACTGCGGATGATAGGGGGACGTTAATTTCTGTTTAATTCCCGCTAATTCTAGTACCTTTTTGTATAGATCAGAGGTGAATTGTGGTCCTCTGTCTGAAAGAATCTCGGTCGGAAATCCGACTCGCGAGAAAATAGTAACAAGCGCCTCAGCGACATGGTCAGCCGTAATGTCTCTCAAAGGAATAGCCTCAGGCCAGCGCGTCGCGTAGTCGATTACCGAAAGGATGAATCGATGGCCTCTGTCTGATTTACTAAGAGGACCTACTATGTCAACCGCGACACGCTCGAATGGTGTTGAGACTGGTGGAATCTCCTGAAGGGGTGCGCGTGATGCTTTACCTTTAGGTGTACGTTTTTGACATACATCGCAGCGCGCCACAAAACGGTTCACGTCCGCGTATACACCAGGCCAGAAAAAATGAGCCAATTACCGTGATTTGGTTCTGGCTGAACCTTGATGGCCTGAAAATGATGTATCATGCGCGAGACGCAGAATGTCGCGACGGAACGACTTAGGCACCACGAGCTGTTCAATGGTCTCACGTTTATTTCGCAAATTTCTGTATAATAATTCATTTTTAATGATAAACGGAGAGGCATTTCGGTTCTGAGGCTGAACTTTTGCAAACAGCGGTTTTAGTGATGGATCGCTTTGTTGTTCCTTATAGAAAACTGTAGGCGTGACATTAAAATCAACCGCAGGGGTTTGTAAAGTACCATCCGGTGGACGTTTTGACTGTTGTCGTGTGGTGACACACGCAACGTTTTCGTTCCAAACTTTTAACTGGCCGTCAGGTGTATCATTAACCTGTGGTAAATTACCAATAATTAGATCGGCGACCGGATTTGGTAATACGCATGCCGTTACGACACCTGTAATGAATGGAGTGTCGATGTATATCTCCGCGAGACGGAATCGCTCGACGGAGCCCCCGAAAGTAATGCAAGTTGCCTGTTGTTCAATCAGCTGGATAGGTCTGACCAGTGATTCCCTAACACCGATAGTGGTGCAACCTGAATCGCGTAAGACAGACGCGGGTATGGCGTTAACATGACCCTCATATAAGGTCAATGACCCGTGTTGATGGAGGGCCGACATAACCGGAACGGTGCCCCTCATGGGCGACGTAATTTCAACGGTACGGCTACTCTGTGCAGCCGGAACAATGACGGTGCAAGCATTTGCAGCTTCAAACTGAACCCTACAATATTTTGACGTATGACCTGGTTTATTGCACCGATAGCACCTAATGCTGTTATATATATTACGTCTGGGTTGCATTGGAGGTGCATTATATGGATTATTATAATATGCCCACGGAGGTGGACATGGTGGGCTCTGATAATGGTAGCCCTCGTTAACGTCACGACGGGGTGGACCTGAATAGCGAATAAAATGTCCCCGAGTGGGAGGTCCAGCACGGCTTGGAAAACCGCGAGCTTTATTGGGCGGCGGTTCGGAATATGGACGCGGAGGCGGCGTCTGGCGATGAACTGGTCGAGAATTTCTTGTACCCATTGGCGCAGTTCCACCGACTCCGGCATAAAACGGTTCGCTAGTTTTGGCTTTAGCCAGCGAACGATTAGGGTGTGCGGACGCGTACTGTTCCACTAAGGACGTGATTTCCGCTAACGTCCTAGGTGCCCACTCTTTAATGTGGGAGACTAGTTCTGAATGGCACGCGTTAAATATTTGGTCCTTCAGAACGAGCTCATAAAGCCCTTTAAAATTACCGTCAGCGACACCAGCCAGCTGAATCCAGCGGTCTAAGTAGTGCTTTAGGCGGTCGACGTACGTTGAAAAATTTTCGGACGGGTCTGGCTTACAAGTCCGGAATCTTTGGTGAAAACCGTCCTCGGTGTGTTGAAAACGCTTTAAAAGAGCCTTTTTAAGGATGTCGTAATTTTTAGAATCCTCGATGTTGAGGCCATGGAATACTTCAAGTGCACGTCCCGTTAATAAATTTGCAAGGCACGAAGTCCATTCAGTTCTTTCCCATCCGGCGGCTACCGCGTGGAGCTCAAAACGATGAATATAAGAATCGATCTGGTCGACCTTATCATTATAGGTTGGAAGCTTTGGTTTTGCTTTAACATTATTCGTTGGAACACTTGGAACCGCGGTCGGTTGGTTTCCTTGCAGCTCTAATTTCTTTAGGGCAATTTCGTGCTCTCGATGAGCCGCTTTGTCGGCTCTTTCTTCTATTTCTCTCTGTCGTTCTCTTTCTTCTTTTTCTTTTTCTCGTTCGCGTTCCGCGGCCTTCTCGGCTCTTTCTTCTATTTCTCTTTGTCGTTCGCGTTCCGCGGCCTTCTCGGCTCTTTCTGCGGCACGCTCTTCTCTAGCTAGGTCTTCTTGTAGTTTACTCTCGCACCAAGAAGCCAGCTGGTCCTCGGATATGCCTAACAGCTTCGCTGAATTTATATAGGAAGTGTAATCGGCCATTTGATTAGTTACACTCACAATAGGTCTCTACAGGAGATCTATTAATGTTAATGGACAGGTATCCGGATAAATTCACGCAATAGCCCGTCTGACAGTGTACTATGTTATCACTGTAGTATTTACGTTAATCCGATACGCGATAAAAAAAATATTTACTTGTTTAACTCCGCGATTATTTATCCCTGAGGCGATTTGCACTCGTCGGGTCAACGTCCCTAGTAGACGACAAAATACAAACAATGTTTCTTCTTAAATGAAATCGCAGTGTCCTTACTGTTATCACTGCCGACGTAATATATAAATACACTTGAATCAACGAATATTAGATCGTTTATTAATATTTTTAGCTATTTTTCTATAGCTCTTGTATAATTGCAATTGCAAGGTAATTTTATTACCGGTAGTTCTCTATAAAGAACAATAACTTCAGTAATTATATACTGGATATTCAAGGCAGGTGCACAACTGCACTTGAATGGGGAATCAATATTCCCAATATATAAATATATACTCTGGCGTATCAGCCTTATTAAATGCACAGTTTAACAGTATTTGAATGAGATCAAACTGCAGATATTGATACAGAAATGAAAATGTCCTATTCTGCTGCTGCCATGCACGCACATATTTCTGTAACGGATAGTTTCATGAAGATAGAGTTTTGCATTTGAAAGTTTGAAAGTGGGGGGGGGGGGGGGGGGGGGGAGCTGTGTAAAATTTTTCATTTAAAGAACGTCGTGCTCAAACATACACACAAAAAGACGAACGTTTGCGAAGAAATATGACTAGCTCTTCTGATATTTTAGTTTTATTTCCACTGGGATAAATATAGATCTAGTGTGTATGTTGTCTGATGTGTGAGTATTCACAACGGATTGGTAGGTTTTGTTTCATCCGACGTGTTGCTGTCTGTCTGCCCATCTGTCCGTCGGTCTCTCTGTCTGTGCGTCTGTTTGTCTGTCTGTCTGTCAGTCTATTTGTCTGTCTGTCTGTCCGCCTGTCTGTCTGTCTGTCTATATGTCTGTCTGTCTGTCTGTCTGTCTGTCTTTCTGTCTGCCTTCATGTTTATTTTAAGGTCCACAGCTTCATTCTCAATATTTCAACATTTCATTTCACACAAACTGCCATTGTACACGTGGTATCCAGCTTTTTCCACGAGCCAAACTCACTACACCAGTCACCCGAATCCTTTGTCCTCGGATCCTGTGTTGGACATTGTAGTGGTCACGCATTTTGGCATTGTTCAAGAGAATAACAGGGCATGACATCAGGTACCGAGAGCAACTTGATTAAGATATTATTATGGAAGATCCCAGGATATTTATTCTTTTCGGAAAGTCAGTCTCGCCCGAAGAATAACACAGAAACAGTACTGAACATATTATCATTATGTATTCATCCCAGCTATTGTTTTTGGTTAAACAAAGATCACGTTCAAGCCCTGAGCCAATACCCAAAATGTCGAGCTAAACAAGTAGAGGTCACGGTGATCTAACACCCCCAGGGAAACCGCTTGTCAGGAAGGTCAGTGAGACCTGGTGGGGTATAGATAAGTTATGTCAAGGACCCATCTGCTAGATGAATGTCAATGTGTTAATTACTGATCTCCAGTGATGATAACCAGCTGCTAAGAACTTCATAATAATAAGACAATGTCCACGCTTTCTCGTCCTTGCGCGTAATTAATCATTACAAGTAATGTAACTAAGGCGACAGTATCCATCTTCATCTTGAATGTAATGAAACATTTTGGTAATGTAACGACCTGAAAACTGCATAAGAGTATTGCTGATCTCCTCATTGTTGAATGTAATTAATCACTCGAAATAATGGAACCAGCGGGAGGGCATTTTTCCTTACTCCTTAAAGCAAATGAATCATTCTGGTCAAGGGGCCACCCATAAAATCCGTACTCTCGGTAGAAAAAAGGAGCTTTGTCACCAGAACACAAAAAGCTCACAGGGGAGTTCTGGAGAGCGTACATAAGTTATCAGTTAGGGTGATAAATATCAGAAAGCCACTTGAGTCAATTTAGGGTTTGTTTCATCAAACTGAGTTGCAGGATAATATAACAATCATGTATATATAAACAAACAAAAATCGATACGTTTGAGTTTCAGTTTAGATGAAGTATGTCGGCCCGATAAAGGTCTCATTGGGCTAGGAAAGAACAAAACGATTGACAGACTAGAACAGAATGATAATTTTGACAGAAGGAGACACTACTAGAGGCGCCCACCAAGCACAAGCCAATCCAGTCAAACTTTCTCAATGCAGCAATCAAAAAGACTATGTAAAATGTCAGTCAAAATTGCAGAACATCCAGGTCTTTTCATGAATATTCAGCATTCTAATGGAGGTACGCTCGTGTAAAGTGGGGGCACAGGAGTATTAACCTTCGCACGTCATCGCCAAGGCCCACAACTGATCCATAAAATGTGGGCTACAGCTGAGTGACTTTTCAGCCGACATTTTACGCTGCAGCTATCAAAACCCGAGTTTCCCAAGTTCCGCGTTACACACTGTAGAATGTATATCTGTGTATGTTGCTGTCATCTCCCCTTAATAACTGATACATTTCTCTTACCGTAGGTTCACTGGGAGTTTGTTTGTTTACTTGTTTTTGTGGATGTTCAAACTTACCCCCGAAATTGTGCGTCATCAGAGAATAATTGCTCTGAAATAAGACCTTCCAGAGCGAAATTGTGAAACGCTAGAACCGTGTTGTGAGAACGGTTAATGTCGAGCGTATGAACATTTTTACGAAGGCAGACAGAGTAGGTCAAAACTGCCAAAATCGAGCTTACGGACTTTATGGATGGCCCCTCACACAACCACCTAAGAATTGCATCAGAATGTGTTTAATTTTCTATTGCTTGCAATTAATTAGATGGAGTAATGTGTCCAGCATGAATGTTTTATTTTTGTTGATTCCACTTAATCACTCGGCATGCTAATGTGATCTGCGAACAGCTAAAAACTACACAGTGTCTCTATTGTTCTAGTTCTCGAATGTGATTAATGGCAGGAAAACCCATAGGGTCTAGGGGTAACTCACTCTCCTTACTTCAGAACTTCCAATCCCCACTAAACACACATCAAAGCAAACAAATTTAATTTCTTGACCCAAGGTATGCCGGTCAGTATAGTAAGGCAGACAATCACTTACAAATACTATATAGCTGTGAGGGGATTAAGGGGAAATTCTCTAATTTTGCATCAAAATGTCAATTATTGCCAATTCTTTGATCATCCATACTCACATGCTTGTGTGGAAAAAAAAATATATATCTAACTTAAATAGCAGTACTCACCCCTAGATATTCCTAGATCATCCATGAACAATTGAATTATACACGTCAAAGCAAACAGAGAAAGCCACAGGAGATAGTTTTCACCATCTGCAATTCGCATCAGCAACGGATCTCTGCGAAATCTGTGCCGTTGTCTAGCTACCCGCCATGTTACTCCATATGCTATGCCTGCGACTGATGAATACATGTACAAAATAAATCAAAGAAAACGTTAGTTAAACATTTTCATTACCAAATTGAGATGAATCCTGAAATATTAGTTTCTCTACGACCTAAGGCAATGGGAGAGTTCGAGAAGGAGAACACCTCGGAAGTCCATCTTTACAATGATAGAGAGATACATGCAAATTAAACCACCTAGGGACTCTTTCTTTTTATTATCATTATCTTTTGAAGTCTTTTGCCACAAACGGGGAATTCGTTGGATGAAGAAGGAAAGGTAGAATAGTGTATTATATAGGCCTTGTGATTTAAGATAATATTCTTATATGACCAAGTAGATTATTTATAAAAGGCTTGCAAATCTACATGTCCAGAAATATAGACACACATATGATATGCATAGTTCATTAGATACAGTTCCATTTTACTTGAATACATGCCAAGTGGGAATTAATTGTGGTTGGTGAAATTGATATCAGGATAGGGGCACACACGACCTGCCGTCACGTTGCTGATGGCTCTTAGTTTCAAGTTTCGGCCCACTCAGTATCACTCGGTCAATCTGACATGGGTTCCCGGAGGATTGGTAGGATTTGAGGAGGGGCGGGTTCCCTACGTCAAACCCACGTCAGCGCGATGTCGTAACCAGAAGATCAATGTAGGAACGATGTCATTCCAAGGTGAAACTTGACATTAATCCTACTCGCCGGGATTCCGTAGAGTTGCCAGCTGGGCCTGGATTCTGCAATGAGCCCGAGTGTCGCAAGTGTGCACATCTTCACTCATTCGCCCACATTTCAAAAATATTCGCTGCGACTGCGACCCGACACCAGCAGAAGTATGTCGCTTGTGTGCGCCTAAGCTTAATGTAAAAGAGGACAGGCCTGTCTTGAAACAGAATGGAAACATTCCGCACAAGGAATATCCAACTCTGGCAAAATAAATCTTACCAATTCTTTTTACAAAATCCAACTGAATATCTAGGTTTAGGTCATATTAATATAGGTACCTGCATTCGATGCACGGACTTATAGAAAGTAAAATCACCCCACCGTTCCTTGCAGAAAACAGAAGTGACAAGGTTGGATTTCGAACAGCAATGTGCAATGAGTGGCCAAGAACAAAGTTTCAGATCGCGCTTTTCGATTTTACTTGACGGAAATGCGCATCTTTTTCGCGGCTAAAAAAAATACTAACTAAATACATGAAATACTAACAACTGAATTTTGTCCCAAACTGATATGACCACGAAACTTACCTTCAAAAAATTGCGGCAGTACACCGAGTTTAATCATATTTGGTCACATAGTCACGATGCTTTGGTATGTTGAGTCTCTGATACGGAACTTTTTAATTCTTTTCAGGAAAGTTAGAAGCTGTGAATACGAAGCATAACTAAAGACCCAAACAGACAGTGACAGGAGCAATATGGCCGTTGTCGTGCCGACGCTGCGTACAAGCCAAACGCGAACTCAAACATCTAGCCCCTTTACACTATGATGGTGAAGTACGCGGAAAGAAAGCAAAATAATAATATTGGATGGCATTTATATAGCGCATATCTATTTAAAAATGTTCTATGCGCTTTACAGAAGCAACATGTCAAAATACATGAGTAAACAATTACAAACAATCAAACATGGTATTCTTAATTAAAATGGAAGGGGCGTACAGAAACACCCTTATAAAACCTCACACATAACCCACACTGATACACACTTAATAATAATAATAATATAGCTTTAACATAGCGCATATCACAATCACTTTACGGTTTTCTCTATGCGCTTTTAATTCACTCAACTAGATCCAGATCTAAAATGAAGAGGAATGTTTAATGTTTGTAAAATAGTGGAAAGACCCGCATCAGGAAGTGGCAGTATGAACCTTATTGTTTTAAATCAAAATGATTATCATTGCCATGTAAATCTTCGGTGTCTCCTTGCTCCTTGCTGCTGGCGATAACCTGCCGCAGGATATGAAATCTTAACACTCAGTTCCAGATAAACAAAATCTGACGTGGATTGAAGTGGACAGACTGGGAATCAATGAAAACAAAAATAAAAGCGAGGAAATTTGAACGTTTCAACCGAGCTGGTTCATGCGCTGTGAATTGTCAAACTTCCAGTCGGTCGATGGTGACAGAATAGTATAAAAAAGGGCATGAATTTGGCAAGCCAGAGAAATGGATGAATAGACGACTACTCGGTAAGGTGAAGAAGAAGCTGATAAGTTCTTAGGTAGACAAACTGACAGCTGAAAAGCACTTGAACTCTTCTTCTTCTTCTTTTGTGTGTGTGCGTGGGGGGGGGGGGGGGATTGAAAAACCAAACTACTAACACGGAGAAAGACATTCATCTACCAATCAGTTTTCATCCATTGGGCGGAAAGATGGATGGATGGAGGGATGGATGGACGGAAAGATGGATGGATGGATGGATGGATGGACGGAAAGATGGATGGATGGATGGATGGATGGATGAATGGATAGATGGATGGATGGATGGATGGATGAATGGATAGATGGATGGATGGATGGAAGGATCAATTGATGGATGAGTGCGTCGTTGAGTATTACGGATAGATGGGTGATCACATTGAACGACGCACCTAAATGGCTGGATGATTATTTTGATGGACAAATAGATGAATAGATGGACCGATAGCTGAAATGTTGGATGGACGGATGGACGGATGGATACCTGAATACGTAGTGAATGCAAGAATCACTAAAATAAAATGTTTGGGAGTACATAGAACGTTAACAAATCATCACTGAGAAATTCCCTTGGTGTGACATACAGAGGAGATTAACAGAATGAGAGAGAGTACATGTGTGAGTGAAAGAGTGTATGTGTGTGTGTAAGAGAGAAGTGTATGTGTGTTAGAGAGAGACAGGCAGACAGAGAGAAAAAGAGAGAGAGCGACAGAGAGATAGATAGATAGCTAGAGAGAGAGAGAGAGAGAGAGAGAGAGAGAGAGAGAGAGAGAGAGAGAGAGAGAGAGAGAGAGAGAGAGGTTTCACAAATTGTCCTACTGACATCAGCAGTGGACAATAACCCATCTTAGTTGACACCGCAGCTGGTCACCACTCCTCTAACCTCCCCCCTCCCCCTCCCTATCCGTTTCCCTCCCCTCCCCGCCTCGCCCTCGGCATGCCAACACGAGACCACTAGTCGCTTGACAAAGAGTCCGCCCCAGGGCTAGGGTACAGGAGAAATGAAGGAGTTGACAACAGGCAAAGGGTGTGAGTAGTGGATGTCTCTAGACTAGGGACTGCTGAGCGATGGTCTCACACACACAAGCATAATTAGGCCACTTTCTTGAGTTATTTTATTCCGATGTTTGACCGCACTGCCTGTTGCTACGTAATCGTAATATAATCTTTAAATGTTATGTGAGAGGATGAACGACTTTTTATTTTTAATGTGCTTTCATGGTAGCTCTAGTGCGTGAGTGAGGGACGGCCACTCATAGTAGTTTATGGACACTTGGCCGAGCACCATTAATTGGATTATTTCCCTTGTAATACTAGCGCGGGACCCGTTATTCACATCACGGTGAAAAGCGCGCATTTTGATTGGTCAATTGGAAATTTTGACCACCGGGCTTCCAACTCTTATATCATGGCTTTAAGTTTCTTACAACTCGCTCCTTCGTTGTTATCCACCGACAGAAAGACGGGAACCCGAATTCATTTTTGAGAGTAGACAATACCCGATCGGTACAAAATAGGTACTCATGATAACGTTTGTTATCAATGGAGATACGTCGTATTAATGGACGAAAGTATCCCGCACAAAATTGTCGAATGTTGTTAGTCCTGACACTTTGAAAATTTATATTAAAACTACTACCGAGTTTCTGGTATAAGTAGTCAGTTAGAATTTTAGCAGCAAGTTTCTACTTTATAATGGTACCAATTTTGTTGTACTTTGATGCACATATCCTATTGAAATAATTAATAAGAGGATCTCGGATTTAAAGTAAACCACGAGTTAGACGCATGTTATCCCCGATAAATCCAACCTGGGTCAAATTTATTCAATTATTGCTGGAGGGGTCGTTAGAGTAATTTCTGCAGTTTACTGGGATACCTAATTGACTTTTGTGTGCACCCTTTTAACCGTACTGTAAATTCGATTGTGTTAGGACCCTAACCGGTTATGTTGTCGGGCTGGACTCCATGTCCGAGCCTTTCACTTGTGCAACACGGGCTACGTAATAGCTCTCTCGGACGTCCGCGCGGGCTCATAAATAAGATGCGGTTCGAGTGGTCAAGACACTCCATCATAGACGCAGAGACAGAGCCGACGCTTGCCATCGCCACCCCGCCCCATAAGGCATGTAGCGGTAGCACAGGACCCGGAGAAACTTTGGGTAAGTTGGAGACTATTATATTAGAAGTGACTTTAATTTGCGCACCCCCCCCCCCCTTTTCTTGGATGCCGCGTAGAGAATGCTGATCTACAGAGACCATTATGAGTCCGGCTCAACGGTAATTGCCATTGTCATTATTCGTGTAAGATGCGCTTTGCAGTACAGTGTCTTGATATTGTGACTTTATTGTCAAAGTTAACGTTTGCGGTGCTAGATGATAATGATGGCTCGCTAACCAAGCTATCACGATTTGCTTGTGTGCCTATATATAGTGTATGTGTAGCATTGCCTTGTTGTGGTGGGCAGTGAGGATTTCCTGACATGTTAATGTGGATGGCTTATGTTACAGCGAGCGGCACTATACGCTTGATTGTATTACGGGTATTTGTGTACCTTGCCAGTACCACTATGCTATAGAGAGCAGTGTGATTGTGATTGCGTGTTTAGTGTTTAAGATGTGTAATTAATTACATGTATTGGAGATGTATAATATTAGTTGGGCCTCACGTGGGTGAGCCCCAGGACTGTTCTATGTGCGGCGGTGGATGAACAATGTTTCAGTGAGTCTACACATGTTGCAATGAGTCTCGCCGACATATATATATATATATATCATGTGCATGTATTATAGTTATCCAGATGTATTATGCTTCTATGAGTTTCGTAAGTGTGTGAAGGACAGTTTCATTTTAAGGAATGTACACATTACTTTATGTATCTAGTGGTGTGTCATACACATGTTAGCCTGGCGGCATAGCTCCGCGGCTAAGGTCAAAGGGCATGACCCTTCAGTATCGATTGGGAGGGGAAGTAACCAATACAATAGCCCTGGGGCGGGTTAGTACTAATAATGGGAGTGGGCCTATGAGGATGGCCTGCATTGGGATGCAGCGTCTGTGTTATGGACAGTCAGTGGGCCATGTTGGCCACTGCGTTATTATTTTATGGAATGGCCACTCTGGATGTGCTGTACACCGGCTCAGTGGAGCGAAACTATTGTGTTCTTGCCCCTTCATTTGTTATGTCCTTCATACTTTGATTAGTACATTAATTAGTTTATGTTGCCAGTGTACTAGGAAACTCCTTGTGTATATGATATAGCCTCTTGTAGTTGTTATTCATTAACCTTAGCGCTATTTTATTCCATGCATACATATCCAGTTGGTTATTGCTTAAATTCTATATTATGTTGTTGTTGTTTGATTTAATACTTAATACTATCACTATATATGTCCACCATTGATTGCTTGATTAATGTTGTCATTATATCCTAATCATATTTTTGTCCTTTTCTCTTGTTCCAGCTTATGGCTGGTTGGGCTTCTTTTGTTGGGCTTCCTTTTCTTCTCCTTTTTTTTGTTTGGTAGTGATACCGTTGTTAGGCTTTTTGAATAAATAAGATTGCCAGCAGAACCCTGTGTTTGTTAATCCTGTGTATCCTTAAGGGAGTTACTATTGAACCCACGCAGTAACCACATTACCCACTCGTAGTTTATCCAACATTTTCTGGTGTCAGAAGTGGGATACACAGAAGGGTTAGTTTGTAGTGTAGAAAGCCCAGCCATGGAAATTTTTAGTTTGAAGCCCAGCCAGCCAGCCAACCCCTGCCCCACCCCATAGGAACCATGGAGCCACGAAGACCAACGCCCTCCAACATCAACTCAAGATTCAGGACCTGTATCCCGTTCCTGTGCACACCGTCCTGTCTGTTCCCCCGCCTCATGGTGGTTACTTTACCATCAGAAACCCAGATGGAGATGCCTCTGCGGTCAACGGAGACCTCTTGCGGTTATTTCACCCCCCAGTGGTCAACACACGTCCACAGCACCCGCCTCCACTGCCTGCGTCGACCGATGTCTGGTACTTCCCGGCTCACCACCCTTGCCAGCCACCTGCAGCCCGACCGGACCCTCAACCTGGGATGACAACTTCCCAACGCCTACCTCCTGTGCGACGGTCCAGCCGCCCACACAGACAACCCCAGAGATTGGACCTCTGACTCTTATTGGTGATTAACATTAGACATTGACTGTGAGTGCAGAAAGAGCAGGGGAGCGCACCCATCAAGACCCCCCGAGTTTCCATCAGGCCAGATGATAGACCACCGAATTCAAGTGAGCTCGCCTCAAGATTTTAAGTTAGAGAGTATGCCCATGTTAGCTTTCTCCACAGCTTAGTTACAATTACTTTTATGCCTATGTTGACCTTACCTTTTTCATTGCCCTAGTGCCCTTATAGCATATTGTATTTTTTTGTACTGTTCGATCCTACGTTAACCCTGATAGTGGTCTGGGACCACCGTTGCAGGTCTGGGACCTGTTGTTTTGTCCATATGATGTAACTTACTACAGCCAGAGCTGAGACTGTTGTGTACATCTTCAGGATGCCAGTAGTAACTTAGCCGGTTCACGCCACCTGTTAGTAGTTATAAAGAGGATGGACCATTGTTGTACTTCGGTTCACTGTGTGTAATTTGCAATTGTTCTACTCTAAGTGATGGTATCATAGCCCCTTAGAGTTTGATTGTACCTTCAGTGGTCTTTTGTAAACCTTTGAATTGATGTATGTGTCACGTAAGGGACTACGTGACTTAGCAGGGGAGAATGTGAGAGGATGAACGACTTTTTATTTTTAATGTGCTTTCATGGTAGCTCTAGTGCGTGAGTGAGGGACGGCCACTCATAGTAGTTTATGGACACTTGGCCGAGCACCATTAATTGGATTATTTCCCTTGTAATACTAGCGCGGGACCCGTTATTCACATCACGGTGAAAAGCGCGCAT
Source organism: Onchidella celtica (assembly GCA_963931925.1). Classification (NCBI taxonomy): domain Eukaryota; kingdom Metazoa; phylum Mollusca; class Gastropoda; order Systellommatophora; family Onchidiidae; genus Onchidella; species Onchidella celtica. The sequence goes on from OZ007582.1 coordinate 47,746,871, forward strand.
TTTGATTGGTCAATTGGAAATTTTGACCACCGGGCTTCCAACTCTTATATCATGGCTTTAAGTTTCTTACAACTCGCTCCTTCGTTGTTATCCACCGACAGAAAGACGGGAACCCGAATTCATTTTTGAGAGTAGACAATACCCGATCGGTACAAAATAGGTACTCATGATAACGTTTGTTATCAATGGAGATACGTCGTATTAATGGACGAAAGTATCCCGCACAAAATTGTCGAATGTTGTTAGTCCTGACACTTTGAAAATTTATATTAAAACTACTACCGAGTTTCTGGTATAAGTAGTCAGTTAGAATTTTAGCAGCAAGTTTCTACTTTATAATGGTACCAATTTTGTTGTACTTTGATGCACATATCCTATTGAAATAATTAATAAGAGGATCTCGGATTTAAAGTAAACCACGAGTTAGACGCATGTTATCCCCGATAAATCCAACCTGGGTCAAATTTATTCAATTATTGCTGGAGGGGTCGTTAGAGTAATTTCTGCAGTTTACTGGGATACCTAATTGACTTTTGTGTGCACCCTTTTAACCGTACTGTAAATTCGATTGTGTTAGGACCCTAACCGGTTATGTTGTCGGGCTGGACTCCATGTCCGAGCCTTTCACTTGTGCAACACGGGCTACGTAATAGCTCTCTCGGACGTCCGCGCGGGCTCATAAATAAGATGCGGTTCGAGTGGTCAAGACACTCCATCATAGACGCAGAGACAGAGCCGACGCTTGCCATCGCCACCCCGCCCCATAAGGCATGTAGCGGTAGCACAGGACCCGGAGAAACTTTGGGTAAGTTGGAGACTATTATATTAGAAGTGACTTTAATTTGCGCACCCCCCCCCCCTTTTCTTGGATGCCGCGTAGAGAATGCTGATCTACAGAGACCATTATGAGTCCGGCTCAACGGTAATTGCCATTGTCATTATTCGTGTAAGATGCGCTTTGCAGTACAGTGTCTTGATATTGTGACTTTATTGTCAAAGTTAACGTTTGCGGTGCTAGATGATAATGATGGCTCGCTAACCAAGCTATCACGATTTGCTTGTGTGCCTATATATAGTGTATGTGTAGCATTGCCTTGTTGTGGTGGGCAGTGAGGATTTCCTGACATGTTAATGTGGATGGCTTATGTTACAGCGAGCGGCACTATACGCTTGATTGTATTACGGGTATTTGTGTACCTTGCCAGTACCACTATGCTATAGAGAGCAGTGTGATTGTGATTGCGTGTTTAGTGTTTAAGATGTGTAATTAATTACATGTATTGGAGATGTATAATATTAGTTGGGCCTCACGTGGGTGAGCCCCAGGACTGTTCTATGTGCGGCGGTGGATGAACAATGTTTCAGTGAGTCTACACATGTTGCAATGAGTCTCGCCGACATATATATATATATATATCATGTGCATGTATTATAGTTATCCAGATGTATTATGCTTCTATGAGTTTCGTAAGTGTGTGAAGGACAGTTTCATTTTAAGGAATGTACACATTACTTTATGTATCTAGTGGTGTGTCATACACATGTTAGCCTGGCGGCATAGCTCCGCGGCTAAGGTCAAAGGGCATGACCCTTCAGTATCGATTGGGAGGGGAAGTAACCAATACAATAGCCCTGGGGCGGGTTAGTACTAATAATGGGAGTGGGCCTATGAGGATGGCCTGCATTGGGATGCAGCGTCTGTGTTATGGACAGTCAGTGGGCCATGTTGGCCACTGCGTTATTATTTTATGGAATGGCCACTCTGGATGTGCTGTACACCGGCTCAGTGGAGCGAAACTATTGTGTTCTTGCCCCTTCATTTGTTATGTCCTTCATACTTTGATTAGTACATTAATTAGTTTATGTTGCCAGTGTACTAGGAAACTCCTTGTGTATATGATATAGCCTCTTGTAGTTGTTATTCATTAACCTTAGCGCTATTTTATTCCATGCATACATATCCAGTTGGTTATTGCTTAAATTCTATATTATGTTGTTGTTGTTTGATTTAATACTTAATACTATCACTATATATGTCCACCATTGATTGCTTGATTAATGTTGTCATTATATCCTAATCATATTTTTGTCTTTTTCTCTTGTTCCAGCTTATGGCTGGTTGGGCTTCTTTTGTTGGGCTTCTTTTTCTTTTCCTTTTTTTTGTTTGGTAGTGATACCGTTGTTAGGCTTTTTGAATAAATAAGATTGCCAGCAGAACCCTGTGTTTGTTAATCCTGTGTATCCTTAAGGGAGTTACTATTGAACCCACGCAGTAACCACATTACCCACTCGTAGTTTATCCAACAGTTATTCCACCGGAAGGATAAAGGTAAGACATCCATCCATTTTTAACTGCTATCGTTATCACCGCCATCATCACCACGACCACAACCTTCACTATCATCATTATCATCACCACAGCACCATCACAATTATCGTCGTATCCATCACCACCACGATCACCATCACCATCACCACCACCACCACCATCACCATCACCACCACCATCACCACCACCATCACCACCACGATCACCATCACCATCACCACCACCACCACCATCACCATCACCACCACCATCACCACCACCATCACCACCACAATCACCATCACCATCACCATCACCATCACCACCACCATCACCACCACCATCACCACCACCACCACCACCACCATCACCACCACCACCACCATCACCACCACCATCACCACTACCACCACCATCACCACCACCATCACCACCACCATCTCCACCACCATCACCACCACCACCACCATCACCACCACCATCACCACCACCACCACCATCACCATCACCATCACCACCACCACCACCACCACCATCACCACCACCATCACCATCACCACCATCATCACCACCACCGTCACCACCACCATCACCATCACCATCGAACTGATCATCCCCACCATCTTCATCAATACCATCATCACTGCCACCACTACTATTATCATAATAACGTTCATCATCACCACCACCACCACCATCACCATCATCATCGTCATTTTCTTCATCATCACCACCATCGTCACTACAACCATCCCCATCATCAGTGATATTATCTTAGAGGTCGTGCGTTAAAAACTAACACTGTGAACTGGTTTAATGGATTACTATCCAGCTTGGTCCAGTCACTCCAGATTATCAAGACATCATTATTATTCTGTGAGATGGACATTACTGGAAGTCACAGTTGAACTGAAGTACAATACATTATATCCCAAGGATCATGGATCATGTAAAAACAAAAGAATCGATATTCTTTGCCTTTGTATACGACCTTTTGCCGATTTTGAGGGTTTGTCATGAAGGGGGCCGGATGAAGGTCAACTGATGCCCTAAGCACAGGCCAACCTTGGCGTCCTTCAATCCTTCCACTGGCAAGACATGGCCAGAACTGACAAGATGAGAAGACTTATCACAAGTGTAGAATGTGAACAATTACATCCAAGCTTGTTTTTTTCCAGGCCAGAACGTACAACTCTATTCAATATAATAAATATGGTTCTTGTTTTTGTACTGTCTAACACTACCTGGTGGAAAGCATTATAAGGAAATAATTCACATGCACTTATAAGGTAAAAAAAATAAAATAAATTTGCAAACTTTCAACAGTTTGTTCATTTTTTTCACTGTTATAATGGAAAAAATATAGTCATAACTTGTCATACCTGTCCACCTGTCCAGTCACAAGTGTATTTTAAGCTGCCTTGCGTCAAAATTACTTTGTATAGATTATGTCAAGATATAAATTTTTGCTTGGTAATTATATGGATTATTAAATCAAGGTTAATGATGGCCATTTAGTAAGTATAAATATGATAATCCGTTATCGGAGAAATATTTGTGGAGTTCTCTTCCCACTTTCAATTGTGACCCCCCCCCCTCCCCCCACCCCTTACCGCTTGATGCCCTAAACACGTGCTGATTGTGCTCAGTGGCTAATCCACCCCTGGTCCGGACAGTGGTTCTGTCACTCCTAATTTCATCATGTAACTGTCAATCTGCCATTCCAGTCGGATATAAACATCTCTAGATATGTGTCTGAGACATAAAGTTTTACGGGCTTTAACCCTATTGTCCAGCAAACTTCAATCCTCATTTTCTCGAAAAGGCAAAAATGCAAATACAAGAATTTGGCAAATATCCGTCGATATTCTCTCTTGGTTTGTTTGTACTGGATGCAAATGTTCTTATGCTTATCATATAATAATGGAGCTTGGGCCCACCTTTGCGACCGCAAAGGTTTTTTTACTACGCAACATAGAGAAATGAAACTTGGCACATGTATGTAAAATTTATTAGGCCTGTACGTGTCGAGCTCATTTTTTCCCGAAACTCTTTACTTTTCCCAGAAATTCAGTTGTAATTATCAGTTATCAATTCATGATTGCGAATACGACGTGATAATGTACTTCCGTCAATTTCGTCATTTCCGCCTCTTACCGGAAATGTAAACTAGAGTTCACGATCCAGCCACGCCAAGAAAACTTTGATAGTGATACCGAGTATAGTGTTATACAGATGAGGTGAGTGCCATCCATTCATACCAAGAAAACTGTGCGTAAATATTTAGATCATTTTTTACGAACACATGAGCCCATGAAAAATGCTCGGTGTGCATTACTGTGCACTGTGTACTATTGTAATACTATCCTATCTATCTATTGATCGCCGATTTTATGTGGATGGCCCAAAGTGTCTCGACATCAATGTCTTTGTGCTGATTCCTTTCGGTCTGGAGTGGTGAGCTTTGTTTTTTACCATTCGAAGAATGGGGCAGTTACTAGTTCAAATAATTATGCCAAGCCGCATAAAGCTGGGTTCTCATGTGTAGGGAAATGGAAACGGCAACAAATCCCTCATATAGTGAAATGAAAGAGTGTTTCCATGAAGTGTACGGAAACTGCATGCAGAAATATTTTTTCTATTCGACTTCTTGAAGGGTTTTTGACGCTTCCGTTGCCGTTTCCGTTTCCGTATACATGAGAACACAGCTTAAGTCTTACAAAAAACTTTCAATGGTTGCAACGTTTCAACGAAATAACTAAATTCAAAAAATATTTTAAAATGAAATAAACAGAGACTGCTCTCGTGAAATAGAAATCCTTCATTGTTCGAATGTCTTGGTGTCCTGTCTTGGACAACTAAACAACATGGTTTAGAACAATGTAAGATTTAAGCTGTCGAGTCAAGTGTTTCGATCGTCGGTTTTCTGTTCTTAGTTTTTCTTGGTGTACGTACACTTTGATGGTGGTGGTCACCGTTGCCACGTAACTCAAATGCAGTACGTTTTTTGTTACACATTTTTGGCCAATTTCTGAGAAACACGTTGTGGACTTGTCCAAAAGGAAAGGTTGTGCTGTGGCCAATTCACATCTTATTTCTAACCATGACCTGACATTTTTCAAACACTATTCCCAAATTGACACAATTAAATAAGATAAGATAACATGAGAGTAAAAATTGTATTTATTCAGAAAATGGGTCTTTGGTCACGGATAGGCAGGCACTCAATCTCCATGAGTGAATAAGCACAAATACAGAGATCAAAGCAGACATCAGTGGTTCTCAAGGTCGGGATGGCAATGATATTGTGAGGCGTGGGACTTCAGAATGTGGTGTAGGGATATAAGTGTATACTGATGTTGTCCGATCATGGTGTGGCAAAAGTATTTGGTTTTTTTTGAAAATGATTAATGGGACGTGGGTCGAAAAATGGTTGAGCAACATTGGCATACATCATCAGGAGCCGCTACCGCACTGTTAACTTTCATTCCCTAATTTGTTCACGAACTTGCAAAAAGAAAGTCTAGACATGGCGTACTTTCCAAATTTGTTCCTGTGAGTGGAGCAGAACGACACCTTCGATTTGGTTAGTTCATCACGGCAGGAAATGCTTAGTTTCCACTACTGACCAAAGAAGGTTCATAAGATGTCATGTATTTACCTTAACGAAACCAATGTTGGTTTGTCTCCATGTGACACCAGAGGCAATATCACCCCTTCACCCTCTGTGACATTATAACTGTGGTCCCTCACCACCACCTGATTGGAGTTCTACACCTGAGTGTAACATGTCCGTAATTTGAATCTCGGGTTTTTTTGTTTTTTTTTTCATTTTCAATCAAAATGATAACGTAATTCTGTACAGGACAAGTCAAAAACTGGCGAAAAAGACAAAGTTGTATGTAGCAAAGCCTTGAAATAGAAAAAATACCCCAACGATACAATAAAACTCAAAGAAAAAGGGAAGACAAAAAAAAACACCGATATTTCAGTTAGACACCTACGTCAAAGAAAAAAAGAAAAGAAGGGAAATTGAACAGATAAAACAATCGTAAAAATAATAAAACGGTAGAATATAAAATATTTGTAGAATCTTAAATCAATACGATGACTTATCTGCGAGTCCTGACTTGTATTTCCTCAGGGCAGTAAACCCGGCTATGTGTGGAGGCTCGAAGTTAGTATCTAACCAAATACGACACCAATAATTATTAGTGGCCTTGGGTCAAATGGCCTTGAGTCATATGGCATTTCCTTCAAATTCCTCATCTGTTGTGAGTTTTACATTTGACGTTCCAACGACCTCCACATTTCCTGGCCAGGAAAGGCAAATAATATGCCAGTTTGTATAGTTGCCATATGAAGAAAGAAAAAAGATCCAAAAACCTTTCAAGCTGTGGCCATTGTCAAAATATGTCAGTTTAGAAATATAAAAACAGACAAAGGGAGAAACAAAGTAAAAAAAAAATCCAACCACTTGTCATTTAAAAAAAAAAAAAAATTTAATCGACTTCGTGAATGAAAAATTTGAAAGTGGCAACAATACCAATACCCAGGAGTAGGAGGAACATTTTATAAATCTGTTGACGGAGAGGAAAACAATGATTGACAGAAACGTGATTTGTGGCTCGGATGTGAGATTTAAAAAGCAATAATTATTTTACTATTTGCCCATCAGTGTTTGAGGCTGTCGGTTCTTAGCCAAAGTGCGGCTGTTGGCAGGTGACTGTGGTCTAAGTACAGAGACATGGAGGGTATTTGCCATAGACGGTTGTATGTGACATTTTGCCCGATTTTGAGGTTTTGTCATGAAAGTGGTACTCTCACTCCTATTTTCATTATAATTAAGTGTCATTCTAATCGGTTAATAACTTTCCGAGTTATGTGTTTGTGACGTCATGGTTTATGCCTTTTAGCCCTTTTGCCGACCAAACGTCAATCTTCAACAATAATATGGCAAATACCTGACGACATAATAATAGTGAAAATACTGACGCGTGTTCTCTGATCAATTACATTTTACTGCATAAAATACTAAGCCTCCCCCCCCCCCCCCTACAATAGCCACTTCCAAGCTGTCGGTGAGTTGGAGCTCTAAAATAATATTTCATTTCCGCCTATAATTTGGTTAAACAAAGAAAACTTTTGGACAGCTTTGGCATTCTAATATGCTGAGTCAGATTTTATGAATGCCAGAACGTTTTTTGGTCTGTTCTACGCGTTCCCCCTGCCTCTCATGCTGTAGGGGCTGAGCTCTCCACAGCCACTGGCTCTAAATGGAAGCAGCAACACGTCCCTGTTAAGACCTGGCGGCATTAAATGGATTGCATTTAGAAGGGATTTCTCCCCGCCGCTTTTTGTCGTTATTGTTGTTGTTGATGATTTTGCTATTATTGCTGTCACGGCTTTTCTTGTTATTTTTCTTATTTCCGTTATGTTATTATGGTTTGTGGCCAATCCCGTGTATGAGCTGCAGTGAACCCATCTACATAAAGGAATTTACGCACCAGAGCCGAGACAGGGAGGTAACCTGCTTGTGTTTTGTTTGGCGGGAGTTCTCTTTCTAAGAATGCAGCCGACCTGCAGTCTCGAGCTATCACTAGGTTTTTATGTTGAAATGGCTCACACGAAAAGCTATATTTATTATGTTTATGTATTGCCTCTACTTTCCTTAATTAATATTGCATTTGCATTTTTGTGATTGGTTCATATAGACATTTAGATAAATAGACAGACAGATAGACAGGCAAACCGGCAGATAGGCAGACTGACAGACAGACATACATATTGACACACTGTCAGGCACTCGTTATACAGACAGACTGTCTAACAGACAGACAGACAGATAGACAAGCAGACGAATAGATAGATAAATAGACAGACACACAGACAGACAGGTAGACAGAAACATATAGATAAATAGATAGCTAGATAGATAGATAGACAGACAGACAGACAGACAGTCAGACAGACAGGCAGATAGATAGATAGATAGATAGATAGATAGATAGATAGATAGATAGATAGATAGATAGATAGATAGATAGATAGATAGATAGATAGATAGATATATAGAAGCCCTCCCCTTCAACCCAATTGATCAGTAGTTTTTCCGAATCAAATAGTTCATGACTTGCAGATGATGTCACCTTAATACAGCCTTGGTAGATACATGAGACAGAGAGAGAGAGAGAGAGAGAGACAGAGAGCGAAAGAGAGAGAGACAAAGAGAGAGAGAGAGTGAGAGACAGAGAGAGAAAGAGAGGGAGACAGAGAGAGAGAGAGTGAGAGACAGAGAGAGAGAGAGTAAGAGACAGAGAGAGAGACAGAGAGAGACAGAGAGAGGGGGAGAGAGAGAGACAGACAGAGAGAGACAGAGAGAGAGGGAGAGAGAGAGACAGAGAGAGAGACAGAGAGGGCGAGAGAGAGAGAGAGAGAGAGAGAGAGAGAGAGAGAGAGAGACGCACAGACAGACAGATGGACCTGCAGAGGGAGTGAGAAAGCTACCGAGGAAAAACATATTTGGCAAGGCCGGTCGTAGCCGGGCTATTCCGCTTGTTATTAATATAAAAGGGAGTTTATGTGAACATTCTGCCACAGTGTTTCGAAATACAAGCAAAAAGTTGGGTTTCCAAGAACGGGCTACATTGGCGATCCCTACACTGCGTTTGTTCCACGACAGCATCAGAATTCCAAACAGCTCCAATCAAGGGGAAAAACTTTGATCCGCCGTATAAATTATGTTTCCTCACAATTTTTGGGCTTGTTCTAGAGCCTAATGAAATGAATAATGGAGGACAACAAAAACCTGAAAGTTGTGAAATCATAAAGATGATTTTTGGGGGAGTTCTTCAAGAACAAACAACATGGCTTGTGTCCCCTGGCAAGATGGAGTGGTCCAGCCATAGTTTGGGAATGTACGAAGACAAATCAGAAAAATTAAACAATGAAAGAAATGGTCATTGGAAAAATAACTTCTTTTCATTCGTGTTTGTAGCATCCTGACGTAGACAATTGAATCTGTCTATCTTTCTATCTATCTATCTATCGATCTATCTATCTATCTATCTATCTATCTATCTATCTATCTATCTATCTATCTATCTATCTATCTATCTATCTATCTATCTATCTATCTATCTATCTATCTATCTATCTATCTATCTACCTATCTATCTATCTATATATCTATCTATCTATCTGTCTGTCTATCTATCTATCTATCTATCTATCTATCTAACCACCGATCTGTCTGTCTGTCTGTCTGTCTGTCTGTCTGTCCCCCTGACCTTGGCAAAATAAATGCTACATTCTTCTGTGCCACCTGGCCCCACCCCATCTTGTTTCCCTTACTTTAGGACAGAAAATGATGTCAGATTTTTCTTTCATCTTTTTGCATATTATGATCGTATTTTGTTGTATCATTTAGTCCGTTCTGGGTTTTTTTCTATCCCACCTCTCTCTCTCTCTCTCTCTCTCTCTCTCTCTCTCTCTCTCTCTCTCTCTCTTTCTCTCTCTCTCTCTCTCTCTCTCTCTCTCTTTCTCTCTCTCTTTCTCTGTCTCTCTCTCTCTCTCTCTCTGATACACCTGCAAAATATACGTTCATGAGACACAAAACATACTTACTCCTTAAAAGAAAATGTTTACTTTATAGATACTCTTCATGGATGGGGACCTTTAAAGGAAATGCAAAAGGGAGGTCATTTTGTGGGTATTTTCATTGCTAGTCCAGATCCCATCTCCTGTCGACCCAGAGAAACTATCAGTTGTACGAAAGGTTCACGTCTCTTCAAGTGTATAAATGCGTAAGTTCATCAGTTGAAATGTCACAGTAGAGTGGAAAACTGAATTCCTAGCTAAATCGGCTTGAAATTAGCCATCATGTCCTTTATTATAATGTTATCTTACACTATATATCATACATCGTTAACAATTGGGGTTTTATTGACGACTTGCTTACAACATTGCACTAACATGTTTAGTGAACCCGATTTTGTAACTCGAACTGTGTAAGTATGGCCCGGCCGGACAGACGCGTTTAGAACTTTGGAAAATCCAGGTGTGGCCAGGCAGATAATTATGTGCTTATGCCCTGATCTGTTTCACGCATAAGATTGGCTTCAGTCTTAAACATAACACAGCAGTGTATAAAAGATTTTTGTTCTACTGTTGTCTTTCACTCATCCCCGATATCTACTTTCCTGCTTTCCTTTTGTCTTTCACCCACACTGTCGTGCACCACGAAATATCATAAAAACCAAAAAAAAACTGTGGGGTCGCAGCAGCGCTACAAGGAAAGTCAAAATTGGGCAATTTTTTTTTCACTTGAAAAAGGCGAAAGCCGAAAATTTTGTGTATATTCTGTCTTCTCTTTAATTTGCTTTGTATCGTTTGGGTTTTATTTCTCACGCGGGGTTTTGCAATATACAACTTTTCCTATCCTGCCCCACATCCTACTGTTGTGTTGTTTTTTTTCACCTCTCTGATTTTTGTCAGACCAGCGCTCACTCATACTACAGTTTTTGATACAGCTGTCTCTTTCAGTGTCTTGCATCATATAATAATGGAGCTTGAGCCCAACTTTGCGACCGCAAAGGCTTTTTTACTACGCAACGTAGAGAAATGAAACTTGGCACATGTATATAAAATGTATAAAGCCTGTACGTGTCGAGCTCATTTTTTCCCGAAACTCTTTACTTTTCCCAGAAATTCAGTTATAATCATCAGTTATCAATTCATGATTGCGAATACGACGTGATAATGTACTTCCGTCAATTTCGTCATTTCCGCCTCTTACCGGAAATGTAAACTAGAGTTCACGATCCAGCCACGCCAAGAAAACTTTGATAGTGATACCGAGTAATAATGTTATACAGATGAGGTGAGTGCCATTCATTCATACCAAGAAAACTGTGCGTAAATATTTAGATCATTTTTCACGAACACATGAGCCCATGAAAAATGCCCGGTGCGCACTACTGTGCACTCTGTACTACTGTAATACTATCCTATCTATCTATTGATCGCCGATTTTATGTGGATGACCCAAAGTGTCTCGACATCAATGTCTTTGTGCTGATTCCTTTCGGTCTGGGGTGGTGAGCTTTGTTTTTACCATTCGAAGAATGGGGCAGTTACTAGTAGATCTAATTCTCAGTTATGTTTCTCTATATATCCGGCTTTGCAAGATACGCTATTGTTTATGTCTCACAATCATTCCTTGGGGCGACACCCGTGAAGGGAAAACACTAGCTGTCACATCTTATCGTGCTTAGTACCTTTGATAGTACTAACTAGTAGCAATATTTTTCTCTCACAAACTAATACTTCATCAAACATTCATGATGTCAGCATTACTTGCACGGGAGAATGTAGAGAGGCGTAGAACGGGCAGGCTCGGTTTGGGTTTGTAAACGGTATTGATTGGTTCCCATAATGATGTGGCCTGATTTGATTAGCTGTTGAATAACCATTGACCTCTATTACTAGACAAAGTAATTGGCTTGGTTATTATGTAGAGAGACGGGCTCAGACGAGATTAGAGTTCAGTTAGACCGCTATAAGACAATGTTCATAGAGAAAAAAGAAGTGATTCCGATTTGGCACAACAGCGAACAGAGAGTGCTAAATGAATAGCGTAAAGAATGAGCTGTCGATGACAGAGACAGGTTCTGAATGGGACCATAAGTAGGTTGTACAGGGACAATCATGTGAATCTGGACATGGGAATACAGCAGTTCTCACTTTTCGTAAATGCCTTTATGTGTACCCATGGGTGTGGATGAATGTATATACCATGCAGATAATGTTGCCTATAAGAATCACTTTCTTCAGCCGTGGGAAAAATTCTCTTTCACAGAGCATTCAAAAATACATACATGGTACACACATCTTACGCATCATTTCATAAACCTAACATAACTCAGTAACAGGCGTATCACAAGCAGTAACATGGCATGGGACCTTCGTAAAATATGCCACACATCTAGCTGTAAAGACTTGTTGAGGCAAATTGCGGAGGACAAACATGATTTTTTGTATCTTTCTCTGTTTGCTTTCATGTTTGTTATTCTCTTGTTCCTGGATGGTCTAGAAATTTGAAGAGCAGGGGATGGTGATTGTCATTTAAAATGGATGTAAATTTCTTCACGTAAACATTTGAGTACAGATGATATTGTGACTGTACTATAATGGATAGCATCGCACCACGTTCAAGGAAAAGGCGGCCACATTGGAAAAAAGAAAACGTCAATCCAGCAATACCATTATCCTCCATGCTATGCCAATCTACTGTCAATGATTTACAATTTTAGCGATTAACCGGTGTCGTAAATGGGAACATTAAGCTGGCTTTTCATGTGTAATGGAAACGAAAACAGCAAACGGAAACGTCAAAAACGTCATCCATCAAGTAGTAACCAGAAAGAGTGTTTCCATGTGTGCGGAAAAGGTGTGTTCCCGGACAAATGGAAAATGGTCTTTTTACCCCATAATCTCAAGGTTGTTTTTTTTTACGTTTCCACTGCCGTTTCTGTTTCCGTACACATGTGTACACATATGTAGGGAAACGGGGAACAATCCTTCAAGTAGTGAAGTGGCAAAAATATGCTTATTGCCGTTT
>OZ007582.1:47764799-47869799 GCA_963931925.1 Onchidella celtica
TGGCCTATACTATCGGCGGATGCTACGCTATATCCGCCAACTCCAATACTGGCGGATAAAGTCCGGATTTATCCGCCAGTATTGGAGTTGGCGAGCTACACCCACAAAAATATAGATTTATTCTCAAATATTGTTGTTCGATAAAAAGAAAAAAAACAACAACAGATCGATTCCTAATAAAAAGACTATTGTAAGAAAGAAAGAGAAAAAACAACAACAAAAAACCCGGGCTGAGAATCGAACCAAGGTCTCCCCGATTGTCTGACGAAGATGCTAATCACTACACTACTGCACACCCTATTGAATTGTGAAGGAAATCTTCGAAAATGAACATCACTCAACTAAGAAACCCATATCTACGGATAAGACCAGAAGCTTTTATTCGCAGATGTCTGCGAATAAACACTTCGTATCCATTTAATCAATGAAATTCCTTTGTTGTTTTTTTTTACTCAGAAAAGTCTCTTCAATTCAAGCCATCGTCTTCAACACGTGCGTAGACACGAGTGTTGATGGGGGTGAATGGAACAAAACAGGGAGACGGAGAAAGGTTCGAATCAAGGGAAATCACTAAGAATACAATATCTGTGATGACGGACACACACACAAAAAAAAAAAAAATCCGATTGGACATTTTATTCGCTAATATCGGCGAATCAACAGATTGAACTGGGATGAAGACCAACTCACAGAGTTTGTGGTTACGAGACTGAGAGTCCAGGCACTACATGTATGATGACCAAGAACAAGGAATTAAGAGGAAATGGTTATTTTCCTTAAATTTGTACACTGTTGCAGTATCCCGTTATGATGAAAACGACTCTGCTGTTTAGTATTATAATATATGCATTTCTTTTAATATAGCTGCACTCTATTTAAGGTCCGCGATGTGTTTAGTCAAGTCTGTTTCGACTCGGATTGGTGGAGTGTTTATTGTTGCTGTTGTTGTTGTATTTTTGTATTTTGCATACTTCTTTAATCCCATTTCGGAAATTTGCCTTAGTGTCATTGTAGCCCAGTTACAACTGGAGCAGACATGTCGTTGCTACAGTGCAGAGCCAGACAGCGGGTTAGTGGGAGGGGATGTGTGGGGTGGAGCGGTAGGGATCAGTTTTAATTAAATTTTGCCCGAGCAGCGGCTTGTTCGGCCTGCCCTTCTCTGTTTCAAACTGCCAAGGTATCTTTAAGGTGCGCAACGTGCACACGGGCCATCCGTGTACTTTGTCATTATCCGAGAAGACTAGGTGCTCGATCCTACCTACCATAGGATCATGGACAGGAAAATATGAGAAAAATGCCAAAATTCCAAAATGCCTGCACGGACCGGTGCATGTGCATGCGCATCTATAAAGTTGGTCATGACACATTCTGGCTGACAATCCTCGATATAAGAAAATAACAACAACAAAACAAAACAAAATGCAGAGAAAAAAAACCCAATAAGTTAAAAAAAAAAAAAAAGAATCCCGCTGCATTGGTCAGGTTCTGGCGCCATCAAAAGAGAGAGCCATGAAAAGCTACCAATTAGTTTTCTAGTAATCGTGGTGTGACTTTCAGCAAGGTGTAAACTGTGGGATCTACGCGACGAACCATTGACTCGGCAAAGCTCCATGTCTAATCCTTTAATGCCTGACAAGCTGACCGATGTTTGTGTGTCTGGTCTCATCCCAACATTTCAGTGGGGAGACAACTCGGTTACAACGGAACCGGAAGTTGACTGAGATTGATTTCTTCGGTGTTTTTTTCTTCCTTTTTTTTATGTCTTCAAGACACCACTGGTGACTGGAGATTGGGAGTAGAATTTAGACTTTTTTTTAAATCTCTCCATCTCTCTCTTTCTCTCTTTCTCGGCTTTCTGCAGCGCGTCAATAGCAAGGGCGATTTCCAATCTGTTAAACATCTGTCTGTGGACGCGTTCTGTCCGTCATGATACCAGACAAAATGGCGAGTTAAGACCGCATCGTCAGTGTGCTAAAGTATTGGTCTAAGTCAGACTTTGGCCAAAATTTATTGCAGACCTGTCTTGTTTTTCTTGAAATCGAGCCCAACAAAATCATGTAACCACAAATAAAAAAAATATATATATAAAAAAAAGACGAAAATGTGCCAATCTTTTTCTGCATTAATCTTCTAAGTGCCAACAGTAAATAGTCACGAGTAAAGCTATTTTCTTTAATATTGCCACAAGACGAACAACGAAGGTCATTTTTAGAAAACTGATGTTTCACTATTTTAGATTCACACAAGCCCTGAAAAGAAATGTAATGGTTCTTTTTAAAAGTAACAATGAATAATATGAAAATCATAACTTTCTGATATGAGTAGGAACGGGATGAATGCACTGCTCACGTTTTGGAGTAATTAATCTGATGAAATCTTGACAAGCGTTTTTATTTGCTTTTCTTATGAATATGAAAAAATGAAATATGCCTTTATGTTAGCACATTGACATTTTATTACCTGTTCCGGGGAATAAGGGCCAGCTCCTTGATTTTAAATCATACTTACGTAATTTCCATCTTCTGTTTACATTTGCGTTTCTTGAAGACCTTGATGTGAAGATAAACTCGAACAGACCTGGGGGCGGCAATTTGTCTGAAATGTTCCACCTTTATGATCATCATTATGACTATTTGAATTTCCTGGACGCTGCCCGGGATAACCGGGCCCCTTTCTCGTGCTATAATTGTTCCTATTATTATTTTGAGAGACGAAGAACGCGAGATTCCCATCATACTTCTCGCTGTTGCGGTTGTTTTTAGATGAAAAAAAAATATTTTTTTTTAAAGCTCAAAATAATGAAAAATTAAGAATATCAAAGACTGAATTTGTCAAAAAGGGATATGTCCGCGTATTTTATGGTCCAAGATTGTGGCGGTATAGGTAGCAAAGTTGAACGATGGTTGGTCACGAAGTCAAGACGCGTTCAATGCTTCCATGTTCACTCTTCAGCTCCATTATAGTATGTTTATCTATAGACGATTATCCTTAGGCCACAGGAACATGATGAAAACCACAGAAAAGTTGTAGGATCCCAGCAAGGATTAACGGGAAGTCAAAACATGTTTTACCTGGCCAGTTTTTGTTTGTTTGTTTCCTGATCAAGCTGTTGAACCCAAATATTGATTTGTCTTGCCTTTTCCTTTGTTTGTTTGTTTCCTGATCAAGCTGTTGAACCCAAATATTGATTTGTCTTGCCTTTTCCTCTGTTTGTTTGTTTCCTGATCAAGCTGTTGAACCCAAATATTGATTTGTCTTGCCTTTTCCTTTGTTTGTTTGTTGTTGTTTTTTTGTCGTTGGGTGTTACTTCTTACGCGAGGCTATGCTACATGCAACTTTGTCTTCTTGCCAATTTTTGACACAGACCACAGGAGCTTAGATAGCTTCTTTTTTTTTTTTTCCTTTTTACTAGGTCAGATTAAAATAAAGATCTGACCTCCCGTTTGAAAACATTTTCTTAATAAGCAACGATTCCAAGTCTATGATATGAAAAGATGCCACTTGTAGGTTATGCAAAGCAAACTTTTTGAGAGTGAACTTTGCAATGAGCTTTGTAAATGTTGTCGAGTTGACAGGCCATACAAGAGAGTTCAACATCCTCTCATGGTTTCGGTGCGACCATACGAAATACAAATTGCTGGCTGAAATTCTCTGCACCACTGAAGGGGGTACTTTCACGGCAAAAGCAAAATCAGTATAGTATTAATCATAGTTATGTTTCGGACCATATCAAAGTGGTATTCAAGTATGTATTGTGTAGCGCTCAATGAGTCGACATTGAGACTCATTTTGAGTAAATTTTGTTTTAAATTTGGCGCAATGTAATCATTAATCGATCTTGCTTCATGACAGCCGTCTTTTCTGTCGTGTGAGTTGCCTTTAAGTTAAAATCTCCCCTATAAAGTGATCGGAATGAAATAAATAATATACATCATGTAAAGGTCATGATCCAAAATAATTCTTTTACTTGGAAAATCGATGTTGCTACAGTCCCGTGTGGCTGTACATGGAATGTATTGCGAAAGTACCTTATCACTTGTTGTAATTGCCCTGTTGGATCAAGTGAATGTGTGCAGTGGCCACTTGAGTACAACACAACGCGTGAAACATTGTACTAAAGGACACTTTAAATTCTCATCCCCTGTACTTTCTGCCATTTCTCTGACCATTTCTATTAAACAGTGTCGTGTTTTTTTAACCCTCTGGACTTCCGTGCACTCACATAGAACATAAATAGCACTTAGACCCCCAAGGCCAGATCGGCAGACCGGCTGACGACAATACGCCCACACTGACATACGAACGGTTGGGTAAACATGTCGCCACTGGTTTCTCCGGGTGAGCTCTGCGGGCTATAATGATAGGTACGGTTTGACAGACAGACTGCCAAGGCGCGCGGGAAAGTGATCAATGGTCAAGAGATGGAGCCAATGGATGAATACATAGACACGTTGTGCAGTACCACAAATACTTTTTCTGGATTAAATCTGTGAACGCTTTGGTTTTTCCCCTTCTTTTTTGTATTCATCAGTAAACATACACAGCTTTTCGGATAGGATTCCTGCACCAAACATATCAGTCCCAAGAGTTTACGTTTGTAATATATTCCTTATCATTCAGTTTCACAATATATCAAAGCACTTATATATGGCAGCCTTGGTAAATAATTACGTAAAGTGGAGCCCGGCTTTTAAGCTACTAATTATTATGGGACATTATTCAGATATATTCAGTTACACAGATTTAGTTGAGCGCCCAGTTCATCTTCTGATTGTTATGCTGGATTTTCATGTGTACGGAAACCACAACAGGAACGGAAACGGCACCGACAACGGAAACGACAACGGCAATAGAAACGTCAAAAATCCTCTAAACCGTCAAAAAAGAAAGAATGTTCCCATAAGTACGGACACGGCGCCATTGTGCACATCCAAGCAAATCTGTCTATTTTACTGCTTGAAGCGTTTTTAACCTTTCCGTTTCCGTACACATGAAAAACCAGCCAGCTTTAGCCCTGATTGCCAAGACGCCTATTTATTACAAAAAGACCCGCCTACTGGACTACAGGACTGACACTTCTGCCTCTCTGCTTCCCCCTGCCCCCCTCTCCCCACCCCACCCCCCTCAACACACGCAGGAACTCTCCTAAAGTTACATTATTAATAATATCCTCGCTGTGTACGACAATTGGAACTCCTCACCAAAGACAAGACTATTTATTATTATGAAAAAGAAAAAAAAGTTTAGGGAATTAAAAACAAGAGAGAAAAAAAAAGTCCTACAAAAAGTAATATAAGAAATTTTACATCCAGAAGGAGAGAAAATGTGTTGTGTCTGTACGTGTGTCCATCTGATCGAGTGCCTGTGTAGTTGTGTCTGCATGTATTGTATTATTATTTTGTTTCTCCCTGGAAAGCTCCTGGGGCCGTCACTAAAAACGTGTTATATAAATTTTCTTTATTATCATTATCATCATAATTTATTAATATCATCATCATCATCATCATCATCATTATTATTCTGATTATTATTAAGAGTATTATTATTATTATTATTCTATAGTCTATCCCATCCCTCATGTCATAATTTAATTAACAAAGAATTGGCAAAAACGGGATTTATAGGCTTCCATATGAATGATAGGTGTGAACATTTTAGATCACATGTTCTCTCATCTGTCTCCGCAATCAACTCACAGAGGTGTGAGAGACCGTGAGACAAGCTCAACCTCATGAATTAAATTCTAATTATTTATAACCCAAGCAAAACAAAACAAACAAAAAAAATGAATGCATGATAGATGTCTAAACTCAACTCCTTGCTCTTTCCTCGACATAATCTCCACCATCATCAAAACCTAAAGGTGTCAAAGCGCGAAATATCCCATATGATACATCGCTATAATTATTTTTATAATTTGAACCAAGTAAAGCTATGATAGAAAGCGGCTCGCCCGATGCATAATGGTTTTTCATCACCGGCTATCTGAGTGTTCATGGATCTTTCTGTCCTCAGAAGACAAACATTAATTCTTTCACCAAGGGTACACCCCTGCTGATGCATTGCTTTACATGTCAACTTGATATCAAGCTTAAAAGAGGGATAAATATCCCGTGATGCCAATTACATTATTTCAATTTTACATTGAACAACAAAAATACACGTTTACTTTGTGATAAACATCTACTTCCCATTTGCTGTGATCAACACGTAGGACATAAAATCAACGAACGTATTACAAATGTGGCGAACTTCAAGACCTTTTCAAAATAATAATTATGCCCACATACGTACACCTTTACGTCTTTCTATGCACAATATGATATTTTCCAGAACTGAAGGCTCAACGATTAAAAAGCCTTTCATGATGACATTGGAATCCTTACTTCCTTTCTAATGTTTTTTTCTTTCTTTGGTAATGGACTTTCCATGTGATAAAAATAGTTATCTTTTCTCATTACCTTTTTATGGATCTCACTAATTCCCATTGCGTCTCTGAGATTTTCTCTTTCATTGTATGGCTCTAGTTTCTGGGTAGTCTGCATTATTTGTGCGTGTTGTAGTGACCAGAGTATCAGATCTGGGTGTGCATTGACAGTGTTCACTGGTTTCAGTGCATACGAGTTACGGGATAGACTGTAGATCTACGTGTGCAAGTGAGGTGCCAGAGAGGGTGGAAGGAAAAAATGTAAGGAGAGAAATAATGACTGAGAGAACGTGAGACCAGAGTGTGCAACGGATACGTTTGTGTGCGTTTATGTGAGAGAGACAGACAGAGAGAGAGAGAGAGAGAGAGAGAGAGAGAGAGAACAATAAGCAGACAGAGAAGAAGAGAGAGAGAGAGAGAAGGTGAGAAAATTATTCACAGGGAGAGTGAGAAAGAGAAAGGAACCGAGAGAGATGGAGAAAGACAGACCAAAAAAAAAAATACAAAGGGTGGGAGAGGGAGAGAAAAAGAAGCAGCGAGAACTGGAGAGAGGGGCGAAAGTGAGGCCCACACAGGAAGGCCCACACAGGAAGGCCCACACAGGAAGGCCCACACAGGAAGGCCCACACAGGAAGGCACACACATGCGCTTGTGGGAGAGAGAAATTTGAGTGAGAGAAAGAGGAGGGAAGGGATGGCACTATTTGATTGTGATGTGCCATTTGAACGTTCGTCTCTTTCCTCATCTGCGTCATCATTAACCACGAAAACACAGGGGAAATCACTCGGCTGCCCTTCTTGGCCACCAGAGGCAAATTATTTATTGTACAATAATTGTCTGCCCTTTGTACTTTCGAACTCCCACCTGGAGCGGCAATCTGAGCGGGTTCTGCGACGACACGTCTCGATGTCTTGACCACAGTGACCCGGGGTGGCTGAATGACTTACACAAGAAAGTATCCATTCATCCATAGCTTTACGGGTAAACACACAGATTTCACTTCTACGCCTCCACGTTAATCTTTGTTTAATCATGTACGTTTTTTGTTTTTTTTTGTTCAAAAAGTTTCATTATCAGTGCGTCTGGTTATTATGTTGATCAGGAATAATGATCATAATGATAATAATAATGAAGATGAATGTATTTCTATATAGCACCGTATCATCTGGGGGTTGCAAGTGGCTTGGAACATTTTTGTTTTGTTTTTTTGTTTGTTTACATTTCACATAAAACACAAACGAATAAATAATATATGGTAGGAAATATACATAAAATGACATAGTGTGGACATTAAAGAATTTTTTGCCAATGGTGGTGCATGTAAACAATTAATTTTGATCATTGAAAAAAAAAAAAAAAAGAATGAAAGAAATTGAGACCAGAGGGAAAAATGCAGAATTCTTTTTTGTCAATCAATCATGACAACTAATGATCGAGTCGGCAACCTAAAAGATCTATGTAAAACTGCAAATACTGGTTTCGAGCATTCTACTAGATTTCTTGGCTTTCTGTCACACATTGACTTAATCAGTGCTTAATTTCTTTCTATAGAATATAAGATGAGAAGATAGTGCCTTTCTTACAGGCTTAGTTAGGCACAGTCACACAATATTGTATAATATATTTACTGGACGGGATATCCAGCTATGTCCGGGATAAGCCTAGTGTTCCTACCTGCCACACTACCCCCCCCCCCCACCGCATCTCTCTCTCTCTCTCTCTCCCTCTTTCTCCCTCACTCATTCTATCAATCTTTGTCTCTCTCTCTCTCGTTCTTTCTCTCTTTCTAATTCTATCTATCTTTGTCTCTCTCTCCCTCTTCTCTGCCTCTCTTCCTCCCTTTTTCTCCCTCTCTCATTCTATCAATCTTTGTCTCTCTCTCGCTCTTTCTCTCTTTCTAATTCTATCTATCTTTGTCTCTCTCTCCCTCTTTCTCCCTCTCTCATTCTATCTATCGTTGTCTCTCTCTCCCTCTTTTTCTCTCTCTCTCTCCCTCCCCTTTTCTCCCTCTCTCATTCTATCAATCTTTATCTCTCTCTACCTCTTTCTCCATCTCCCTCCTCCTTTATTTTAAAATATCTCTCTCTCCTTGCCTCCCTCTCTCTGTCTGTCTCTCTCTGCCTCATGACACTGTGAAATACCAACTGAGAAAAGGTCCATACTTGAAGACCAACCGATGAGACTTTTGTCGTTCTTATTATTTTGAACAATTCTCCCCACCCCCCCTTCCACACACACACGCAGCCTCCATCAAGGCGTGTGAGCTCCATATTGAAAGCCCTGATAATAGTAAGTTCGCTGTAATAATCTATAGTAGTGATACACAGATGCCATCCACGCCAGAGCACTAAGCGCGCGTTTCCAGGCATAGATAGGTCATTGAACGCCTTTTAGATGCAGTTTCCCATCTGGGCTAATTAAGAATCTTGTTAGGGGCACGTATAATTACAGAGCCAAATAGAGAAAATACAGAGTTGTGTTCACTGTTTAGCAATGGCTTAGAATGTAAATTAAGACGCACTTCCAACAACAGCTGTATCTGTTTTCCCCATCATAACAAACATTTCTTGAAAGTTTGTCTGAAATTTGATTAAACAAACACTGCAGGTCGATACAAAAGTGAATGGGTTAGCCAAGACTCAGAATACCGAGACGAGCCATTCCTTCCCCCACAATAATATTATGTCCACAAATTGTGCTCGTATAAATAATGTTAAATCTAGTAATTTGGGACTATTTATTTTCGTTCTGACATTTTGAACGGGTGTGGTGAACATTGTACTGTTCACATCTGTGATACGTGGGCAAATCGACGGACGGGATTTGGCGAGTTGATTTGTCTAGGTATCGCTCTGTCTCGGGGGTTAGATTAACTGACATCTAGAAACCTAATTTTAGAACAGATTTTAAAACGGACATTTAGACTGCAGTGTTGAGCAAATGAAAAATAATAGCACCATAATAAAAATATCACGTTTGTCATTTTTGTTGTTGTTGTCAATAAGATAAAAAATATGCATAGGTGTATGGGAACTCTTTGGTTGAAGGAAAGGAGGGGGGCAGAGAGGTTGATTTACCCGAAATATCACTTCATTGTTAATGCAGTTGTCGGAGGTAAATGGGGCACAGTATAACCGAATACAAACAACAACAACAAAATAAAAAATATTTAAAAAAACAACACCAGTTGGAGACGGATCCTTTCATGACCTCGTGCAGAATATAATTATGTCTCAAGTACGTCACCAGAAAAACGTCGAAAGATGGTTCGGCTGCCATTTTAAGCTGGCAGTGCACTGAGCCAAAACTGTGTTGCATTGATGTTTACTCATATTTGAATTTGTTGTGGAACACCTATCGCAACAGATATGTTTCTTTCTGAGAAGTGCGCGAAGTCCCGTTTATTTCCATTGTCCACAAAAACTAAGGCAAAAACAGACTAATGACTCAGTGCTCTATGGACCCTCAGTACAAAGAGCTCAAGCATTCACGACAATAATTGTGTAATTTCTGTTGTTTCCGGTGAGACCAACCCATTCCACAATTATTGGGTTAATGTATCTCCCAAGGCGGTATCACGGCATTGCGCAGTCATGATTAGATATCGATACAGCAGAGATTCGGGAACAATGGCGGGAGGAAAAGGCCTGAGTGGAAACGACTCCCTCAAGCCTGTTCTGTTCTGTACAGCATGTTTAGGTATATACGTGAGAGAGAAGGGGAGGGGGGGGGAAGAGAAAAAGAGAGAGAGAAAGGGAAAGGGATATGGAGAGAAAGAGAGAGAAAGGTGAGATAGACAATGAGAGATGGAAAGAGGGGAGAGAGAGAGAGAGAGAGAGAGAGAGAGAGAGAGAGAGAGAAAGAGAGAGAGGCAGAAGAATGGGTCAGTTTTTACTATTTCCATTGTAGAGCACTTTGTTTCCACAAGCACTCTGTTAAATGTTTTCCATTCTTACCAATTCTGTAGAAAGCCAATGGAGATATCAATGAAAGATTTGCTGTAGTGTACTTAGAAACCCAGACCAGACTGCTGCATGAAATATGTTTTGAAAGTGTGGGACCATATTGCGTGTGTGGGCAGAGGGCAATGGGAGGGTGTGGGGGGTGGAGACAGGGACCCGAAGATCCGAAAATGACCTTTTGTACTTTACTATATTGCTATGATATCTGTGTTGTTGTTGTTATTATGGGACATGGCATGAGTGTTCCCCCTGTGGTTGTTTCTGTTGTCTGAACGTTGTGTGTGTTTGTGTTGATGGCGTGTGTGTGTCATCTGGAGGATGGTTGTTTGTCACGGATGGGCTGCATGTGAATGTCCGTGTGCTGGGAGGTTGTGATGTTGATTTTAGACAATATTAAAAATTTGTAACTGATTATATATTATATATGTTTGTCACCAGTGAAATTGCACATGTTCTTATTCTTGTACTGGTCTGTATGCAATAAACGGTGGAGTAATCTGGTCTATACTGAATCTTCGAGTCATGTGATTGATAGAGTGGATGCACAAAACCGGCAATACAAAAGCTGTATTGTTACATTCACTTCAAACTGGTTCCCCAGAAGAATTCGCTTTAGCTCTGGAATATTAAAATGCCTGCACCGGTAGTAAAGATAATAATACTTGTAATAACAAGGACAACAATTGCTATTTGACCATTCCACAGCAAGTCGTTATTGCCACAGAGTACATTCAATTTTATCTTTATCATTTTCATTTTCAAAAAAATAAAATGAATTCGACAAAATCGACATTTAGATCTTAATATTTAGATCAAACTTAAACAAAAATCCGGAAATGCTATTTCTAGCGATAAGACAGTTCGTCATGGAAGCGACGAATTTATCATAAGTGCTCTATCCGTTGAGACGATAGCTTTGATGTTTTATTCATATACATTTGGATTGGTGGTAAAGAAAGGGGTGGGTGCGTTGAGTACTCAGTGTTAGGTCTTTCAGAATGATAGGTGCGGGAATTTGCAACTCAGTCAATATAGTCTATCTTTTAGAACATTCCAGACACGGGGGGAGGGGAGAGGGGGTGTCATAAAATTCCGAATTTTTGTCATCTTTAACTTCGGTTGAAATCGTGGTTTCTGAGAATTTTCTTTTTTTATTTTGCTATGTCTACCCCCCCCCCCCCTCACAAACCCATACACACATTATTAATTTTTTACATTCTTAGGCCTGAACTGAAAGCATTTTGATTAATGTGACAGGTTTTGTGTTCTTGTTTTGTTTAGAACAGCACTTTATAAGGTCAATGTCAATTTTGAAAGTTGCTCTATGAGACTAAATTTTCCCAAACTGCCTAGTATTTGGATGGATCAGATCGAACTTGACCATCAGACATTCAGTGCTTATAGAAAAGGTTCTGGGCAAAACAGGACAAATGGAGAAAAGGCGCAACAGTCGGAGCTATCTGTCTGTCTGTCTGTCTGTCTCTCTGCCTACTTGTCTGCTGTTTGACTGTCTGTATGTCTGTCTGCTTACCTGACTATCAGTCTGTCTGTCTGCCTCCCTGCCTGTCTATCTGACTGTCAGTCTGACTGTCTACCTGCTGTCTGCCTGTCTGCCTGCCTGCCTATCTGACTGTCCGTCTGTCTACCTGCCCGCCTATCGGACTGTCTGTCTACCTGCCCGCCTATCTGACTGTCTGTCTACCTGCCTGCCTATCTGACTGTCTGTCTACCTGCCCGCCTATCTAACTGTCTGTCTACCTGCCCGCCTTCTGTCTGCCTGTCTGCCTGTCTATCTGACTGTCTGTCTGTCTACTTGCCTGCTTATCTGACGGTCTGCCTGCCTCCCTGCCTATCTGACTGTCAGTTTGTCTGCCTGCCTACCTGTCTGTCTGTCTGACTGTCTGTCTGTTTGTCTGTCTGTCTCTCTGTCTGTCTGTCTGTTTGTTTGTCTGTCTGTCTGTCTGTCTACCTGCCTGCATGCCTGTCTGTTTGTCTGTCTGTCTGTCTGTCTGTCTCTCTGCCTGCCTGTCTGTTTGTCTGTCTGTCTGGCTGTTGGTCTGTCTGTCTTCTATCTGACTGTTTATGTGTCTGCCTGCCTGCCTCTCTGTGTCTGTCTACCTGCCTGCCTGTCTGTGTCTGCCTACCTGCCTGCCTGTCTGTGTCTGTCTGCCTGCCTGTGTCTGTCTACCTGTCTGGCTGTCTTAGTCTGTCTACCTGCCTGCGTGTCTGTGTCTGTCTACCTGCCTGCCTGTCTGTGTCTGTCTACCTGTCTGCCTGTCTGTGTCTGTCTGTCTGCCTGCCTGCCTGTCTGTGTCTGTCTGCCTGCCTGCCTGTCTGTGTCTGTCTACCTGCCTGCCTGTCTGTGTCTGTCTGCCTGCCTGCCTGTCTGTGTCTGTCTGCCTGCCTGCCTGTCTGTGTCTGTCTACCTGCCTGCCTATCTATGTCTGTCTTTCAGTCTGTCTGCCTGTTAAGGAACTGTGCCCACTACGCGATTCCATGAATTACTTTGAGTTTGACTCACTGTAGCCGTCTCACTCACAGTAGGCAGATCGCTGTAGGATTAGTACCATTACCAGTGCAAGCTGACAAGGAAGACAACAATGATTATGCCAAAAGGAAAAAACAAGAATTGCTTGGTTATCTCTCTTTCCGTTTTGTGCACTCTTATGCTGATCTCACGAACTGAACGCCCTGTTTCTCTTTCTCTCTCTCTCGCTCTCTCACTCGTTCTCACTCAAGCTGTGTCTTTGTGTGCGTCTCCATGCGTGTGTTTGTCTTCCTCTTATTGGCCCTTCTCTCTCTCCCTCTCTCTCTGCCCCCCCCCCCTCATCTCTCTCTCTTTCTCCCTTTCTAATCTCTCTTTCTCCCCCTCTCCTGTTTTTTTTTTTTCTTGTGGTAAATTTTCCCGTTCTCTCCTTATTTTAATTCATTCAGACTCGACCCTAAACCGTAGTTCGCCCCTCCCTCGTCCCTGGAAGTCATGCTGTACTATAAAGCAACATCCCGCAAACACCACCACCGCCTGGACCATTCCTTTCAAAGGCCCCATTTAGGGGCCTCGCGCACTATCCCGTTTCGCCTGCGGCACGGCGTGCAAATGCAGATTTTTGCTTGCTTGGCAAAAAGTTGACCGTGCTGCACGCCGCGCGAAAGATTGCTTGCATTGAACGGGTGGTCAATTTTAACATAGTGCGCGCGAGGCCTTAGAAGGTGAACGCGTTATCAAATTACCTATAACAAGTAAAATAGTCTAGCTACTCCCCTCCAAGCTTACCCCATCCGTTTTCCTCAGCAGCCTGATTAACATTATTTTATAATACAAGATTATAACAATTATGCATGAAATTTCCCTAACATTTGCACACACAAAAAAGTAAAAATTCAAAGGTAAGGATACAAAAATGATAATGATTTCCTCGAAATCTCGATTAGCATTTATATAAGAAAATATAATAATTTTTACATCAAATTCCTATAATATTTCAAGGCAAAACTTTCATTTCAGAAATAACATTTGTACAAAAATGGCAAAAATCAAAAGATATTCAAAGTGTGGACACATCCCAGTATTACTGTTTTCTTTCCTTTTTCCGTTTCCTTGCATAGATCAAGGCGATTAAACACTATGGTGCACCGGCTCATGGCTCCGGTGAAACAAATGTTCCGAAAATACATTCTCCAAAAAATCCACACTTGTTAAGCCAATTTTCATTGACATCTTGTCGGAAAAAGTAATCTGCAAACATTCAAACTAAATTTGACAGCTGTAAATGTTTAAGGCTGCAGTTTCTGTAGCATGATATGTTCGTTTTTTTCCACTCTCCCAAATATGATGGACAGGAAAATGATCCAGTCGCGTATGGGATTTAAATAGCATATATTTTCTTCGGCAGTTTGATTCGCCAATATTTTGTAATATAATAAAATCATGACATTCAAACAACACTATTTACGTTCACATTTACACATACCCGCACAGACACACGCGCGCACACCTATACACGTATGAGCATGAGCGCCCACACATACACAAACATACACACACGCAAAAATCAAAATTTCATTTATAGTTCTTCCTCCTTTGCTCATGTTTCATTGCATGACTCATGGCCATTAAAGCCTGTGATTCGGCGCCTCATGGCAGTGTGAAAACATTTTATGTTTAAAAATTCATTTTCTATGCTTTTGCTAAGCTAAATTGTAAGGGTGTCATGTCGACCTTCAAGTGATCTGAAAAATTCATGCCATTTCTGAAAGCAGTAAGTGCTGCCGTTTGTTGTGAAAATATATTGATTTGTTTCTATGTGCTCAGATATAATTATAACAGACTAATTCTTACCATGAAGGAAGAAAAGACAGAACACAGCAGTTTTTAATACTAGTTGGCCTAGTCGGGGACAAGGTGGTCTAGAGGCAAGGTGCTCGCCTCTCATGCCAAGGGTCCCGGGTTCTAAACCCGGGCAGTGCAGGCATGTTGGAAAGTGGATTTTTCTCATATTTTCAAGTCCCTGGTCCTATTGGGGGGTAGGATCGAGTAGTTCTTGGAAATTGGATTTTTCTCATATTTTCAAGTCCCTGGTCCTATTGGGGGGTAGGATCGAGTACCTAATCTTCTCGGATAAGGACGAAAAAATTCGGAGGGCCCGTGTGCACGTTGCGCACGTTAAAGATACCTTGGCAGTTGGAAATCGTAAAGAGCAGGCCGAAAGGCCGCTGCCCGGGCCAAATTGAAATTAATAGATTAAAAATGTATCCATATCATCCCCCCCCCCCCACCCCCCCGCCAGAACAAGAAATAATCAAACAAGTAAAGTGAGGTGTAAATGCCAAGGGCAGCGAACCTCCTAAAATAAAGACCTTAAATCATTGACCCGCTGAGCCAGGGAATACACAGATGTAATTTTTAAAGTTGCATTTCGACTATCTATGAGTAAATTGAGGCGAAGAAAGAAATTTTCTGTCAGTTTCTAATTCTATTCAAAGAAAATGTGGCTCAAAATGTCGGGACACTTTGTTCTATTTAACTCATTTGTGGCTCAAAATCAACGGGAGTATGAAAACTATGGTGAACTTCACCACTTTTTAAAATACGCCCACGCACACTTTTACGTCTTTCTATGCGTTATACGATATTTTGTAGAATTTAAGGCTCGGTGGTTAAAAGGATTCTATGATTACATTGGAGGTATTCCTTTCTTTACGATATGACTGTGTGTTCTTCTGCAAGTTTTTAAGCTGCTTAAGATGAATTTTCACCCAGGACTTCTAAATTCTAATATTGTATGGTGAATGGATATGAGTGTATGTAATTCCTCTAAATGTTCATTTTTTAATTTACTTTTTCACTGAGATGGGTTAAAATGATTCACTTAGAAAATACAAATAATTATGGGGAAATCAAAGCTAATAGACAGGGAGAGACAAAGATTCGGTCAGACCTAGAACAAAAGCTTTTCATGTTTTTCATGGTTTCAAAATTTCCTGTGTTAAAATAGAGAACGGGAGCAAAATGATGCATAACATAAAAAAAAACAAAAAAAAAAACGACTGTTAAGCTAATTCTGAATAATATTTCTCGGTATCTCTACGAAAAAAAATACAAAAAACAAACGAGGAAAGCCTTGAAAAAAACAAACAAAACTACAAACAAACTACTTAAGACAAACAATAATGGTTTTCAAAAAAGTAAAAAAAAAAAAAAACGCCTAGCAATAATTTTGAATGAAATTAAAAAAAAAAAAAAAAGTACAGTGAAATAAAACAAACAAATTATTATTATGAAAAACCCAGCGTCAAGCAGACGTCTTAACATGAAGTCGACAAAGTTAATATTTCATGGTCGTCCAAGTTGATTTGGCCCAGATGGTTGGAAATAATAATAATAGTTCGTCCATCAGGTATGATGATGACCTTAACAACACCAGAGGAATAAAGAACAGAAATTGTTGAGAATTTCAACACATGGACAATAAAGAGAACTAAAGGACACAGAGGACAGAATGGAAAGACTGTTCTTTCATGACTTATGGCTTCTCATGTGACTGATAAGTCCTATTTTTGCCTTGCAGACCCTTCCGCATAAATGACAAGAGTGCTCCGTTGGTTCAGTACCACTGGGCCTTTTCTTGCGCCGTTCTCTTTTTTTGATAGCCTGCTGGACTCTGTCAGCTTCCCATGCTTTGCTGCCTCTGGTAAGGGCCGCCCTCCAATTTGCACGATCAAGCGAGAGCTTTTCCCACTCACTCACATCAATGGCAAAGGCCTTCAGTGATTGCTTGAGAGTGTCTTTGTAACGTCTCTTTGGGGCCCCAACATTCCTCGTTCCATTGGAGAGCTCAGAGAAGAAGATTTGCTTAGGGAGTCTGGAGTCGGGCATTCTGACAACGTGTCCTGCCCAACGTAGCTGAATTTTTTTCAGGTGGCAGAAGATGCTCAATTCCTTGGCACGATTGAGGACCTCAGTGTCTGGAATTTTATCCTGCCATTTGATCCTTAGGATCTTTCTAAGGCAGGCCAGATGAAAGTGATTTACCTTTCTGGCATGCGATTGGTACACTGTCCAGGTTTCAGCCCCATAGAGTAGGGTGGGAAGGACCACAGCATTGTACACTTTCAGCTTAGTGTCTGTGCGAATGCCGGCAACATCCCATACTCTCTTTCGAAGCCTGCCAAATGCAGAGCTGGCTTTGCTGATTCTTGAGAGAATTTCAGTATCAACACGAGCCGCGGAAGACAGTGTACTGCCAAGATAGGTGAAGTTCTCCGACACCTTCAGAAGACTGTCATGGACTTTGATATTTGGGGTCACAGGATACTTGTCGTCTGCAGTAGGCTGATTGGAAATAATAGTCTTTGCTTAATGAACAAGACTCATTAAATACAAAACAAATATTTGATGCTATTCTTAACTTTTTTTCTGAGTTTTTTAAAAGCATGTTTCCAGGTGTTTTCAAACATTCACTGTGAGGAAATCTCGCATGGGGCGCGAATCAAGAAGTCAGAAGGATACATTCTTTTTTTGTTATTGCTAACGGGTACCAGCGCGACCCAAGAAAAAACCACTTTTACTTCTGGCATTGACAGGTTGGTCTAGGGACAAGGTGCTCGCCTCTCATGCCGGGTTGGATTCCCGGTCGGTGCAGGCATGTTGGAATTTGGGTATTTTCCTCATTATCTTCCTGTCAGTGACTGATCCTATGGTAGGTAGGATCGAGCACCTAGTCTTGTCGTATAAGGACGAAAAGATCGGAGGGGTCCACGTGCAGGTTGCTCACGTTAAAGATACCTTGGTGGTTGGAAATCAAGAAGAGCAGGCCGAACAGGCCGAACAGGCCGAACAGGCCACGGCCCTGGCAAAATTTAAAAAAAACAACAACAATTAATCCCTACCCCACTAATCCCGAAAAAAAAAAAAACAGTTGACAGGCGCTGCACTGTGGCGACAACATGTCGGCTTCACTTGTAATTGGGCTGCATTGACACTTGGCAAATTTCCCAAAATGGGATTAAAGAAGTATACACAATGCACTTTAAAAAAAACAAAAATTAAAAAAAAAAAACCTTCATGGAACAGTCTGGACTAAAAATCAGTAAACTGATGCCATTTGGGAAACGAACCATTCTAGAAGCAACGAGCTTAATTTATTGAATAACGAGGGCTTGAGAACCCAGGCAGGTGATCCTGTCTCCAGGCCACAAGGATTTGAATGAAGCTCTGTGACGCTGAAAGAGTTAAGTGGACTAGAAAACGATAAGTGTTGACTCGGACGGGCATTTTCTCCGGCGCCACACAAAAGACTTATTTGCATTTTCATTCTTATCCAGTTATCTGAGAGGGTTTTTTGTTTTTTCTTTCTTTCGTTCAATCTTGCGGTGATGCCCGACAGCAGGAATCATGAGAAAGAAATGTCCTATCATGCCGGATCATCTTTGCATGCGTAAATTCGTTAATGAATACAAAAAGAACTTTAATTACAATATCGGTGTCAGCGCGAGCATTTGCATAATGGTGAGAAGTGAGACATTAAGTGGTCTACGGTGCAAATTTCTTAATCCATTTAAAAACCCACTTATTTCGGGAATATATCTGCAAATTCTCTTCCTCTACATCTCATAAGCAGGTTCTCTATCAACTTATACTTAGCTTTAAATACAGGCAGTAATATAAGATTACGGTGTATCATTATAATTATTTTTACCCACACGATAACTTATTTATAGCGCCTTCGAGAATTGAATGTTTTCTAAATCTATATTTGTTTTGTTGTGACTACGTAAACTGACCTGGAGCATCCCCGGGTTTATCCGACTGGCCTACATTTTACCACGATTTTTTGTTCCTTTAAATGCGAAAACAAACGTAAACAAATAAGGATAGAAAGACATTTTAATAATCTTTCATCAAAATGGATCTGGTTACATTCCAACCTGCCAGCATTGTATCTCCTCCTACCCCACACCCACCCCCCCCCCCCTTTTTTTGTACATTTTTATGATTAAATCGAGGTCTGTGAGATAAATTATTGCAACTGGACATTTTCTTTTTAAAAAATAAGACATTTGGGATGCCTCTAGCAGATGAAAAGCCACAGATCATGCAGTTTTTTTATTCTCCAGATAACTTTGTGGAAACCGATTTCCCATAATTTAACACGGAAACATTGATTCCCCCCCCCCCCCCCCAAAAGAAAAACAAACTTGGTGCTACATGAACACTGGACCTCAATGAAAGATATTATTCTCATAACACATTAGTTTCACGCTTTTCAATAATCCTAAAAAGACACCAACATGCAGTCTAAATTACTACAAAAATGATCAGTAGTTATAGGTGTCATTTGCGTATCAAGGATAAGCCACCTCTATAACGATTGGCCACACGTTGGTCTAGAGGCAAGGGGCTCGCCTCTCACGCCGGAGTACCCGTTTCGATCCCCGGTCGGCGCAGGCATATTCACATTTTTTGTGTGTATTGGGGGGGGGGGCGGGGGGGGGGGGAGAGAGAGATTCATGCCACTGATCCTATGTTACGTAGGATCGAGCACCTAGTCTTCTCGGACACGGTTGAAAAACCCGGAAGGCCCGTGTGAACGTTGCGTACGTTAAAGACACCATGGCAGTTGAATGTCGAGAAGAGCAGACCGAACAAGGCCGCTGTCCATCCAGAATTGTAGAAAAAAAAAAGCCACCACAGTAACACACAGAAAAAAGAACAGCAAAAAAAAAAAAACGAAGAAAGTGACGTAGATATGCCAAGTGCAGCGAACATCCTAGAACATCCTAGAACATCCTAGAACATCCTAGAACATCCTAGAACATCCTAGAACATCCTAGAACATCCTAGAACATCCTAGAACATCCTAGAACATCCTAGAACATCCTAGAACATCCTAGAACATCCTAGAACATCCTAGAACATCCTAGAACATCCTAGAACATCCTAGAACATCCTAGAACATCCTAGAACATCCTAGAACATCCTAGAACATCCTAGAACATCCTAGAACATCCTAGAACATCCTAGAACATCCTAGAACATCCTAGAACATCCTAGAACATCCTAGAACATCCTAGAACATCCTAGAACATCCTAGAACATCCTAGAACATCCTAGAACATCCTAGAACATCCTAGAACATCCTAGAACATCCTAGAACATCCTAGAACATCCTAGAACATCCTAGAACATCCTAGAACATCCTAGAACATCCTAGAACATCCTAGAACATCCTAGAACATCCTAGAACATCCTAGAACATCCTAGAACATCCTAGAACATCCTAGAACATAAAGACTTAACCAGCTCTACAACGCCTGTGACCCAACAGAGCCCAAACCTTGTGTCTGAGGGTTTCCTCAAAATGTTTTGAGACCATTGATCTAGAGCGTGTAACGAAATAGATAAAATATTTCAATATTATAGACATATTTTTTTTTCAATACACATTCTGGTGATAGCACCTGGAAATAGAAAAGATGCGGCCAACGTAACCTCCTGTGGAGCCGTACCAGTGACGTAAAAAAGCTTGTAAAGCTGATGGACAGCTATCATCTGTATCCTTATATCTACAGCAGACATCTAAATGGACGGCTAGTAATTTCTCGCCGGGCACTACAAAAAAACTGTAGGATTATAAACGTTTGGAGTATAATGGCAAATAAAAAATACCGAGGTGACATGCCACCAGATCAAATAAACAAAACAAAACAAACAAAACCAGACATTAATTAATACAGTGCAAGAGGGAAGGAGAGATTCAGTGCTAGACTGAGAACATGATGCCCTTTTATGGACAAGTTTTATATATATGGTTAAAACATACTCATCAAGAAAATCGGATCGCTCATACCTGAAACCTTATTACAGAGAAAACACTGGTGGGAGTAATTCATTGTGATGCAATTTTGGCCACTTTTTTTCATTTTTTTTTTTTTTGCTTAAACTTACAACCTAAATTAATGACAGTTTCAAATATTATATTAGTAATGTTCTGAAGTATCAACTAATCTAACCTTATCGCTTTTGCATCGGCCTGCTATAATTATTCGTTTCAGGCAAGTTTTTCAAAAAAAGTTGTAGAAAATCTAAAATACAATGATCTCTTTTTGTGCTCCCTTTGATGAGCCCATCGCAGGGGGAGACTGTGTTTGATTAGCGTCCAGCTGGTGCTTAGAGTCCTGCCGCGAATGAGTTGTGAAGCATGGGTGTGGAATATTATGGGAAATTGTCTTAATGAGAGAAAAGGTTTCGAACACAGGATTATCCCGGTTAATGCCAGGTACCTCGTCTAGTTACAGGGGGAAAAAAAAGAAAGAATGAATGCTCAAGGCTGTAGCAGAGGCCAGTTGGACTAGTAATTGTCGGGGGCAACGTTGTTAGCATAGACATATGCGTTATCACGAACTTTATCTTGTTATTAATATCACTAACGTTACTATTGTTGCATTTTATTATTATTTTAAAATAATTTTCACAATCTTTTTCTTGACCATGGTAGTATGAAACATTAACTTTACCAACTGGAATGAATCTTACCGTGTACGCTTCAACGTACTTTATTATATTTACAATAATGAAATTGAAACACCGGTTCACAAAGTAGAATCAAATGAATTTTTCTTCTTGGCCAGATTAAAACAACAACAACAATTACCATAACAACAACAGCAACAACAACAACAAGTTTTAATCGGCCAATGGCCAGTTTTATTGTAGTCTAATACTTGTGAGTGGATGCTTAAGATAAGAGCTCTTTTACAGCCAAGTGTTGCAGATGGAAATCATGTATAATTTAGATACATCATCTTCCGCCCTGCAAATAAATGTCATTACGTCTAGGTCACGACATTTAAGTGCAATGCTTCAATATTATTGTGGGTGTACTTTTATAAATGGGCTTAGCTCTTCGGTCACATTAACTGGATTTGGGGGAGGGGGGTGGGGGGGGGGTGGGGAGGGGGTGTCCTGATGGTGATTTCGGTTATTATAAGAAATAGACAACGGCATCTATCACCTCTGAATTCAGGATGTTTGAATTAGCAATTCGGAAAAAAAAGAGTTTTCAGAAAGTGTGTTGTATTGTTGCCATCGAAACACCGCCATCTTGGATTTTTGAGTTCCAAAATAGTGTCAAGCTCAGCTCTGCCCAATTTGAATGGATTTACCTGAAACTGCTCATGTCTTATTCAATCCAATTAAAAAACTTCATACCGAAGGGAATTTTGATATCTTCTACAGATCTTATGTTACGAATTTTTAAAAATGGTGTGAAGTGAACTCCCATTTTCCCCTTCTTTTTGTCACAAACAATTTTTTTTTTCAGAAAATATCATGAAAAGATTAACAAATTTCTTTCGATATGAATTTTCTTTTATCCGTTCCAACATGTTATTAACCAAATTTTATACCAATTGGCCCATAAAGACAAAACCTAGTTTATAAATTAATGATCAAAAGTGCAACTTTGAAAAAATCGCATTTGAAGTTTTTTTTTCAATAAAAATTTAATTCAAAAGTGTCACGTCACATATAATAATATCTCAAAACATCCCTGCTTGGTGTGCTGGGCCTCAGTAATGACTTGCAAACTACCAAAGGTTTATAACAGATGTTTACAGAGGAGTGGGGGGAGGGGAGGGTTGGGCACAGAGGGGGTGGGGGGGGGGGGAAGAAGTAGCTTAAGTTATCGGGTAAAACGGAATCTAGAACAGTCGCGAGTAGGGACTAAAAGGACTAATGAAGAATCTCTTCGCTTTCTACTATCATAGAACTTTGGGACCCGTTACAGCTCACTCAGTTATCCGCAATAAAAACTAGGACTCCCTCCCCCACCCCTGCAACCAGAGGAGCCAGAACTAGGAAGACATGGCGGGTGCAAAATGTTACAAAAGATGCATCCAACGCCCCTCGAAGGGGAGCAAAAAAACAGTAAGTACCGCGTAAATGGAATAGATATTAGAATCAAAACGGAGAGTTGTGAAAGAATCATTTTCCAGCAACAGAAAGAAAGGCAAACGGACAGACGAAATGACAAATGCGCAAGCTACCAAACAAGAGTTGTTTTTTCCAAAAGTGGGTAAGTCAAATTTTGCAAAAGTTATGACCCCTTTCAGATAGTCATTCAAAATTAGTGTAAGTCGCAATGTAAGTGTTCAGTTAAATCTTTTTATGTCCCGTCTTTATCCGAACAATCAAAGTGAATGTAAGACGCAGTGTGAGATCACGTAGATCAGTCATACACTAATTTTGAATGACTCTCTGAAAGGGGCCACAACTCATGCAAAATTTGACTTTCCCAGCTGTGGAAAAACCTTCTTCAAATAGGAATGGAATGGAAGTAAACACTGAGAAGAAAGAAAATCGACAAAAGATTGTTTGTTTGCCATTAGAACTTGTGAATGCGCCCGGCATCTCTCGTAGCCGGCACGTCAAGTGGAGGTGTGACAAGACTTGAATAATTTAAGGACCTGCCCTTTTTCTTACACGTATAAAACATCGGCACCTGAACTTATTCACCATTGGCTCCCTGGAATAAAAGCTTCATCAAATTTGGCGTCCTCAGACAGAAGGCGGATATGAATATTCACACGTACATTTTTTTTTTTCAGTGTGAAATAAAAACATCTCGGTACAAGCTTGGATTGTCAAGCTGTAAGCTGCCTGACTTTAGGTGGAAAAAAAATCATCAATAATTCTGCTTACAGGTCAAGGCAATTTTGAATTTTGCATGAATTTGAGGGTGGTTTCGGAGAACGAAGAACCAGATTTTTGAAAATGTTCATGTGCACCAGTCCTGTCAGAAAAGGCCAGCTTCATTATATGTAATATGTTTTTACTGGGGTTGGGGGGGGGGGGGGATCTTATGCCCCTGTTCAACTCGACGAAGCTATGGGTTGTTGTTGTTGTTAGACACAACTCACCTGAAAGGCCGCCGACGAGTCGATGCCTTTAGAACCACCGAAAAAAATTAATATGAATCGGCGAAACTAGTGAGATTCGGACAAGGCAAATCTTGAAACCGGACCGAGCGCTCTAGTGACTTGACTTTTTAGTATGAGTCTAGTTTTCTGTCAGCATTCCATTCCTTGAATATTTCGATCGTCTACTACAACTGGCTATGTGAGACAACAACAAAATACCATTGAATCACACATGAGCTACATGTCATAGCAACTTGTGGATAACCAGAACTGTTTCTCATTTTTCATTTCTAACTCTCTGTTGCTTGCACTTGTCTGGAGTTGCTGCTCTGTGGGATGACAAACGGATAGGCCTCAGGCTAAGACATCCTTGACATTATGACACACTGTCAGTGACAGAGGAAAGAAACCATTATCGAACCGTTTAGTAGACCTTCTACCTGCAAGACTTAATGATCCTCGACAAAATTATCTCAATTTTTTTTCGCCGGCTGCGTTATTGGAATTTCCAATTCACAAACACACTCGCGGACACACACACACGCACACACACACACACACACGCACACACACACACGCACACACACACACACTCGGGCATACAACTCAATGTACAGTGATGACATTATAAATGACATGTACGTAAAATAATATATAAATTATATAGAGTTTAATATATTCAAACATGCACTTATCACTTGAATGTCATCTATCAATAAAAAGCCAATGATGTGTCAGGCTGTTTGGCAATTAAAATAATTTATTTTGCCGTCTTGTGAAAACAGGAAACCTCCATGGAGGCCCCCTTTCTCTTTCCAGATGGCTGGCCTGCTGGCTTCACCTCAACCTGTTTCTCACTTTCTTTCACTTCTTGTTTTCTTTTGCTTGCACATGTTTAAAGTGAAATATTTGCCGGTGACATGCAAGAGAAACATCCTCAGGTGACTTGACTTGGTCTTGTCTGAAAATATCTTCAATGTTGGCCTCAAAATAATGCCAGAAGATAGTATTTGACTGCCAAAATTGACTGTTATGCCTCAATATCCATTGAAGAAGACTTGGCAGGCACGATATCATAAATTCAACGATGGAAAAAAGATTGTTCCGTTTTTGCCCCAAAGAAAATTGAGGGACAAACTTTTATAATTCTTTCACTGCAGGGACATTTCTTCAGTTGGAAAACTAAACTCCACCAGACATCAATGTCCGCCTCACATCCAACTCTGATATCAGGATCAGGCTGCATGTTTCATGGTTTCCTTTTGTCCTCCAACTGATATATCTCCATGCCGGGAGAAGATCTGTGTAATGTACTCGATGTAAAGGTCCGTATCTTTGGTTGAAGACCAAGACAAGTAAAGTATTTCCAGGGAATCACCCAAGAGAACAAACTACTGGTCAGTCTAGCAAGGACATCCACCTGTGTCCGCTCTCTACTTTGACTACTTGTTTGCCACACATAAATCTTACAGATGCTGCTGAAATCTTCTCTGGGATCTCATTAACTGCACTCAAGACAAACTATTTGTGGATGTCACCAAGAAGCTCTGGCAAATGCTTGTATGGATCCCAAGTCCGGGAGGAGACCTTGTGTTTTGTATTGGATGTGGTGACAGATGTCACCATCGATATCCACAAGATTGGCTACATCTGCTTCAAGCCGAGCTTTATATCCTACCTCTGTTCCTCTCTGGCATGCAACAAAATATTGCTATGACAAGGAAGAACTTTGATTGCTGACAGGAATTTTTTCATCATCAGTTCTCTCTTTTAAAGCTGATGAATACACCCTTGCAGTGAGATCCACATAGGAGTATACGCGTGTGGCATTCTTCCCATGTTTTATTGTCAACACAGCACACCAGATTGATATTGAAAATAAGTAGTGTGTGCTCACGTATCCCTTGTCAGTGGCCAGACTGACCACAGGCCACATAGCTGACCACTTCTGACAAATGCTAAAATCTTTATCATATTCTGGAAGACGAGAAACTGCAATGTTTCATCAGTATCGTGACGTGCAAAGTCAATTCCTAAATAATTTTTTTTAAAAAGAAAAGAACATGACGTCTGACCTCTATATGAAGGGACCATCCAACTGACCAATGGTCATTATAGAAACAAAAACAAAAATAGCATAATGTCTTCAAACTAGGCGAAGCCCCTCATTTTATATTGCGGGTTACTAATCATTCTCATCATCATCATTTTTCCTATGGCGGATTCTTCTCCGACAGTTTTCATTAAGAAAGGAAGGCCATATTACCAAATATTCTGTTTTCACCCTGCCTTATGTGTTAGCTAACCATTTATTCGCATCGCCAGAATTGGCTTTCCAGTGCGCGGAAGCTCTATGATTTCACAAGACACCTGAAAATTTCCGGCCACTGGTGAGAAGGGGCCCAGCATCGTGAATGAATCGCACGCCGTACATGTAAGATGGAATCCCGGCCACTACAAGGTTTCCCACTGCAGCGTGTCCGGCCGGCCAGCTAAGACTTTTTACGGCTTCTGTAACAGCCCAACTTGGCAACTGCTCGGCTCTTCTTTTGGCTTCAAGTCATCAAAACGTTTGACAGGTCTTAGTATCCGGATCCAGGATGAAAATCTACGGGTCGACAGTAATTCGGTCTGACTGCAGATGTGTACGCCGTAGAATCTTACTATAAAGGAAGTAAGGCCCCCAATGTAGTCATGAAAATTGAAATGCGTTTTAACCAATGAGCTTTAAATTCTACAAAATATCATATCACCCATAGAAGGTCACTACATTTTTAATACTCTCATTGATTTTGAGCCACAACTGACTTGAACAGAAGAAAGTGTTCTGGCATTTTTGGGCAGGAAAAACAACATATTTTCTTGGAGTAGAATTAAAAAGTATGACAAAACATTTCGCTCCGCGCTTCAATCTACATCTTGATGAATGCAAAACACAACTTTAAAAGTCACATCTATGTATTCCCCGAGTCAGAGGGGCCAACTAGTGTTGTATTGGTGAAACAACAGTGAAATGCCGACGGGACATTGCATTAAAGCTACGTACATTTTAATCACGAAATGAAACAGTTAGTGAGTGAAAGGACATCAGGCTGGGGCCGAACCACATTCTCTTCCTGTGAAGATCTCTTGTAGTCTCGGTTTTCCCAAATCTCTTTCGTGAAGGAGAAGTGCAGTAAAGCTAGCCATGTGCAAACGGGCTAACACCAGAATATCTTTCAGAGCTAGGAGAAAAAATCATACTAGCCATCATACACTTTAAGATCAGCAGACGCGAAACTTCTTGAGACATCCACAGTCATGTTGTCGCTTAGTGAAAAGGGAGTTTTCTAATGGTGAGCCTAAATTGTGGAATAACATCAGCTTTGTCACCAGGAAAAGTGAAAACATCATCAGATTTAAAAATAAGCTCAAAACTGAATTGTTTATGACCGTTTTCTTTGAAACTGCACGATGTACCTTTCTTGGTCTGGCATGTTTGAGGATAAGAGTAGTTCAAGTGTTTGTTAATGTGTGTGGGCGGGAGCATGATGAATTGATCTTATGTTAATCGTATTTCTAATTTTAGTTCATCAATTTCTTTTTTGTTTTGGAGGGGAGGTGGGGGATGTGTTGACCGCTGCGCAAGTTAATTATTACTGTACATTACTTTTACTGTAATCATGTTACAAGCACTGTATGTAAGGTAGCCAAAGGCCGAAGTACTAGTGTGCAGAGAATTCTCTTCCCAAGAATTTCACTTTATGTTTACATAAATTCTAACAAGATATGACAAAAATGTTCATGTGTGTCATTTTTTTCCTGTCATGCAGATTCATAATGTGGAAATAGATTATGTCGCCGTGCATAAAAAAAATAATATGTTACCATTTCTCTCCTTGACGTTTTGTATCAATTTTTGATTTCAGTCACATCTTACAGCAATATTAAATTTAATGCACCCCACCCTCTCTTTCTGAGAGATCCTTGTCTGCACGAAGTTTGGGATGTTTAGGTCTAAAGCATAAATCAAGTGATATAATAAGTACTGGCCATACAGTTACTTGTCGTCAAGCACACGACAAGTTTATCATGAATCCGGTATTTTACTAATAATAGAATCTATCCCAAGTCTAAATTTCCCACTTATTGTGTGCTTTTCTCTCTATTCCTTGTATTTGGTGCGACACATAAAATTATGCTCAGACATGAGATTTGTTATAGGAATAATTCCTTGTCATCGGTAGTTTGGATGTATTTGTTGGTCTTTCATCCAATTCCTGGAGACAGACATAAGAATCACTTGATTATCCCATGGGGGAAATTCATTTTTACAGAGCATTTAAGAGGCAAGTATATGATACGCCCATTTGATGTACGAATACAGTACTGTTGGTCGTGAACGTGACATTATCTCAATAGCATGCATAACGCATGAAATATTGGGGTATGCAATCTTTATAAAAGTGGATGGAATGCGGTTTGGAAGCGAACTACAGATGGTAAGAACAATCTTCTGTGTCTTTCTCTGTTTACTATCGTGTGTATTATTCGGTTGCTTATGGATGATCTAGAAATGGGATGGACAAACTATCATTTAAGATAGATTTTTAAAATTTTATTTTACACAAGCATAATATTATGACTACAGACTGTCAAGAATTTTCAGTAACTAACATTTTAATACAAAATCAGATATCTCCGGCCTCTAATTTTCTAACGTTTATGCCCATATCATGGCATGCTTTGCTATGCACAACTGCAGCCCCCATGTTGCCAAGTGAAAATTCCTTGGACCAACAAACCCGATCAAAATGTGTTGTTGTTGTTGTTGTAACTCGTAATTCTGCTTTCAGAAAATAAAATTACGTTTTCACATTAAGATAGATGTTGAGGCTGGGAATCTTCCAGTTTGAGCTTTGTCGGGGCCATAAAATTCTGGAATGATTACAGTTGATACAAGAAATATCCCTGGCAAGCTGACAATGCCAGGGCTGGTTTTCGTCAATTTAAATTCAGTTGGGAGAGAAATGCCAAATCAGCAAATGCTCTGAATTTCTTTTATGCAAGATTGATTTTTGATTTGGTTATGTGTTGTGTCCGGTTAAGCCCGGGTAAGGGAGAATGAAAAATATAATCCTGATAAATGAAGCAATGAAAGAATTACCAGATTGTGTGCATGGCTTGTTTGTGCATGCCTGGGTGTATGCTGTGATCATGAGTGAGTGAGAGCGAGAGCTGGAGATAGAGTGACAGAGGGAAAGACAGACAAACAGTGAGATAGACAGAAAGAGGCAGAAGAGAGAGAGTGAGCGTGAGAAAGTCAGGCAGAAGAGGAAGAGAGGGAGGCGGAAGAGAGAGACGGCTTATGAGAAAAAGAGAGAGAGCGAAAGAGAAAGAGAGACAAACAGACAGATAAATGGGGGGAGAGAGAGAAACAGAGGGAAAGAGAGGGAAAAGACATAAAGAGAGAGAGAGAGAGAGAGAGAGAGAGAGAGAGAGAGAGAGTTGGTCCATCTGCATATTGTTATTTATTGCGCTTACTTTGGAAAACCAGATGT
This sequence comes from Onchidella celtica, assembly GCA_963931925.1. Taxonomy (NCBI): domain Eukaryota; kingdom Metazoa; phylum Mollusca; class Gastropoda; order Systellommatophora; family Onchidiidae; genus Onchidella; species Onchidella celtica. The sequence goes on from OZ007582.1 coordinate 47,794,148, forward strand.
CGCTGCATCCTTTTGCTCACTGTAGATGCAGACTAAATGCCAGGAAACGCCTACAGAAAGATGTTATTCAAACATAATCTACAGTCCTAGGTCATACTGACCCACAGAGGTGGCCTGATCTGGCAAATCTCTTGTTGTCTGTTACCGTTAACATTAGACGTGAAATCTCTTGATGCAATCATTTTCTTTTGATCGCCGCTACAACACTGCTGGAGAGATATTATTCCTAATCTTGTGTTCTATAATAATGGTCTTATCTTTGCCTTTGCTGTTTCCAGACACATTACTCACACACCCACACACAAACCGTCAATCCTACACATACCTTTTCTACATTCTAAAAGATCTCAATTTTTTTATTTTTTTTTAGAGAAACGAAACAGAACAAACGATCTACCATAGTGGTATTTACATTCCTAATTATATACTAAACTATCCGAAATTACCACAGTGACATTTAACATAAGACAAACTAAGTATCTTTATAATAATTGCTCAGGACACGAAATGAAGAAACTATTTTAAACATTTCTATCAGATCGGCATCTGATTATGAACCATATCATCAAGTATTTCTAGTATTGCTGTATGTGCATTTTTTGCTTTTTGGGAGAGAATGAGGATTGAAATCTCGAATACTTGTGTAAAATCAGCCTCCCTGACCATCAATAGTTGTACATGTCCCATCATGTTGAACTGCCGTTATGCTATATGAAATGAAGAACAGACATGTTTTGTACTTCTGCCCTACCACATTTTCCAAAGGCCCTTTCAGTTAACCCAAGAGTACTCACGCTGTATTTCGAGCATTCTTGTGTTATTCCGACTAAGTGATTCGCAAGTCAGGCTGTCAACATCAATGAGATATGAATGCACATGGCTGTTCGATTTCCATGTATACGGTTCCTTCAATATATGGGAACAGCTGTATTATTCTACGTATTATTCATTCACGTGGATACATAAAAATGAGTGAGAACCGCTTGGCACTTCAATGCAAAGTTTCAAAGAGTTGTTTGTTTGTTTGTTTTTTCACTTCCAAGATAATAATGATAATAATAATAAATTCTGGATTTTTTTTATTTATAAGAAATTACTCTGCCATTGTAATGATTTCTCCTACAACAAATTCAAACTGACTTGAAATTTCTCAGCTTTTATTGAAATTCTTTTGGTTTTTCCTCTGGGTACTGTAAAAAAAAAAAAAAATTAGCCCACAGGAGCCTCTTCATAAGCTTTTACATCTCTATGTAAACCTCCCCGAGCGTGGTAAACCCACGGCTGCGGTGTAGTGACGTAAAGGTGGGGGTGTCTTTGTAAGACATGGTTTTCTCGCTCCTGAAGTCGCGTCCTTGGAATATCCTCTTGTGTAACTCAAATGGAACTTCTCACAATCCCCTTAATTATGCCCCCCCCCCCCCACCCCGGAACAAATTTTCGCAAAATTTGAATTTTCTCACAAACAGGTTCCTGTCCTGGGGGGGCTAGCCCTGGGGGCCTGGAGGCCTGGGGGCCTAGGGGGTAAAGCGGATGGGATAATCCTCATTTCACCGATAATCCTAAAAAGAGAAGAACTGATTGAAGGAAAGGGATTACCTAATCCGGTTATTCAGGTGGAAACTAAAAAAAAAACCACTGTCGTGCCCTCCTTCGGTGGCAGTTGCAGGGGGCAGAACCCCTCTGGCGAGCTTGTACTTTAATTACAGTAATTAAAGTGTTTAGTTAACGCGGGCTGGGCGATTAATGTCACGCCCAAAAACTGTTTTTTCCTTTAGGATGAAGTCGCATCTGTTTGTTTTCTAGAAGCAAACGGATTTAGTGGGAGGAATTCCATTTGAGTTAACAGAGTATTCTACAAGGGGGGGGGGGGACTTCAGGAGCGTCCGTGAGGGAGGGGTTTCAAACGGACAGCGCCCCCTGGCAAGTTAGTCCTCTACGTGGGTCTTATTTGATAATAAATTCGAGACTCGGAGATTAACACTTAGAACCTGAAATATGTGTCTGTGTACAGTTCTGTAACGCACATGGTACTCATCCCCTTAATCCTAAAATTGTTCCTAACCTTGTCCTTTCCCTAATCCGAACCTAATATCAATAACCCTAGCCCTTACCCTTACAACAACAACAACAAAAATTTGCAATATATAAATAAAGAGCGCCTGCACCCCACGCCAGGCCACTGCGAAAGAAAAGATAATCGGGAACAAGAGAGCTTTCAACCGAACATTAGAACTAACTTTTGACAAGAAAGGAGCGCTAAATTTGTTTAAAATTACCAAGATTTCCTGTCGAAACTTGCATAATTATACAACTTTGTGGCACACGGTTACTGTAACCCTAGCTTAAAACCTATACCCGTACTATTCTTCATTCTTTGCCTTCTGACTAAGTTATCTGGCGATCCTCTTATGCCCCCCACCCCCACCCTGGCCCCCTTTCCCGGAATGTATAGCATGTGGACTGCCAACTAACTGTCAGCCATATTTTAACAGAATGCGTGGATTTTGCTCATATCAGAACAAGGTATTATAGCCGCTGATTCATGAAATAATTTTTTAATATGGATCGGCAGCTGATCTATTGGAATCTGTGAAGCTTATGTACTCTTTAAGATTAGAGAAGTGTCTTGATTTCATTTGTTTTCAATAAAATAGATTGCAGAATTAAACAACTCAAATTCAGTCCTTCCTCCAATCAAACAGTCAAATGACAAGTGCAAAATACAAAATACCAAGGTTTTGTATTGGTCATTCACCATTTTAATGACTGTACTCTCGTACAAGGAAAGAGGGAGGGAGGGGGGGGGGGGGGGTTGATGAAGCGAAGCGGACGGAAGGGGATGGGGAGGGGGGGGGGCGGAGCTGGGTTGGAAACTAAATGTGACTGTGAAAGGCGTACACGGTGTGTGTATGTGTGGGGGGGGGGGGGCGGAGCTGGGTTGGAAACTAAATGTGACTGTGAAAGGCGTACACGGTGTGTGTATGTGTGGGGGGGGGGGGGGGCGGAGCTGGGTTGGAAACTAAATGTGACTGTGAAAGGCGTACACGGTGTGTGTATGTGGGGGGGTGGGGGGGCTGGGTTGGAAGCTAAATGTGACTGTGAAAGGCGTACACGGTGTGTGTATGTGTGGGGGGGGGGGGGGCTGGGTTGGAAGCTAAATGTGACTGTGAAAGGCGTACAAGGTGTGTGTATGTGTGGGGGGGGGGGGGCTGGGTTAGAAACTAAATGTGACTGTGAAAGGCGTACAAGGTGTGTGTATGTGTGGGGGGGGGGGGGGCTGGGTTAGAAACTAAATGTGACTGTGAAAGGCGTACAAGGTGTGTGTATGTGTGGGGGGGGGGGGGCTGGGTTAGAAACTAAATGTGACTGTGAAAGGCGTACACGGTGTGTGTATGTGTGGGGGGGGGCTGGGTTGGAAGCTAAATGTGACTGTGAAAGGCGTACAAGGTGTGTGTATGTGTGGGGGGGGGGGGGCTGGGTTGGAAGCTAAATGTGACTGTGAAAGGCGTACAAGGTGTGTGTATGTGTGGGGGGGGGGGCTGGGTTAGAAACTAAATGTGACTGTGAAAGGCGTACAAGGTGTGTGTATGTGGGGGTGGGGGGCTGGGTTGGAAGCTAAATGTGACCGTGAAAGACGTACAAGGTGTGTGTATGTGTGGGGGGGGGGGCTGGGTTAGAAACTAAATGTGACTGTGAAAGGCGTACAAGGTGTGTGTATGTGTGGGGGGGGGGGCTGGGTTGGAAGCTAAATGTGACTGTGAAAGACATACAAGGTGTATGTATGTGTGGGGGGTGGGCGGAGCTGGGTTGGAAGCTAAATGTGACTGTGAAAGGCGTACAAGGTGTGTGTATGTGCGGGGAGGGGGCTGGGTTGGAAGCTAAATGTGACTGTGAAAGACGTACAAGGTGTGTGTATGTGTGGGGGGGGGGGCTGGGTTGGAAGCTAAATGTGACTGTGAAAGACGTACAAGGTGTGTGTATGTGTGGGGGGGGGGGGCTGGGTTGGAAACTAAATGTGACTGTGAAAGGCGTACAAGGTGTGTGTATGTGTGGGGGGGGGGGGGCTGGGTTGGAAGCTAAATGTGACTGTAAAAGACGTACAAGGTGTGTGTATGTGTGGGGGGGGGGGCTGGGTTGGAAGCTAAATGTGACTGTGAAAGACGTACAAGGTGTGTGTATGTGTGGGGGGGGGGCTGGGTTGGAAGCTAAATGTGACTGTGAAAGACGTACAAGGTGTGTGTATGTGTGGGGGGGGGCGGAGCTCGGTTGGAAGCTAAATGTGACTGTGAAAGGCGTACAAGGTGTGTATATGCGTGGGGGGGGGGGGGCTGGGTTGGAAGCTAAATGTGACTGTGAAAGGCGTACAAGGTGTGTGTATGTGTGGGGGGGGGGCTGGGTTGGAAGCTAAATGTGACTGTGAAAGACGTACAAGGTGTGTGTATGTGTGGGGGGGGGGGGCTGGGTTGGAAGCTAAATGTGACTGTGAAAGGCGTACAAGGTGTGTGTATGTGTGGGGGGGGGGCTGGGTTGGAAGCTAAATGTGACTGTGAAAGGCGTACAAGGTGTGTGTATGTGTGTGGGGGGGGGGGGCGCTGGACCGGAGGAGGAGAGGTGAAAACAAACGTATGAAATGGAGCTTACGTACTTTTTTGGATGACTCCCAAGCTCTTTACCAATTTCATTCATTGATGCAGAGCAGATTTAACTTTTTTTGTTTTGTTTTTGAGGAATCTTACAGTTTTCCATTACCTAATTTATTTTCTTTTATCTTCGTTACATTTCTTTACGAAAATGGCGAGGTTAGGGGACCGTAGTATATTTAAGAAGTAAGCTGTAGGCCACCCCAGAGCACTGAACACAAGTCAGTGTTTTCTCTTCTCGGCTGTATAATTAGACTGCCCCCCCCCCCCTCCTTGAAGATAACAACCATTATGATACAGAGTTAGAAATAAATCAGGACTGTGAAACAATTTGATAAATGCCACAATGCATTTAAAACCAGTGTCAAAGTGCATTTTCTCTTCTACATACTCCAGTTGTTCAGAAAAAAAGGAGAGAACAAACAAAAACTAAGATTGTGAGATGCCCCTGAAGAAATAGTGCATGCTACGAGAGAAAAGCATCAAGGGAACATTCAAGTGAAGCAAAACTGTTATATAACGTACAGGCCAAACGTCCGTGCTTGTGTGGCGAGAGACCAAATCGATCTGCCAGGCGACAGGGCCATGAGACCACTTCCGGTTCAGCAGTGGACGACGGGATGTAATGGCAGAACAACAATGGCCGCAGTCCCTGATTTCGTCCGTCAGTCCGTTTTTTTTTTTTTTGCGATTCGGTTTCATTGGAGTGACCAGTAGAGTTGACCGTTGGAATGAATCTGTAGGTGTGTGTTGGTGAGAGGCGAGGGAGTGAATGAGGACATGAGGGTGTGTGATTATGGGGAGGGTGTGTTGAATGGAATGGAAAACGGGCTGATTCTGGGGCACGTGCGTGCACTCAAAGCGGATGAAAAAACAAAAATGGTCGCCCACAACGGGTGCACCGGAGCAGTGTTGTGTAGGTACATGTGTGTTATAAGTGTGAGAAGTTAGGGTTCGGACGGGGAGGGGGGGGGGGGAGAGAAGTGGGGTGAATGAGAGGGGTGTTTTGTGTCCGGCACACTGGAAAAGTATTTTCCACGCATGTGTTTGTATATTGTGTGTCTTTGATATGGGGAGTAAATAGTGTAAAAGGGCAGGATGTATCCATATGTCGGAGTGTGTGCAGGAGGGAGATGGTAAAGAGTTAACTGGAAGAATATGTTGCATGAGAGAGGAGGGTGTTTTGGAAAGAGAGGGAAAATGTATAAGGTTAGCTGTGCACTGAATCAGGTCTACATAAGATTGTCCAGGTTTTAGACACTGAAGTGGACGATGGAGTTGAACAGAATCTCAGACAGTTCTGAGGCTGAAATAAAAAAATCTGCCCCGCCAATTGATTCCACAGAAATTGATGTCTGAGTCAAAACCTACGGAAAACCGACTTGACTCACTGCATCTGGTGTTTCTATATTTGTACGTGTGTGTGTCTCAGCAACGGTATAAGGAGCAGGGCCATGGCTGTATCCTGGGATGGGGGTGGAGGTGGAGGCTTGATTAGAAAGACATGCGTGTGTTCATGTGTATTTGTATTCGAAGCGGGTGTGGACATGTTTACGGCAAGTTAGCCAAAATGTAACTGATTTCACTGAGGATTTGCAAGTGTGTATTATAATTTTTAAATGTAATGGTAACAAAGATAATAGAAACGATAAGATGAGACACTGTCTTCTTCGCACCACTAAAAAAAACGTGCACACAACTTGCACGCCGATGGGAGCGGGCCCATGGCGCATAGAATGCAAAGAATGCCTGATATAATGATAAATTTATGATGGAAAATTGTGACAGTGCTACAGCGACTGAACATAAAAAAAAAAAAAAAATAGCCAGAGTTTTCCCACAGTGATTGAGGTTATAATTTCACAGTAAGTGACGTCAATCAAGGCCTATAGCGATAGCTGAACAGTGAACAAAATAGAATATTTTCCTTATTTGGCTTCTTAAAATACTTCACTTTTCATGACTTCCGCGCGTTTCCCGCTTGGTGGCGGTGCGAAATCTGTGCACGCTAAAAGCACTAGCTGTCTTATCTTATCAATTCTAGTATCTTTGGTTGTAGTAAGCTCAGCGGGACCACTTATTATTAACAATACAAAGATAGATTTACTACATTAGGTGGAATCTGAGGGGAATTATATAATTACAACAGAACTTCCACTTTGAGTCATTGTCCGCTAGGCACACAGGATTAAGATATTTATGTAAGAAATTGCCTAACGCACTTACACTGTATTTGTGACTCACAAAATAACATTGAATTTAGAATATGTTACTCATTTTTTTTTTGTTGTTGTTATTGAGCTGGTGGAAATAAAATATAAAAATGGTATTTTTATATGTATAGAAGAAAAGATAATTTTTTTTAAAAAAAGCAATCTATACTTAACAATGAACTCGGCTGTTAGTTTGGTACCTATTAGGTAAAATAGGGAAAAAAAAATAACGAGGTCATTAACCTTTGTCCTTCACCACAATATTCTATTGGAGTTTCAAAGAGGGTAATTAACTTACGTATTTCATCCAGGTCAAATCCCCCAAAAAGGCCATTCAGCAGGTAAAGGACCTGGTACATACTAATTTAGTGGTCTGCTGTTTGTGTATGTGTGTGTGTGTGCGTGCTTAGTGTGTTTAAAATCTTTTTGCGTAATAATTGACCAGGGCATTTGGGGTGGGGGGGTGGGGCGGTGGGGGGGGGGGGGGGGGGAGATACTCATGATACCTGGAAAGAACAACAAAAACAGCAACTAAAAAAGTGGACTCGACTACTCCATGGGAGAAAACTATTCTGGAAAAAGGTTCAATAATTTCTTTTGCCACAGGTGGCAAATTTCTGCTCCCCCCCCCCCCCTTACGTCGCAACTGGATCCAAGTTGGAATTATTTATTTATTTATTTTCAGTGTTCTGTATTTCTCCATCCTACATGTTACTCCCCCACGCATCTGAATTTCTCTCCCCACGGCCACCTCGTCTGTATTGTCATCCGATTTTCAGTTCTACTTGACCTTATCTATCTGATTGTCTGTTTGTCTGTCTTTCTGTCTATCTATCTATCTATCTATCTATCTATCTATCTATCTATCTATCTATCTATCTATCTATCTATCTATCTATCTATCTATCTATCTATCTATCGATCTATCTATCTATCTATCTATCTATCTATCTATCTATCTATCTATCTATCTATCTATCTATCTATCTAGCTATCTATCTATCTATCTATAGGTATTCTTGTCAGTCTGTCTATCTATTTGTCTGTCTGCCTTTCTTCCTATCGATTTGTCATTCTTTCTGTCTAAATGCCCGTATGTCTGCCTTCCAGCCTGTATGACTGCCTGCTTACCTACATGTTTTCCTTGACAATTTGTCTGCCTGTGTGTCTGTCTTTCTATCCAGTACGATGACTGTTTTGTTGTTTTCCCATCTCTCTATCCCTGACCAAAATATCTGTTCTGACCTGAATGCACCATTGGCTTAAGTTTCTGGTCCAGCTTGGCCCAACTGTCCTACAAAAATGTATTTCCATAAACAAGACATAAAGTACAGATTTAGCAGTCTTATGAATGACAGGAATGCTATCATCTCCACTGAATAAAATCTTTATCGTCATTCCCGTACAGAAAGAAATCCGCCTGTTTCATAATAACATCAATTTGAAACCAAGATTAAACTGCGCAGATGGGCGTTTGGAAACCCGCCGACGATGCCATGTGATCCTGACATGAATCGAAGCAACATGAGCAAAACAACAAAAAATTGTGTTTAATCTGCTGATGTTTTCTAGAAGGTAAACATTCATCAAATGCATAATTCATGAGTATGAAATCCCTAATACAGTTTAATCCTCCCTGGAAATGCAATAATGTTACGCGGCTGAAGAGGATTTCAATCTTTAGCAGCATTAAATAATTAATCTCTTCATCTTGTTCTAATTCGACACTTTAATGTAGCATCCAAAGTATCAAATTGCGTTTTTTTTCTACGCCAACGATGGTCGGAATTAAAATAAAGAGTCCATAAATAGGATTATATATCTATTCTACCCAGCAACAAAGTTGGCAACCTGCCATCTATAGAGAGGAAAGAGCTGAATTTGTTAACATTCCCCCGAGTGTCTGTTGTCAAGGGATCAGAGTCGAATTCCAGATCCAGGTAAAGAGACCACTTAGTTGTACTCACTGTTCAGTTATAGCTTGTAATGTGAAATACTACGGTCCCCTAACAACTTTTCTCCCAATCGGGAAATCCATGTCCAGTTTCCTGTGTGCAGAACAGTTTGACAAGTAACGCACTGAGTTAAATTTGTTTTGCGTGGGGTTTGGTCTAAAGACTTGAAACTCCTTTTGGAATCAACAGAACAACTTGCTTTGGTCTCGTCATCATGCCAGATCCCTTTTGACGCTAAAGTCTGCATTATTTGTCACTAAAGCTGAGATAAAACAGCCCGGATTCAGGGCACTACTAGTCTACTGTTATCTTGCCCTTATGTCTCCAAAGCTGTGAGTGGGATGTTGACCATTGTGGTTTGCAAATCACCTCCGCCCTCGATATCGATGCCAGTCGACGGCCTTTGAAGGAGGGCCGTGGGGTGGGATGGAGTTGGAAGGGATTTAAATGCCATTTGATGCTTTTGATAGAAAAAAACAACAAAAAAGCAACAAGATTATGTCAGTATAAACCAATGGGTTAATATTTTAATGATTTACTCAAAGAGTTGATGTCAGCATTGTAAATGTTTATTGAATTCGTTTGGTTTACACTGAAATGTTTTTATTTTTGTCTCTAAATCAGTCAAATGGCTCTTCTAATTCTAACTTTTTCATTTTGTCAGTGCTCAAAAATTAATGAAGATGTGTCGAATGCGTAGGCATGTAATGAGTTGCCGAAATGTCCAGCAAGATCTGTGAAGTCAAATGCGTTTGAGTTTAAGTTTAGAGAAATCATGTCGACATGATAACCGCCACATTGTGCTAGGAAACATTAAGATGATCGACAGGATGTGGCAGAATGATAGGACAGATGGAAACAAACAGACAGACTATAATCACAAATAACGGATATGGTCATTTCAAATTCTGAATATTCTTTTTTTAGTAACTTGTCAATGTTAGTAAATGGTGTGAGCGACTGACATTAAAGTTTAATTTCCTCGTAGAAGAAAAATGGTAAATTTCATTCGTATGGCACAATTAAAACGATTCCAAAGTGAAGACTCGCAGCTCTTGGCAACACAGAAACATTGCATACACAATAATGAAAGAGGCGAAAAGCAATGTAATACAAGGAATATGCATCTTTTTCAAATGGCCACATTTTATTTTTGGTTAAAGGTAATCACAAGGAACACGCCTGTACCATTTTTATGTTTCTGCTAGGTTTTTCAAGGCAGGCTGTCAGCTGTGTTCATTGTTGACCTCAGCGATCCATGTGCCCATGATGCCAGGAAATTTCTCACGAGACACGCAATAAAATTAAAAATCGGCATCATCCCTTTTGGGTAACAAATACAGTTTTACTACCTGGACAAGCTGGTGGTTGGTGGGCACTTCTCGTATGGTCTCCCCCCCCCCCTTCCCCCCAGTCCTGTTCTGTTATTCTCAAACTCAAATTGTGTGGAGATGTCCAAAGTGCATTCCAATTTACAGGACCGGATTTATAAGGGGGCAAAAGGGCTCACTGCCCTGTCCCTCTGCTATCCCGACCCCCTTTATATAAAATTATGGTAATGAGTTTAGCTTTGTTGTGTAAATTATTGTCAGCTATTGCTATCTATTGGAAAGTAAGGAATAGCCCTCATACACAGCAGTGTACCTATGTTCTTTGTAATTTATCTTACCAAAACATCTTGTTGGAGTTTTGCTAGCATGTAGTTTACATGTATACATTGTTGTATTGTACCTCAGATATAAAACTCATTTAATCTCTATATAATTATGTAATTATGTATAACTTGTCAGTTCCAATCAGATGTAAGAAACGGACTTCAGTGCGCAAATTTAGTAATATGCCATGTAGTTTTATTTCTGTGTATCGCGACCTCAGTTGTTTTTCATTCCAACTCCACTTGTTGCACAACATAAAAATTGGACGTTAAATGCTTGTCCTGATGAGGAGTTTGAATAAAGCGGAGCCGTGAAGCAGCTTGCTAGGAGCCACAATGCGCTTTAGTGTACATTTGTTTTACTTTACCTCTTCCACATACTTAAAGATATCCAGTTTTTTCAGAGAATGAAGATGGAACAAACAAGATTTAAGGTCGTGGTATGAGGAATCCACAGAACCTGCAGCGCTCCAGGCCCCTCAAATGTCTGAATCCGGCCCTGTCAATTACAACATAGTCTGCAATTATTCATATTTGTGCAAGTACAATTCGACTGAAACAAACACGCCATTCCAATATCTCAAAAACGTTCCCAGTGAACCAATTAATTCCCTTGAGACGTGCATCATGCAAGAGGGTAGATATTTCCTTATCTCATCGGTAGAACAGAAAAGTATGAACCTTCATCATGAGTAGACTTCAGCAGTCCTGGCGCTTACATAGGGATGAATTCAAACTGCTTAAACTATGCACTGAGACTGCGCGTGTCATAGTGAATTAGTACCAAAATGCTTCTCGTGAAATTACAATGATCCAGCCGGGCACTCCAGTCGATCTTTTGGGACATTAGAAATAAAATTTTTGATCTTGCGTCTATACAAAAGCGCCCTCATAAAATACATGAGCTCGGAAGGGTGGTGGGGGTGGGGTTTGGTGGAGGGGGGGGTTGTGGGGGGTTGTGGGGGGTTGCGGGTGTTCCCCGTGCATGAAAAACGTACATAGGGAAAGAGGAGGAGTGTGGTTCCCTGAAGTGTACGTGTACGCATTTTCAGCCATGGTTACCAAGTTTAACGTTTGACGTTATTTTTTTTTTTCAAGACAATAGTTTGTAGGATTATAGAAAAAATACATAGTACAGGCTGTATTACCAAGCGCTAGTCTAATATTCTGCGCAAAATGCCGCTTAAAGCTGGAACATCAAGGCTTTGTTATAGACATTTTACCATTTTAATGGCCGTATCCTCGTACAAGAGGGCGAGGAGAGAGGGTTGAAACTAAGCGCATGAAAAGTGTACAAGGAGGGGGCTGGGGGTGGGGGGGGGGGGGACAGGGGCCAAAATGGTCAAAATCGACATCTGAGCATTCGTGCTTTATTGGATGGCCCCGACAGAAAGTGAAAAAAAAAATAATAAAGAAAAAAAAATGAGCCGCTGCCTGGCTTGCGTATAGCATATACTATAGACTTCACATTCAGGACAGGAATTATCCATGTCTGTCTTTATGGTTTCTGGCACGCGAAAGTAGTTAATAGGAAACGCTGCATCCTTAGAAACCTCGTGGACTTAGATAATAAACGCGGACTGTGAGGTAAAAAAAATATATATTGTACCTGGCTTCAAATACACAGCAGCTCTCAGACAGGAGAAGATTAGAGCAAAAAGTTCTTCCATCCTTTAATTCCAAGCAAATGCAATGCTGGAACATAGCTTAATCTATGCCAGTCCTAATCGCATTTACGACGCAATCAAACTAGAGTAACTGCTGCTGGGAAGATGTCAGGTTGAGTTCAACAAGAATAATTTCATGTCAACAAACAAGCAAAAAAATACGGGTAGAATGTTCGGGAAATAATAAAAAATGATCAAAAAATAATAATATAATAATCTTACTATTAATAGAAATAATGGCGGGAGTAATTCATAATGGTGTAATTTTGACCCTTTTATAGCTCGACACTACAGACTAAATGACAGTTTCAAAAATTGTAAAATAAATTTTCTAAGTGTCAACTAATCCATCCCAATCGCTTTTGTGTCCACGGATTGTGTTGATTCAAGTTTCAGGTATTTTAACATAAAAAGTTGTAAAAATATAAAAATACACTCATCCTTGTTTTGGCTCCCTGTAATATGCCCACCGCACGGGGAACGATATTGATACGCGTTCACTTCCGTGTGCACAATTTCCTTATCAGAAATGAGTGCGCAGTTCTCTACTGTGCATGATATCTGTAGTACGACTGTAGAATATTATGGGAAACTTTCTAGACCCAAAGAGAGAGGTATAGAACAGTAGGTTCATGGGTTTATCCAGATAATGACGGTTACTTCATCTAGTAATAATAATAATAGGAATAATAATAGTTGTCACGAGTGGAGTGAGTGCAATTAAGGGGATTGCTACAGAGCGGGTGTAGAGTAAGAAGGGCTCACGGTAGGCAAGCAAGTTAAGCGTGCTGTTGTGAGTAGTGGGGGGGTCTGAAGGAGGCGAAAGCGCTGTATAACTATCACTGCAAGTTAGAAGGTCCGACGGAGCGGACCTGTGAATAAGAGCCCATCGGGCGGACATGAAAGAGAGCAGTCGAGAAGACTAGTGAGGGAGTCTTTCCAGTAATGACTGGTATGTAGAACGTTGATTGATTATTATGATTGATGTATTATATTATATTCGTCTATTACCATGATGTGAATAAGTATATGTGAGGAATGTGGAAGTCCTTGATATTGGATATAGCAATGTGCGCCATGAGCGATAGATGAAAGTGAGTTCATGGATTTGTAGCGCGAGTGAGTAGTGTGTACTCCGATGGAGGTGTGTTACCGTAAGATGTGTGGTGAGTGAAAGGTGAACTAGTGTGTGTACGCTTCATGGATTGTAAGGAGAGGTGGAGCGAATAGAAGTGGTAGGGTATTATACCAATGTAATGTTATTCTTGTAGGTGTCGGGGACGGGCCGAAGAGCCACCTCGATGAGCACAAGTGATAGGCCAGCATAGGGCCGGAGGCCGCACATAGGCCAGAAGTGAGGCTGTCAGTGCAGGACAGTAGAGGCACATAAAGTCGTGGCAGTCAGGCCACGGACAGGGACGTAGATATGAGAGTGAATGAGATACTATATTGTTGCCATGTTGATAGGCTAGTGAACTGATACTATGTTGTTGCCATGTTGATGGCTATGGAAATAATAATGTGTTATTGCCCTGCTGAGGTGCTAGGGGAGTGCTAAGTTGTATGGCAATAGGAAGGTGATGTTGAGAGACTGCGGTGCCAGTGAATCATTAATGTACTATTAAGACCCTGAGGGGAGAGGCTGAGGCCGAAGTGCCTTTAGGAGTAACTACCGGATTGTGGATCCGAGGGAGAGTGTGTGTGAGAGTAAGGCCGTTGTACGGCAGTTGATTTCAATAATATAATGTATGTAATTGCGCTATTATCTGTATAATTATGTTTAATAAATGTGTGAGTCTGATGGATTGTTTTGTTAAGTGTTAAACTTGTTTGTTCGTGATTGTCGTCCTGTCATAAACTATTACATCTCCCAGTCTGGGATTTGTGACAATAGTGATAGTAATAATAATTGAATAATAACACTATAACCGACTAAAACAAGTCCTCATTCAGTGGGCAAGTTGTGGTAACTTTTTTTTTTTTTTAACAATATATGGAGATCATTATAGCTTTCACCTTCAGAGGTTAACCAGATCTACTTTAACCTTTGAAAGTTCCTGCACGTAAACACAGCTATTTTTAACCCGTTGTATGGAGTTCCTAGAGGCATTGTTCCATTAACTGAGGTCATGTAAAAGAGCCATTTTCTAGCGGAACATGACGTGTAAATGCAGCATCCATCTCGGCATGTACATACCGGCCTTAATTATTCATTATTTGACACTCTGTTCTGTCATTGTTTTTATTCTCTGAGCATTCTGGCATAGGATGCCTTCTAAAACATCTTCAGAAGTTGAGCTTTTAGCCTGAGCACACAAGATGCCTGCGATTTGCTATGGTGTTTCTGTCGTGTCAAGCTTCATGTTCCCGTTTGTCTCTGTGATGTGCGTGAGTGTCGCACGAGGGAGTATTTCCGTTATTTAACACGGATTTTTTTTAATTTTTAAATGCGTTTTGTCTCTCGTGCAACAGCAACACATCAAAGTCTCATGTATGCGACTATGCGAAGAGTTTAACTTGATCTATTTCAAACAGTTCAAAGATCGTGCACATACACGTTGCGGTGTTGGCTGTCATTGCATGGAGTTCCCAGAGCCATTGTTCCATTAAAAGAGCTCATGTGACAGAGCCATTTTCTAGCGAGACGTGACGTGTAAATGCTGCATCCATTTCGGCATGTGCAAACAGCATTATTTATTCATTACTTTACACTCTCTTCTGTCGTTATTTATTTTGAGCCAGCTCATACCCACTGCTTGCTGAGGTCTCCGTAACAGTTTAGCTTTAAGACGAAGCAAAGGGGTTAGAAGTCTTGTTAGAGTCTGAGTTTGGGTTTGACGCCGTGTCGGCACGATAACGACCAACGGTTTTTTTGTGTTTTTTTTTTCGTTACCTTGCCCTGGGCTAACCTTCAGCCCTCAGAAAAAGGGTAAATAAGATCAAATAAAAGTGAAGTTAGAAATCATTGTAAAATATGTTTAATATACTATGAACCTTGTATAATAATATGTATAAAAATCGATTAAATCAACTTGTAAATTTCGGCGTCCTTCAGAAATAACAAGATGTGCTGCGGGTCCACGCCAGGAAATAATTCTTTGATCTTGTCACAACAGCGTTTCGCAATTGGGTAGTAATATTGTGGGATCTCACAGGAGTTTTGGAGGGATGTCTAGGCCGTTATTAATGCACACTATAACCATTATAATCATATCACCGAGTGATGGCATGAAGGCCTCTCAACTAGTCAGAACAGCTTATCGAGCCGGCGAATCAATGCAGATCAAAATTAAGTTTGGTCATCACAAGTCTGAATCGGTTTGTGTTTTAATGTTGTTGTTGTTTTTCTTCCTGTTCATGTGTACGCGTTTTCTTTTCCATTTTTGTCACTATTATTTTATGACTATAATTTGTCTTAATATAAACACTAGTGCAGTCTTACAACGTATCTGTTAACAGTGATCTAGAATAATTTAACATAATATTCAAATGTACGAAAACATTCGGGTCACTTACTGATCTTGCTAATCACGTACACTTTTTAACCATGTAAACAATACATTGCGCAAGTCCAATTGTGTCACAGAAACCAATCAATCAGTCTGTTTGGGTCTCAGTGGGAAAGTACAGTCCAATTTCTGACCCCCTCCTTACTGTGGCGTTGTCAGTCAAGGATTAGTAGTGACGACCTCTCTGCTTTGCTGGTAAAGAGTTCAGCGCCCGGCTTTGGTGCCGCTAGAGGATTGCCCGAACAATATGGGACGGGGATACGGAATGAATAGCACCGGTACTTGGCGGCACTAGGGTGAGCACAGTGAAACAATCGGGAGCTGATCCCCCAAGTACAATGGAGGGTACTTCTCCAAGGGAGGTAACTTAGATAACTGTGAGGTGAATGCAAGCATTATTCCCCTTGACACAAGGTAAATTTTGATTTTCATCACGAAATGAGATGTATTACTTAACGTCATAATTTCGTATATCTTTTTTTTTTGTTGGAGGGACTGGGAATTATTAAGCGTATTCGCCAGCCCTGCAATGAATATTCTAGCACGGCTTTTAAACTCACTTTTGTTCACATGACTGACAAGAAGATTACAACAATGAAGCCCATTCACATTACATGATGTAGAAGCGGACTTGACATAATAAGCCAGACAATCATGTGAAATGACAGTATCTTCGTGAGTCTCTGGGGCTAGTGGAAAGTTATCTCTCCAATTACACTTCAAGAACGTCTAGTTTCATAATTGCAACATCTATTCATACTACTTGCCACTTCCAAGCCCCAGGTCACCAGATCACACTGACAATAGGAAATTCCTTTTGGGCGTTGACTGTTATGATTAAAATAGAAAAATAGTGAGGGCGTTGATTTTAGTATTTTTTTTTCATCTGGGGATTTCAAGGTGCTACAGTATGTCATTTTTTCTATTTACTCTATGATTTGTTAATTGAAAGTGTTATGTGTGCCCTTTCTTGGTGGACGCTACACTTATAGTTGATATTTGACAGGAATCTACAGATTTCTGCTTGGCTTCTACTGCCGCTGTTCACTTCATTATCATTGGTTGCAAATTTGACAATATCAGTGTCTCTATCTGTTTTCACTCTCTCCTATTCATCTCTCTCTCACTCGATCTCTGTTTCTCTCTCTTTCTTTCTACTTTTCCATCTCTCTCTCTCTCTCTCTCTTTCTCTCTCTCTCTCTCTCTCTCTACCTCTCCCTCTCTCTGCGTGACTCTCTGTCTTTCTCCTTTTGTCTGACTGTCAGCTTGATTCTCTCTTTCTCTTTCTGTAAATACATTTTTTTCAGTTAAGTTTTTAGAAATCAATACGTCTAATTCATTGTTTTATTCTGTACACCCACTTTTTCTTCATTTAAACCTCCATCTTAAGACTGGCACCACATCATTTAAAAGACAAAAATTTAAGTCGGCCTCCGAGTGTCTGACAAAAACAAAAACAAAACAAAGCAATATCTAACAGTTCATCTCGTTTGGCGACAAGACCAATTTTTATCCAGATGATTTTGTTTTTGCCAGATGTCAGTGGATTAGAACCCGGGTCTTGACTACACTGCTTGACACCGCCTCACTGGACAGTCAAGAGGCTGAACTTGAATCCTGACAATGGTAGAACTCACACAAAGCAATAAGGAAAAACAAGCTCAGCTTTCGATCAGAATAGACCTTCAATAAAGAAATAAACCTGAAATATTTTGCCACACAAAGAGACTTAACCGCCTACCTTTCTGTGTTTGACATTGGGGGGGGGGGGGGGGGTAACTGCCCGATCACGAACCAGAATCCATTTTCATTAACTTTTTTCCAGCAACATATTATTATTGTTATTAAATTTAGTTTTTTCTTCATTTCAGTAGAATGATAATAAAATGGTATAAAAAGATAACACAGAAATCATACATTTCTTTGGTGTGGACTACGTTTATAATTCTCTATGCTACAGTAGTTGTTACTATAACAAATCCCAGACTGGGAAATGTAATAATTATGACAGGACAACAGTCACGAACGACAAGTATAACACTTAACAGAACAACCAAACAGACTCACACATTTATTATACATAAAAATAAAGATATACGTGCATTACATTGTTAAATTCAAATACCATCCAATGGTCAGCACTCCCGACATTCATTCCTCTACGGGTCCACAACCCGATAATACTTTCTAAAATATGCTCTGGCCTCAGCCTCACATCTATATATATATTACTTGCTGGCTTCTCTTACTGGCGCCTGCTCAACCTAGTCTCCGTATCTCAATCTCCCCTTAAGGTCTTACAGCACATTACTATTTCAATAGCACATTATATTCTCAATGGCACATTAACATCTTAACAGCACATTAACATCGTAATAGCACATTAACATTTGAATAGCAATAAGGACAATAACAACGTCCCTGTCTGTGGCCAGACTGCCACGACTCATGTGCTCCCGCTGTCCTGCGCGACAGCTTCACTCAGGCAGGCCTGTGGGTAGCCTTCTGCCCAACCCTGGCACAAGTCCGCTCACGGCGGGTGGCTTCTCTGCCCGACCCCGGCACCTATAAGAATAACATTACATCTGTAATACACCCCACAATTACTATCCACTTCACCACTCGTTACGAACCATCAAGCGTACTCACAATAGTCCACATTTCACTCACCACACATCTTACGGTAATACACCTCCACCGTGTTACACCGTACTCAGACTCGCTACGAATCCATGATCCTAACTGACATCTATCGCTCATTGCGCACATCTCTATACACAGTAATCAATGACTTTCACAGTCCTCACATATAACTTATTTACATCATGGTCATAGGAGAATCTAGTACATCAATCATCATAATTATCAATCACAGTTCAACCTACCAGTCATCAATGGAAAACACACAATCTCCCGACTGCCTCTGATCTCACGTCTGTCCCCTTGGGCTTCTTAACTTGCAGTGATCTGACTATTCAGATTTTGCCTCTACTACGCCTCAACTTCACTCACAACATGCACGCTTCAACGTTAACTAACTGAAGTCAATACAGGTGAGCAGCCTCACTATCCCGTGAGTCCATCCTACACTTCCATGCCCCCGTAATCCTTGAATCTCGCTCACTCCACTCGTGACAGTTACCCTCATCTCTGTGATACTGTGGCAGCCGGCAACCATACAGAAATCTAACGCCTGGGACTGAGGTCAAGTTTGCTCATAGACATGGCGACATTCCTACCTATATCTGCTGAAAACGACATCACGCCGTGGTCGTTTTATTGTAGGGAATCCGCCTGTTCAGCAATCCTGCCAACCCTACGGAAATCCTGTACAAATGTACGTGGGAGTGACCTAAGGATGTCATCTTGTCATATTTCAGATCTACAGAAAGTAGGAGAAATATAGTGATATTTCCTGATCTGGAACTATTTATTTCTATGTGTGATGAAAATATCAATAGTTACCATCAGAGAACAGTGTTGTCCTGTGTTTTTGTAGTAGGGAGTCTTTTTCTTAGAATGTTGCCTTCTTCGGCCTACTCTTCTTGACGTTCAATTGTCAGTGTAGCTCTAATGTACGCAGCGTGCACATGGCTCCTGCGAGATTTTAGTCCTTATCCGAGAAGACTAAGTGCTCGATCCTCCCTCCCATAGGATCAAGGACAGGAATTTTTCCTCCGAAAAAATTCCAATATGCCTGCAGCGACCGGAACTCGAATCCGTTACCCTCATTACGATAAGCTGGCACCGCGTGTCTAGACCAACATGTGCCCTGACGTCACACAGAACCAAGAACAAGTAACAAAAAAACAAGAAATGTGAGTGAGCTCTGAATGCCAGGAGCAGCTAAAATCTCTTCAAATTAGGATCCAAACACACACACAATGTTGCTCTGAATGCCAGGAGCAGCTAAAATCTCTTCAAATTAGGATCCAAACACACACACAATGTTGCTCTGAATGCCAGGAGCAGCTAAAATCTCTTCAAATTAGGATCCAAACACACACACAATGTTGCTCTGAATGCCAGGAGCAGCTAAAATCTCTTCAAATTAGGATCCAAACACACACACAATGTTGCTCTGAATGCCAGGAGCAGCTAAAATCTCTTCAAATTAGGATCCAAACACACACACAATGTTGCTCTGAATGCCAGGAGCAGCTAAAATCTCTTCAAATTAGGATCCAAACACACACACAATGTTGCTCTGAATGCCAGGAGCAGCTAAAATCTCTTCAAATTAGGATCCAAACACACACACAATGTTGCTCTGAATGCCAGGAGCAGCTAAAATCTCTTCAAATTAGGATCCAAACACACACACAATGTTGCTCTGAATGCCAGGAGCAGCTAAAATCTCTTCAAATTAGGATCCAAACACACACACAATGTTGCTCTGAATGCCAGGAGCAGCTAAAATCTCTTCAAATTAGGATCCAAACACACACACAATGTTGCTCTGAATGCCAGGAGCAGCTAAAATCTCTTCAAATTAGGATCCAAACACACACACAATGTTGCTCTGAATGCCAGGAGCAGCTAAAATCTCTTCAAATTAGGATCCAAACACACACACAATGTTGCTCTGAATGCCAGGAGCAGCTAAAATCTCTTCAAATTAGGATCCAAACACACACACAATGTTGCTCTGAATGCCAGGAGCAGCTAAAATCTCTTCAAATTAGGATCCAAACACACACACAATGTTGCTCTGAATGCCAGGAGCAGCTAAAATCTCTTCAAATTAGGATCCAAACACACACACAATGTTGCTCTGAATGCCAGGAGCAGCTAAAATCTCTTCAAATTAGGATCCAAACACACACACAATGTTGCTCTGAATGCCAGGAGCAGCTAAAATCTCTTCAAATTAGGATCCAAACACACACACAATGTTGCTCTGAATGCCAGGAGCAGCTAAAATCTCTTCAAATTAGGATCCAAACACACACACAATGTTGCTCTGAATGCCAGGAGCAGCTAAAATCTCTTCAAATTAGGATCCAAACACACACACAATGTTGCTCTGAATGCCAGGAGCAGCTAAAATCTCTTCAAATTAGGATCCAAACACACACACAATGTTGCTCTGAATGCCAGGAGCAGCTAAAATCTCTTCAAATTAGGATCCAAACACACACACAATGTTGCTCTGAATGCCAGGAGCAGCTAAAATCTCTTCAAATTAGGATCCAAACACACACACAATGTTGCTCTGAATGCCAGGAGCAGCTAAAATCTCTTCAAATTAGGATCCAAACACACACACAATGTTGCTCTGAATGCCAGGAGCAGCTAAAATCTCTTCAAATTAGGATCCAAACACACACACAATGTTGCTCTGAATGCCAGGAGCAGCTAAAATCTCTTCAAATTAGGATCCAAACACACACACAATGTTGCTCTGAATGCCAGGAGCAGCTAAAATCTCTTCAAATTAGGATCCAAACACACACACAATGTTGCTCTGAATGCCAGGAGCAGCTAAAATCTCTTCAAATTAGGATCCAAACACACACACAATGTTGCTCTGAATGCCAGGAGCAGCTAAAATCTCTTCAAATTAGGATCCAAACACACACACAATGTTGCTCTGAATGCCAGGAGCAGCTAAAATCTCTTCAAATTAGGATCCAAACACACACACAATGTTGCTCTGAATGCCAGGAGCAGCTAAAATCTCTTCAAATTAGGATCCAAACACACACACAATGTTGCTCTGA
This sequence comes from Onchidella celtica, assembly GCA_963931925.1. Taxonomy (NCBI): domain Eukaryota; kingdom Metazoa; phylum Mollusca; class Gastropoda; order Systellommatophora; family Onchidiidae; genus Onchidella; species Onchidella celtica. Next base: position 47,815,509 of record OZ007582.1, read on the forward strand.
ATGCCAGGAGCAGCTAAAATCTCTTCAAATTAGGATCCAAACACACACACAATGTTGCTCTGAATGCCAGGAGCAGCTAAAATCTCTTCAAATTAGGATCCAAACACACACACAATGTTGCTCTGAATGCCAGGAGCAGCTAAAATCTCTTCAAATTAGGATCCAAACACACACACAATGTTGCTCTGAATGCCAGGAGCAGCTAAAATCTCTTCAAATTAGGATCCAAACACACACACAATGTTGCTCTGAATGCCAGGAGCAGCTAAAATCTCTTCAAATTAGGATCCAAACACACACACAATGTTGCTCTGAATGCCAGGAGCAGCTAAAATCTCTTCAAATTAGGATCCAAACACACACACAATGTTGCTCTGAATGCCAGGAGCAGCTAAAATCTCTTCAAATTAGGATCCAAACACACACACAATGTTGCTCTGAATGCCAGGAGCAGCTAAAATCTCTTCAAATTAGGATCCAAACACACACACAATGTTGCTCTGAATGCCAGGAGCAGCTAAAATCTCTTCAAATTAGGATCCAAACACACACACAATGTTGCTCTGAATGCCAGGAGCAGCTAAAATCTCTTCAAATTAGGATCCAAACACACACACAATGTTGCTCTGAATGCCAGGAGCAGCTAAAATCTCTTCAAATTAGGATCCAAACACACACACAATGTTGCTCTGAATGCCAGGAGCAGCTAAAATCTCTTCAAATTAGGATCCAAACACACACACAATGTTGCTCTGAATGCCAGGAGCAGCTAAAATCTCTTCAAATTAGGATCCAAACACACACACAATGTTGCTCTGAATGCCAGGAGCAGCTAAAATCTCTTCAAATTAGGATCCAAACACACACACAATGTTGCTCTGAATGCCAGGAGCAGCTAAAATCTCTTCAAATTAGGATCCAAACACACACACAATGTTGCTCTGAATGCCAGGAGCAGCTAAAATCTCTTCAAATTAGGATCCAAACACACACACAATGTTGCTCTGAATGCCAGGAGCAGCTAAAATCTCTTCAAATTAGGATCCAAACACACACACAATGTTGCTCTGAATGCCAGGAGCAGCTAAAATCTCTTCAAATTAGGATCCAAACACACACACAATGTTGCTCTGAATGCCAGGAGCAGCTAAAATCTCTTCAAATTAGGATCCAAACACACACACAATGTTGCTCTGAATGCCAGGAGCAGCTAAAATCTCTTCAAATTAGGATCCAAACACACACACAATGTTGCTCTGAATGCCAGGAGCAGCTAAAATCTCTTCAAATTAGGATCCAAACACACACACAATGTTGCTCTGAATGCCAGGAGCAGCTAAAATCTCTTCAAATTAGGATCCAAACACACACACAATGTTGCTCTGAATGCCAGGAGCAGCTAAAATCTCTTCAAATTAGGATCCAAACACACACACAATGTTGCTCTGAATGCCAGGAGCAGCTAAAATCTCTTCAAATTAGGATCCAAACACACACACAATGTTGCTCTGAATGCCAGGAGCAGCTAAAATCTCTTCAAATTAGGATCCAAACACACACACAATGTTGCTCTGAATGCCAGGAGCAGCTAAAATCTCTTCAAATTAGGATCCAAACACACACACAATGTTGCTCTGAATGCCAGGAGCAGCTAAAATCTCTTCAAATTAGGATCCAAACACACACACAATGTTGCTCTGAATGCCAGGAGCAGCTAAAATCTCTTCAAATTAGGATCCAAACACACACACAATGTTGCTCTGAATGCCAGGAGCAGCTAAAATCTCTTCAAATTAGGATCCAAACACACACACAATGTTGCTCTGAATGCCAGGAGCAGCTAAAATCTCTTCAAATTAGGATCCAAACACACACACAATGTTGCTCTGAATGCCAGGAGCAGCTAAAATCTCTTCAAATTAGGATCCAAACACACACACAATGTTGCTCTGAATGCCAGGAGCAGCTAAAATCTCTTCAAATTAGGATCCAAACACACACACAATGTTGCTCTGAATGCCAGGAGCAGCTAAAATCTCTTCAAATTAGGATCCAAACACACACACAATGTTGCTCTGAATGCCAGGAGCAGCTAAAATCTCTTCAAATTAGGATCCAAACACACACACAATGTTGCTCTGAATGCCAGGAGCAGCTAAAATCTCTTCAAATTAGGATCCAAACACACACACAATGTTGCTCTGAATGCCAGGAGCAGCTAAAATCTCTTCAAATTAGGATCCAAACACACACACAATGTTGCTCTGAATGCCAGGAGCAGCTAAAATCTCTTCAAATTAGGATCCAAACACACACACAATGTTGCTCTGAATGCCAGGAGCAGCTAAAATCTCTTCAAATTAGGATCCAAACACACACACAATGTTGCTCTGAATGCCAGGAGCAGCTAAAATCTCTTCAAATTAGGATCCAAACACACACACAATGTTGCTCTGAATGCCAGGAGCAGCTAAAATCTCTTCAAATTAGGATCCAAACACACACACAATGTTGCTCTGAATGCCAGGAGCAGCTAAAATCTCTTCAAATTAGGATCCAAACACACACACAATGTTGCTCTGAATGCCAGGAGCAGCTAAAATCTCTTCAAATTAGGATCCAAACACACACACAATGTTGCTCTGAATGCCAGGAGCAGCTAAAATCTCTTCAAATTAGGATCCAAACACACACACAATGTTGCTCTGAATGCCAGGAGCAGCTAAAATCTCTTCAAATTAGGATCCAAACACACACACAATGTTGCTCTGAATGCCAGGAGCAGCTAAAATCTCTTCAAATTAGGATCCAAACACACACACAATGTTGCTCTGAATGCCAGGAGCAGCTAAAATCTCTTCAAATTAGGATCCAAACACACACACAATGTTGCTCTGAATGCCAGGAGCAGCTAAAATCTCTTCAAATTAGGATCCAAACACACACACAATGTTGCTCTGAATGCCAGGAGCAGCTAAAATCTCTTCAAATTAGGATCCAAACACACACACAATGTTGCTCTGAATGCCAGGAGCAGCTAAAATCTCTTCAAATTAGGATCCAAACACACACACAATGTTGCTCTGAATGCCAGGAGCAGCTAAAATCTCTTCAAATTAGGATCCAAACACACACACAATGTTGCTCTGAATGCCAGGAGCAGCTAAAATCTCTTCAAATTAGGATCCAAACACACACACAATGTTGCTCTGAATGCCAGGAGCAGCTAAAATCTCTTCAAATTAGGATCCAAACACACACACAATGTTGCTCTGAATGCCAGGAGCAGCTAAAATCTCTTCAAATTAGGATCCAAACACACACACAATGTTGCTCTGAATGCCAGGAGCAGCTAAAATCTCTTCAAATTAGGATCCAAACACACACACAATGTTGCTCTGAATGCCAGGAGCAGCTAAAATCTCTTCAAATTAGGATCCAAACACACACACAATGTTGCTCTGAATGCCAGGAGCAGCTAAAATCTCTTCAAATTAGGATCCAAACACACACACAATGTTGCTCTGAATGCCAGGAGCAGCTAAAATCTCTTCAAATTAGGATCCAAACACACACACAATGTTGCTCTGAATGCCAGGAGCAGCTAAAATCTCTTCAAATTAGGATCCAAACACACACACAATGTTGCTCTGAATGCCAGGAGCAGCTAAAATCTCTTCAAATTAGGATCCAAACACACACACAATGTTGCTCTGAATGCCAGGAGCAGCTAAAATCTCTTCAAATTAGGATCCAAACACACACACAATGTTGCTCTGAATGCCAGGAGCAGCTAAAATCTCTTCAAATTAGGATCCAAACACACACACAATGTTGCTCTGAATGCCAGGAGCAGCTAAAATCTCTTCAAATTAGGATCCAAACACACACACAATGTTGCTCTGAATGCCAGGAGCAGCTAAAATCTCTTCAAATTAGGATCCAAACACACACACAATGTTGCTCTGAATGCCAGGAGCAGCTAAAATCTCTTCAAATTAGGATCCAAACACACACACAATGTTGCTCTGAATGCCAGGAGCAGCTAAAATCTCTTCAAATTAGGATCCAAACACACACACAATGTTGCTCTGAATGCCAGGAGCAGCTAAAATCTCTTCAAATTAGGATCCAAACACACACACAATGTTGCTCTGAATGCCAGGAGCAGCTAAAATCTCTTCAAATTAGGATCCAAACACACACACAATGTTGCTCTGAATGCCAGGAGCAGCTAAAATCTCTTCAAATTAGGATCCAAACACACACACAATGTTGCTCTGAATGCCAGGAGCAGCTAAAATCTCTTCAAATTAGGATCCAAACACACACACAATGTTGCTCTGAATGCCAGGAGCAGCTAAAATCTCTTCAAATTAGGATCCAAACACACACACAATGTTGCTCTGAATGCCAGGAGCAGCTAAAATCTCTTCAAATTAGGATCCAAACACACACACAATGTTGCTCTGAATGCCAGGAGCAGCTAAAATCTCTTCAAATTAGGATCCAAACACACACACAATGTTGCTCTGAATGCCAGGAGCAGCTAAAATCTCTTCAAATTAGGATCCAAACACACACACAATGTTGCTCTGAATGCCAGGAGCAGCTAAAATCTCTTCAAATTAGGATCCAAACACACACACAATGTTGCTCTGAATGCCAGGAGCAGCTAAAATCTCTTCAAATTAGGATCCAAACACACACACAATGTTGCTCTGAATGCCAGGAGCAGCTAAAATCTCTTCAAATTAGGATCCAAACACACACACAATGTTGCTCTGAATGCCAGGAGCAGCTAAAATCTCTTCAAATTAGGATCCAAACACACACACAATGTTGCTCTGAATGCCAGGAGCAGCTAAAATCTCTTCAAATTAGGATCCAAACACACACACAATGTTGCTCTGAATGCCAGGAGCAGCTAAAATCTCTTCAAATTAGGATCCAAACACACACACAATGTTGCTCTGAATGCCAGGAGCAGCTAAAATCTCTTCAAATTAGGATCCAAACACACACACAATGTTGCTCTGAATGCCAGGAGCAGCTAAAATCTCTTCAAATTAGGATCCAAACACACACACAATGTTGCTCTGAATGCCAGGAGCAGCTAAAATCTCTTCAAATTAGGATCCAAACACACACACAATGTTGCTCTGAATGCCAGGAGCAGCTAAAATCTCTTCAAATTAGGATCCAAACACACACACAATGTTGCTCTGAATGCCAGGAGCAGCTAAAATCTCTTCAAATTAGGATCCAAACACACACACAATGTTGCTCTGAATGCCAGGAGCAGCTAAAATCTCTTCAAATTAGGATCCAAACACACACACAATGTTGCTCTGAATGCCAGGAGCAGCTAAAATCTCTTCAAATTAGGATCCAAACACACACACAATGTTGCTCTGAATGCCAGGAGCAGCTAAAATCTCTTCAAATTAGGATCCAAACACACACACAATGTTGCTCTGAATGCCAGGAGCAGCTAAAATCTCTTCAAATTAGGATCCAAACACACACACAATGTTGCTCTGAATGCCAGGAGCAGCTAAAATCTCTTCAAATTAGGATCCAAACACACACACAATGTTGCTCTGAATGCCAGGAGCAGCTAAAATCTCTTCAAATTAGGATCCAAACACACACACAATGTTGCTCTGAATGCCAGGAGCAGCTAAAATCTCTTCAAATTAGGATCCAAACACACACACAATGTTGCTCTGAATGCCAGGAGCAGCTAAAATCTCTTCAAATTAGGATCCAAACACACACACAATGTTGCTCTGAATGCCAGGAGCAGCTAAAATCTCTTCAAATTAGGATCCAAACACACACACAATGTTGCTCTGAATGCCAGGAGCAGCTAAAATCTCTTCAAATTAGGATCCAAACACACACACAATGTTGCTCTGAATGCCAGGAGCAGCTAAAATCTCTTCAAATTAGGATCCAAACACACACACAATGTTGCTCTGAATGCCAGGAGCAGCTAAAATCTCTTCAAATTAGGATCCAAACACACACACAATGTTGCTCTGAATGCCAGGAGCAGCTAAAAATCTCTTCAAATTAGGATCCAAACACACACACAATGTTGCTCTGAATGCCAGGAGCAGCTAAAATCTCTTCAAATTAGGATCCAAACACACACACAATGTTGCTCTGAATGCCAGGAGCAGCTAAAATCTCTTCAAATTAGGATCCAAACACACACACAATGTTGCTCTGAATGCCAGGAGCAGCTAAAATCTCTTCAAATTAGGATCCAAACACACACACAATGTTGCTCTGAATGCCAGAGCAGCTAAAATCTCTTCAAATTAGGATCCAAACACACACACAATGTTGCTCTGAATGCCAGGAGCAGCTAAAATCTCTTCAAATTAGGATCCAAACACACACACAATTGTTGCTCTGAATGCCAGGAGCAGCTAAAAATCTCTTCAAATTAGGATCCAAACACACACACAATGTTGCTCTGAATGCCAGGAGCAGCTAAAATCTCTTCAAATTAGGATCCAAACACACACACAATGTTGCTCTGAATGCCAGGAGCAGCTAAAATCTCTTCAAATTAGGATCCAAACACACACAAAATGTTGCTCTGAATGCCAGGAGCAGCTAAAATCTCTTCAAATTAGGATCCAAACACACACACAATGTTGCTCTGAAATGCCAGGAGCAGCTAAAATCTCTTCAAATTAGGATCCAAACACACACACAATGTTGCTCTGAATGCCAGGAGCAGCTAAAATCTCTTCAAATTAGGATCCAAAACACACACACAATGTTGCTCTGAATGCCAGGAGCAGCTAAAATCTCTTCAAATTAGGATCCAAACACACACACAATGTTGCTCTGAATGCCAGGAGCAGCTAAAATCTCTTCAAATTAGGATCCAAACACACACACAATGTTGCTCTGAATGCCAGGAGCAGCTAAAATCTCTTCAAATTAGGATCCAAACACACACACAATGTTGCTCTGAATGCCAGGAGCAGCTAAAATCTCTTCAAATTAGGATCCAAACACACACACAATGTTGCTCTGAATGCCAGGAGCAGCTAAAATCTCTTCAAATTAGGATCCAAACACACACACAATGTTGCTCTGAATGCCAGGAGCAGCTAAAATCTCTTCAAATTAGGATCCAAACACACACACAATGTTGCTCTGAATGCCAGGAGCAGCTAAAATCTCTTCAAATTAGGATCCAAACACACACACAATGTTGCTCTGAATGCCAGGAGCAGCTAAAATCTCTTCAAATTAGGATCCAAACACACACACAATGTTGCTCTGAATGCCAGGAGCAGCTAAAATCTCTTCAAATTAGGATCCAAACACACACACAATGTTGCTCTGAATGCCAGGAGCAGCTAAAATCTCTTCAAATTAGGATCCAAACACACACACAATGTTGCTCTGAATGCCAGGAGCAGCTAAAATCTCTTCAAATTAGGATCCAAACACACACACAATGTTGCTCTGAATGCCAGGAGCAGCTAAAATCTCTTCAAATTAGGATCCAAACACACACACAATGTTGCTCTGAATGCCAGGAGCAGCTAAAATCTCTTCAAATTAGGATCCAAACACACACACAATGTTGCTCTGAATGCCAGGAGCAGCTAAAATCTCTTCAAATTAGGATCCAAACACACACACAATGTTGCTCTGAATGCCAGGAGCAGCTAAAATCTCTTCAAATTAGGATCCAAACACACACACAATGTTGCTCTGAATGCCAGGAGCAGCTAAAATCTCTTCAAATTAGGATCCAAACACACACACAATGTTGCTCTGAATGCCAGGAGCAGCTAAAATCTCTTCAAATTAGGATCCAAACACACACACAATGTTGCTCTGAATGCCAGGAGCAGCTAAAATCTCTTCAAATTAGGATCCAAACACACACACAATGTTGCTCTGAATGCCAGGAGCAGCTAAAATCTCTTCAAATTAGGATCCAAACACACACACAATGTTGCTCTGAATGCCAGGAGCAGCTAAAATCTCTTCAAATTAGGATCCAAACACACACACAATGTTGCTCTGAATGCCAGGAGCAGCTAAAATCTCTTCAAATTAGGATCCAAACACACACACAATGTTGCTCTGAATGCCAGGAGCAGCTAAAATCTCTTCAAATTAGGATCCAAACACACACACAATGTTGCTCTGAATGCCAGGAGCAGCTAAAATCTCTTCAAATTAGGATCCAAACACACACACAATGTTGCTCTGAATGCCAGGAGCAGCTAAAATCTCTTCAAATTAGGATCCAAACACACACACAATGTTGCTCTAATGCCAGGAGCAGCTAAAATCTCTTCAAATTAGGATCCAAACACACACACAATGTTGCTCTGAATGCCAGGAGCAGCTAAAATCTCTTCAAATTAGGATCCAAACACACACACAATGTTGCTCTGAATGCCAGGAGCAGCTAAAATCTCTTCAAATTAGGATCCAAACACACACACAATGTTGCTCTGAATGCCAGGAGCAGCTAAAATCTCTTCAAATTAGGATCCAAACACACACACAATGTTGCTCTGAATGCCAGGAGCAGCTAAAATCTCTTCAAATTAGGATCCAAACACACACACAATGTTGCTCTGAATGCCAGGAGCAGCTAAAATCTCTTCAAATTAGGATCCAAACACACACACAATGTTGCTCTGAATGCCAGGAGCAGCTAAAATCTCTTCAAATTAGGATCCAAACACACACACAATGTTGCTCTGAATGCCAGGAGCAGCTAAAATCTCTTCAAATTAGGATCCAAACACACACACAATGTTGCTCTGAATGCCAGGAGCAGCTAAAATCTCTTCAAATTAGGATCCAAACACACACACAATGTTGCTCTGAATGCCAGGAGCAGCTAAAATCTCTTCAAATTAGGATCCAAACACACACACAATGTTGCTCTGAATGCCAGGAGCAGCTAAAATCTCTTCAAATTAGGATCCAAACACACACACAATGTTGCTCTGAATGCCAGGAGCAGCTAAAATCTCTTCAAATTAGGATCCAAACACACACACAATGTTGCTCTGAATGCCAGGAGCAGCTAAAATCTCTTCAAATTAGGATCCAAACACACACACAATGTTGCTCTGAATGCCAGGAGCAGCTAAAATCTCTTCAAATTAGGATCCAAACACACACACAATGTTGCTCTGAATGCCAGGAGCAGCTAAAATCTCTTCAAATTAGGATCCAAACACACACACAATGTTGCTCTGAATGCCAGGAGCAGCTAAAATCTCTTCAAATTAGGATCCAAACACACACACAATGTTGCTCTGAATGCCAGGAGCAGCTAAAATCTCTTCAAATTAGGATCCAAACACACACACAATGTTGCTCTGAATGCCAGGAGCAGCTAAAATCTCTTCAAATTAGGATCCAAACACACACACAATGTTGCTCTGAATGCCAGGAGCAGCTAAAATCTCTTCAAATTAGGATCCAAACACACACACAATGTTGCTCTGAATGCCAGGAGCAGCTAAAATCTCTTCAAATTAGGATCCAAACACACACACAATGTTGCTCTGAATGCCAGGAGCAGCTAAAATCTCTTCAAATTAGGATCCAAACACACACACAATGTTGCTCTGAATGCCAGGAGCAGCTAAAATCTCTTCAAATTAGGATCCAAACACACACACAATGTTGCTCTGAATGCCAGGAGCAGCTAAAATCTCTTCAAATTAGGATCCAAACACACACACAATGTTGCTCTGAATGCCAGGAGCAGCTAAAATCTCTTCAAATTAGGATCCAAACACACACACAATGTTGCTCTGAATGCCAGGAGCAGCTAAAATCTCTTCAAATTAGGATCCAAACACACACACAATGTTGCTCTGAATGCCAGGAGCAGCTAAAATCTCTTCAAATTAGGATCCAAACACACACACAATGTTGCTCTGAATGCCAGGAGCAGCTAAAATCTCTTCAAATTAGGATCCAAACACACACACAATGTTGCTCTGAATGCCAGGAGCAGCTAAAATCTCTTCAAATTAGGATCCAAACACACACACAATGTTGCTCTGAATGCCAGGAGCAGCTAAAATCTCTTCAAATTAGGATCCAAACACACACACAATGTTGCTCTGAATGCCAGGAGCAGCTAAAATCTCTTCAAATTAGGATCCAAACACACACACAATGTTGCTCTGAATGCCAGGAGCAGCTAAAATCTCTTCAAATTAGGATCCAAACACACACACAATGTTGCTCTGAATGCCAGGAGCAGCTAAAATCTCTTCAAATTAGGATCCAAACACACACACAATGTTGCTCTGAATGCCAGGAGCAGCTAAAATCTCTTCAAATTAGGATCCAAACACACACACAATGTTGCTCTGAATGCCAGGAGCAGCTAAAATCTCTTCAAATTAGGATCCAAACACACACACAATGTTGCTCTGAATGCCAGGAGCAGCTAAAATCTCTTCAAATTAGGATCCAAACACACACACAATGTTGCTCTGAATGCCAGGAGCAGCTAAAATCTCTTCAAATTAGGATCCAAACACACACACAATGTTGCTCTGAATGCCAGGAGCAGCTAAAATCTCTTCAAATTAGGATCCAAACACACACACAATGTTGCTCTGAATGCCAGGAGCAGCTAAAATCTCTTCAAATTAGGATCCAAACACACACACAATGTTGGCTCTGAATGCCAGGAGCAGCTAAAATCTCTTCAAATTAGGATCCAAACACACACACAATGTTGCTCTGAATGCCAGGAGCAGCTAAAATCTCTTCAAATTAGGATCCAAACACACACACAATGTTGCTCTGAATGCCAGGAGCAGCTAAAATCTCTTCAAATTAGGATCCAAACACACACACAATGTTGCTCTGAATGCCAGGAGCAGCTAAAATCTCTTCAAATTAGGATCCAAACACACACACAATGTTGCTCTGAATGCCAGGAGCAGCTAAAATCTCTTCAAATTAGGATCCAAACACACACACAATGTTGCTCTGAATGCCAGGAGCAGCTAAAATCTCTTCAAATTAGGATCCAAACACACACACAATGTTGCTCTGAATGCCAGGAGCAGCTAAAATCTCTTCAAATTAGGATCCAAACACACACACAATGTTGCTCTGAATGCCAGGAGCAGCTAAAATCTCTTCAAATTAGGATCCAAACACACACACAATGTTGCTCTGAATGCCAGGAGCAGCTAAAATCTCTTCAAATTAGGATCCAAACACACACACAATGTTGCTCTGAATGCCAGGAGCAGCTAAAATCTCTTCAAATTAGGATCCAAACACACACACAATGTTGCTCTGAATGCCAGGAGCAGCTAAAATCTCTTCAAATTAGGATCCAAACACACACACAATGTTGCTCTGAATGCCAGGAGCAGCTAAAATCTCTTCAAATTAGGATCCAAACACACACACAATGTTGCTCTGAATGCCAGGAGCAGCTAAAATCTCTTCAAATTAGGATCCAACACACACACAATGTTGCTCTGAATGCCAGGAGCAGCTAAAATCTCTTCAAATTAGGATCCAACACACACACAATGTTGCTCTGAATGCCAGGAGCAGCTAAAATCTCTTCAAATTAGGATCCAAACACACACACAATGTTGCTCTGAATGCCAGGAGCAGCTAAAATCTCTTCAAATTAGGATCCAAACACACACACAATGTTGCTCTGAATGCCAGGAGCAGCTAAAATCTCTTCAAATTAGGATCCAAACACACACACAATGTTGCTCTGAATGCCAGGAGCAGCTAAAATCTCTTCAAATTAGGATCCAAACACACACACAATGTTGCTCTGAATGCCAGGAGCAGCTAAAATCTCTTCAAATTAGGATCCAAACACACACACAATGTTGCTCTGAATGCCAGGAGCAGCTAAAATCTCTTCAAATTAGGATCCAAACACACACACAATGTTGCTCTGAATGCCAGGAGCAGCTAAAATCTCTTCAAATTAGGATCCAAACACACACACAATGTTGCTCTGAATGCCAGGAGCAGCTAAAATCTCTTCAAATTAGGATCCAAACACACACACAATGTTGCTCTGAATGCCAGGAGCAGCTAAAATCTCTTCAAATTAGGATCCAAACACACACACAATGTTGCTCTGAATGCCAGGAGCAGCTAAAATCTCTTCAAATTAGGATCCAAACACACACACAATGTTGCTCTGAATGCCAGGAGCAGCTAAAATCTCTTCAAATTAGGATCCAAACACACACACAATGTTGCTCTGAATGCCAGGAGCAGCTAAAATCTCTTCAAATTAGGATCCAAACACACACACAATGTTGCTCTGAATGCCAGGAGCAGCTAAAATCTCTTCAAATTAGGATCCAAACACACACACAATGTTGCTCTGAATGCCAGGAGCAGCTAAAATCTCTTCAAATTAGGATCCAAACACACACACAATGTTGCTCTGAATGCCAGGAGCAGCTAAAATCTCTTCAAATTAGAATCCAAACACACACAATGTTGCTCTGAATGCCAGGAGCAGCTAAAATCTCTTCAAATTAGGATCCAAACACACACACAATGTTGCTCTGAATGCCAGGAGCAGCTAAAATCTCTTCAAATTAGGATCCAAACACACACAATGTTGCTCTGAATGCCAGGAGCAGCTAAAATCTCTTCAAATTAGGATCCAAACACACACAATGTTGCTCTGAATGCCAGGAGCAGCTAAAATCTCTTCAAATTAGGATCCAAACACACACACAATGTTGCTCTGAATGCCAGGAGCAGCTAAAATCTCTTCAAATTAGGATCCAAACACACACACAATGTTGCTCTGAATGCCAGGAGCAGCTAAAATCTCTTCAAATTGGGATCCAAACACACACAATGTTGCTCTGTCTCTGACCAGATAATTATGTCATGTCTCCAATAGGATGTACACAGATTTTACCACAGGCCTCATTAACTTCACACTGCTATTATCGGGAATGAATGTTCACAAGGAAAATGTATCGTGTTTCCTAACAAATCAAATTACATTTTGGAATTTCCTAACAATTGTTAAGATTATTTCTTTCACTGGGTTTATCATGTTGTCCCATTTTTTGAGTGAAAGTTTTAACTTTTATAAGACATTTTACCATACATAACAGCACATACAAACTCCATCAGAACCATGTAAATTATTAGACCAGGAATTTCTGAACAAAAATGATCCCACATAAGCCTACTTTACCTATGCCATAGTTCTCATAACACTTGAGATACCGAACTGCCCTATGTATTCACTAAAATTAGTCAGAAAAGCAAACACGACTGAGGTGAGAAGCCACTACCCTGATTTGAAATACCTATAATCAGGACTTTTAACTGACCCAAAAATGTACATGGAAAATGTGTCACTTAGTTTTCATTACTGGCAGCTGTTAGGGGACCGTAGCATTTTACACAGTGAGATGCACAGGATGAGCAGTGGAAAACAAACTCAGTATTTTCTGTATACGGTTTTGTAGTTTGATTACTCTCCCCCAACAACATTCTCTTCATTATCTGCATATTTGTGTATTTGTTTTTCTTAACTGGTCATTTAGAGAATTCTGAGGTCAAGTGTCCCCCCCCCCCTCCCACCCCCCCAAAAAAACCAAATTCGTTCTAGTTTCTTTTTAAATAGACTCGTTTTGATCCGCCATAATAAAATTTACTTTAACCGGACTGGTGGTTAATGTGTTGAGTTATCCAGTGTGCTACAAAAAAACACAATAAACATTATGAAAAAAAACACAATAAACATTATGAAAAAAAACACAATAAACATTATGAAAAAAAACACAATAAACATTATAAAAAAAAACACAATAAACATTATGAAAAAAAACACAATAAACATTATGAAAAAAAACACAATAAACATTATGAAAAAAAACACAATAAACATTATGAAAAAAAACACAATAAACATTATGAAAAAAAACACAATAAACATTATGAAAAAAAACACAATAAACATTACGAAAAAAAACACAATAAACATTACGAAAAAAACCACAATAAACATTATGAAAAAAAACACCAAAAAAAACAACAAATTGTAATTCGTTTTTGTTTGTTTCTTTAATTTGATTGTCCTACTCGGTCACCGCTATCTCCAGAGAAAACAAATCACTGCCTATACAGATAGTCCACATTTCAATTTCCAGCACTGATATTATATATTGATGGGTCTTATCAACGCGAGACCAGACAAGTAATCCCATTTCTCCGTTTCATATGAGAAAAATCATATATTCAGCACGAAGTGTCTCGTTCAACACTGTGAGGGGATTTATAGATGGAAAGATGAATGGAAATTACACAACTGTAACAAAAATGGAAAAAAAAAAACCCAACCCAACACCTAAATGCCCGCCCATTCATAAATCAACAGCAACATTTTCCTTTTTTTTTTTTCTTGTTTCGCATCTGGAGTTTTATGTAATCCGATGAATGTGTCTGCCACTTTTGAACTCGTTTCTCGTAAATTATGTCCATGCGTTGCCATAAATACGGCTGTAGCTTCAGGTAGGCATGGCCGAGGTTCCGGTATGATATCTTTCCATTTGTGGGGCATCAACCATAAATTCTGACTTTCTTGAGAAGGTAGCTAAAGGCTTGTTAGTATTGATCCCGATATTGGCAGCTTTTTGTCTGATGTGACCTTAATTTTTACATGCATAGTTCGTTCAAGTGACTCATAATTATTATTAACGTCAGTATTATTGTTTTGATGTCCCATTATGTCAGGTGGGCTAAGCATTAGCCCTCTGGTGCCGGAAGTGCCATACAGGAAAGGTATTCAGGTTTCATTAGCTTAGTTTGCTACCCGTTCCAGTCCTAGTTTAATGGGGGTAATCTATGCATCGTGACGGCATTTGAGAGGACAATGTTAAAATCTCCCTGTAAATGTATTAAACTTTTTGGAGCCAGATATAGATTGCTTTGTTCAAACATTCGGAAACATGCAGAATTAATTTTAAAGTACCCGATTATTGAAACAAGTTAATTGATAAATGAACGAATAAATATTTATATAATAATGATCACAAAAGATCGTTTTTTTTCACTGAATTTATATGGGATCCCTGTATAGAACATTAGTCATCAGTTAATTTGTTTCAAACTGGGAATTCTTGCCATCAGATGGTGTACACTATAAATAGAATGATGTTTTTTTGTTGCCTCTTTTCTTGTTGGCGGTGTTGCCGTTCTTGCTTGGTTGTCAAGGTGACGTGCCATCAGGTTATGGCTTGATAATTCAGTGGAGTTACAGCTTTTTGTCTTACATGTAAAATGGTTGATCTTCTCCCCCTCTCCCTGTGGTAAACGTACGGTGCTTGGCTATACACATATTATGTTGTACTCTCTACTTACAAATGAAAACTACAGGGGCAGAATGTCAGTTGTCACAAAATGAGGCTTAGGAGAAATTGGCAACTTAAAGTTTGAAAGTCCATAGGTTGAAAAGAAGATGTCTTATCTAAATTTGCTCCTATTGCTGGACAACGGTTGTTTTTCATTTAATCGGTACGAGAGAAACAAAAGTAAAGGCATAAGCCAGGGGTGCTCACCAGTCGATCGCGATCTACCGGTCGACCTTCAAGTGCTTGACAGTCGATCGCGATCTACCGGTCGATCTTCAAGTGCTTGGCAGTCGATCGCGATCTACCGGTCGATCTTCAAGTGCTTGGCAGTCGATCGCGATCTACCGGTCGATCTTCAAGTGCTTGGCAGTCGATCGCGATCTACCGGTCGATCTTCAAGTGCTTGGCAGTCGATCGCGGTATGAATGTAGGACACACCCGCGAGGTATATGTATATTTTATTTGTCTTTGTATTTTGGCGGGTCGTTTTTCTTGGATGTGGCGGGTTTGTGTTAGTTTTTTCTTCTTTTGTCCTGGTGAATGTGGCGGCTTGAAAATAAAACATGTGGCAGGACGGCAAAAGTTTACCTGGCAACACTGAAACCGCCATTGTGGGTGCGAGATAATCGACATTTACCGGTATCGACTAATTTCGAGTAGATTAGAGGCCAATCTTGTTTCAGGGCTTCACCAGACTGGTAGATCTCCAAAGACTGGGAAATGTAAAAGTAGATCCTATGTCTATAAAGGTTGAGCATCCCTGCTATAAGCTAACATCTGAGAAAGGTAACCATAGAACTTGCATTGTGTGAGTACTGACGATCTTCCCATGTAGTCTTCATATGTGATGCAGCTGTTCCATGTAATAAGTTACATGCCTAGCTGTGGCTATGGTGCACAATCTAGCAGGTTCAAAGGTTTATGCATCATTACACGAAAGACTTAAGTATTTGGATTTTACTTTGAGGTCCATTTTGCACGCAAACTTCTGTAATGTAACACCAGACTGTGAAAACTGTGCCTGTTGATTTAATTCTCCTTTAACTGTTTTAGGTGTTGCAATGTAACCCCCCCCCCCAGGCCCCCCCGCCCCCCGGCCCCCCGCCCCCCGCCCCCCGCCACCACCTGTTTTTTTCTTCTTTTAACGCCTTAGACATTGAAAACAAAGAGAGAAAGAAAAAACTCCTTTTTGGGAAGCAATTATACTTGAGTACCATTTTCTAGAACATCTACCTAAAGTTCCAAGTTATACAAAAACAACAACTACATTTCCAAGTACAAACCATGTGCTGATCGTGATCGTAGAGTTAATGGTTAATGTGGAAGATAGCTTAGGATTGCCTATCCCCATTCACTATCACTGACCTTTCCAATTACCATTTTGTACCTCAGCAGCTTGTCATAAACAAGGCTGAGGGGGGAGGGGGGGGGGGGAGAGGGGGAGAGGGGGGTTCCATTTCAGGTTGTCAAAATTACGGACAAAACATCCTTGTGCTAAATATGACAGACTACTTTCCCGACCGATATTGGACAAATGTTGACGATCAATACGGCTAGACACGAAATACTTCACAAAATGGAAGGGCATCTTTCAAGATGGAGGCATAAGTTATTTGCTTGGAGCTTGGTCGGTGTAAATGTGGCATTAAAATTTGGAAGTGGTGAGGAGTTCTTGATGAGCAAGTTTGAAAACGCGTATCGAATTTCACAGGATAAAAATCCACTGGGAATACAAGCAACATCCTGAACAGATTAAATAGAATTCTAGAATTATAATCTATTGATGGAATCTAAAATCATACATTCATTGAGTCCAAACTTGTCATCAAGGAATTAAAAAATCATAGCACTGAGGAAGTCTAAAATCTTACACTGAAGAAATCTGAAATGGACATTCGGGAATTCTAGAATCATGCGATAAGGAATACTAAAATCATACGTTGACACGTTACCTAAAAAATACCAAATGTCAGTATAATTACCAATATACCTGTCCACAAAATGTGCTACATGTTTTGAAAATTAAAAACAAAAAGAAAGAAAAAGAAATGTTTCAGTTGACTTATACAGCTTGGTCTTTCGGAATTTTTAAATCACTTTGACTAAAATTGGCGACAGGGCATTGCATGGAAGTCTATAATCTCACTTTTGATGATGTTAGTAAATAAAACAACACAGTAAAGACGGACCTATTTCATCGGTTTCGTCACGAATGGCGAACAGATAACAACAGATGTAGAGTCTACATCTATTCTCCCCTTCGACATGAAACCGACGATTTATTTCTAAAGCCTAACCGTTTTGTGTTGTTTTTTTCATTCATTATTTCTTACCTTCCAGTGGCGTGCAGAGATCTGGTTATGCCTGGGGCTAATTCATTCTCGGGTCAAACATTGGTAGAATAAGCCACGAGAGAAGCTGTCAGTCAAAGTGAAAGTGAATATTCTAGCTGCTAAGACCGTCTGTAAAGACGCTAAAGGCCATATATAATTCTACGATTGAAAAGCAAAATCTCGTACAGAGCATATTATGTTACAAGAGCTCCTCTTCGCAGATGATGCTGCAATCGTGGCCCACGATGAAACCACGCTCCAGGCTCTCATCAATAGCCTTGCCAAAGCCTGTGACAAATTCATGCTAAGGATCAGTGTCTCAAAAACTGTAGTTTTGACACAAGGCTTGAGAAACCCCAACCCAATCATGCTGAATGGCTCTCCTCTGGAGCAAGTGGGAAAATTCTGCTACCTAGGCTCAACCATCAGTGGTAGCACAGACATAACAACTGAAATAAATGCCAGAATAGGAAAGGCGGCCACAGCTTTTGGCAAACTCTCAAAAAGGGTGTGGAACAATAGCAAGCTGACCATCAAAACAAAGGTACTCGTGTACCAAACTTGCGTCCTAAGCACCCTGCTGTATGGCTCAGAGACATGGACCACCTACTCCAAACATGAAAGATCCCTCAACTCCTTCCACTTGCGCTGCCTACGCAAAATTCTCAAGATCAAGTGGCAAGACAGGATCTCAAATATCGAAGTTCTGAGCCGAGCCAACATTCCATCAACTCAGGCTCTCCTAGGCAAAAAAAAGACTGCGGTGGCTTGGACATCTCCACCGTATGGAAAATGATCGCATCCCCAGACAAATTCTCTACGGGGAACTTGCTACTGGCAACCGACCCAGAGGTAGGCCACATCTGCGATTCAAAGACACTTGCAAGGTCACGATGAAAGCATTCAACATCGACCCCAATGAATGGGAGAACCTTGCAAATGATCGAAGCAGATGGAGACAAAAATTGCGCAGTGGCACGCTCGCAATAGACTTCAAGGCAAAAGAAACATACCTGACAAAACGACAGAGGCGGAATGAAAACACTCGCCAAAGTGAACCCAAAAGTCTGACCTGCAATCACTGCCATCGCACTCTCGGGTCAAACATTGGTAGAATAAGCCACGAGAGAAGCTGTCAGTCAAAGTGAAAGTGAATATTCTAGCTGCTAAGACCGTCTGTAAAGACGCTAAAGGCCATATATAATTCTACGATTGTATGCCCTAAGACTGAAATATAGGGTCTGGTACTGAGAAATGTAAGAAAGTCAAATATGCAAAATCAGATGAAATGAACGTTTTATTCAAGTTAAATATAAATCCGCCACATTAAGTTCCATGCCCTAGAGATGATCTCCTGCCAGATCAGAAAGCACTTGAACTACTTCGACGGATCCACATTCACACCAGATTGCAGGGCTGTAGGGCTGTAGGGCTGTAGGGCAGGGAAGTCAACAGAGATACTTTCAAGAAACTTAATTTTAATTTCACTCTTTGAGTGAATGCCCATGAGATGGATGCCTAGGGCCATCCCCCCTATACCCCTCCCCCCCTTTACTGCACACCACGTGTCCCTTCTCCGTGAAAGAAGCCCATTTCTTACCGCAGAAACAGTACGTCTAAATCTAGTGGCCTATAAACGCTTCGGAATATTACGGACTTTTCGCCGTTTCAAAAACCAACGGCTTCTCTTTTTTCTTTTTTAGTTGGGATGTGTCATTAATGTTGAAAACATCAACATCAACATCAACTCCCGGGATTTTTTTTTTTAACAATCTCCATTCATTATTCTAAAAAGTTACAAGGAACATAATCCACATCTCGTATCACATTGAGCGTCAACAACTGCACCCGTTAGAACTGACAACGCGTTTTCCATCGTTTTGAGAAATTGATGATTGAAGTTCCATGTGTTCATAACTTTTGGAGATACGACTTTCGCTTTTCGGTAATACTTAAAAATTACACATCGATTCTACCCGATACTTCGGCACCCAATGGTGAAGGCCGGTAGAAGTAGCATGTAGCACAGTTCCGCCAAAACGTGAAGATAGAATCCTGGCATTTTATCGGGACGAACTGTATGAAGCAGTTACTCTCCTTGCAACGACTACTCCAGCATCCTGTAGTAACTACCATTGCCTTTACCGGGTGAATTTCCGGTCAAACACGTTTACGGGGTGTCAGTGAATCATTTCCGAGGGTATCGTTGTGTGGCTCGCTATATCGGCACTTTAGTCACTAAGGATGATGTCCTGATGCACTCTCTGGGCACACGGAAATAACCTTAATGTCCTGACTCCAGCCATTAAATTCTTATTAGCGCTGGTTCTTGTGAGTTCTGAGGATCTGTAGAACTGTAGAGGCAGGATTCTCTCTTCTGATTACAAAACATGACGTCACAATCACTACATTCGGCCAAAACTTTAGTTATTGTTTATCATTACTGTAATATACACAGTTAAATTCTGCTGGTGCATGGGATTTCGCCTTGAAGGAAGGTATAAATATCTTATGTAGTGAAACCTTCGATTCGACAATGAAGGTAAAGCCAAACCGTGTGTGTAGCATACAATCATCACATTTAACAAGCAATACTCAACCTGTTGCTATCAACATTGTTTTGCCAGGAAGTATCAGAACATCCATGATTAATATGGAGTCGTGCAACCTGAGTTCTTGCTTGTTCCAACTTCAGTTTTGCTCAACTGACAGATTCGACATTAAACGTTTCCAGCTTTAATGTTATAGTAAGGAAGTGGGAAAAAATGGGAACTATGAAACAGCTTTGCCAGGTAACACGGCGCATTTTAAACAAATTCAAAGTGTACATAATAACGTTATACCTCTTGTACATACTAAAAGATCTCCATTTTTTTTTTTTTTGGATTTTTTTTTTTTTAACCGGAAAAATGGAGATAGAGCAAACGAGAGCTATGGTCCCGATCAGCTACAGTGAAATTGTCATCATTATTTCTAATATTGCACTTTCAATAGATTTCACGTTATATTTGTCATCGAAATTTATTAACCTTTTTCAAATCTAGGAGTTTTTGGAAAACAGATTTACTGACCCTAATGATGGTCAAAACAGTAACTAGAACACGATTTTGGAGTGCAGATCTCGGATCTTGCTTTCCAAGGCTTA
Source organism: Onchidella celtica (assembly GCA_963931925.1). Taxonomy (NCBI): domain Eukaryota; kingdom Metazoa; phylum Mollusca; class Gastropoda; order Systellommatophora; family Onchidiidae; genus Onchidella; species Onchidella celtica. The sequence continues at coordinate 47,836,394 of OZ007582.1, forward strand.
AGCTGTGTTTTCATGTGTACGGAAATGGAAGCGGCTATGAAAACGTCAAAAATCCATCAAAGAGTAAAAAAGCAAAAGTAATTCTTTGTATAGGGACATGACGTTTCCGTAACATATGGAAACTCAGCTTCACCCATTTCGCCCTAGACTCAGGTTTGAGCGAGGGTGGGTGTTGGGAAACCAGGAAGGCGGCAGCTAACAGGGAGATTATCCCTTTATCACGAGAAAACCTGAGTGATTATGGATATTTCTGGAAGAGAAACTAAGTGACCTTAGTTCTTATTTGTTCCAACTGAACGTTTTGCACGCCAGAGAAACTGGACGTTGAACGTTAGCGGCTTTGGTATTGTGCGGTAATTAGGTGGACCATCGGATTTTTCCCGGTCAGCTGTCAATGGGCAATGAAAACAACTCACTATCTTCTCTAGTCGGCTTTGTAACATTTGACTACTTTCCACAACCTCATGATAAAGGCCTGTTTACACTGGTAGGTTTTAGGGATAGAAAAAAGGAATTTGGGGGGGCTGTGTGTGGAGCACTCTTTTGGCTTTCTGTCTTTTGTTTTCCGATTTCCCCATTCGAAACGCTGTTTGTTTACAATGGTCCGTTTCTTGAATGAGCAACGATGCGCGTCGTTTGTTTTGGTCATGTTTCGAAGGGAGAAATCGGAAAACAAAAGACGGAAAGCCAGGAGAGTTCTTCCCACACAGTCCCCCATTCCTTTTTTTCTGTTTCTGAAACCTACCTGTGTAAACAGGCCTTTAGGGGTTAAAATAAACCGGAACTTTGGAGCATCTCTGTTGAGTACCACAGCGCATTATAAACGTCAAAGTATGCAAGTGTTATAAGACGCCAGTTTTTCCAGAAAATGGACACAGATCAAGCATTATACACACAAAAAAAGCTTATGTTCAAAACCTGTATGACTGAGTTTCTTGAATTTCTTATCCTGAAGCGCTAAGGCCACAGCGCCAAAGACCCCTGACCCCCTCCAGTGACGATGCGTTCAGTTTCTCTGCACTTTCTGACAGTAAAGTCTGTCTGTTTGGCCAAGACTTAAAGACATTCACCAGTTACCCAGGATTTTATGGAGTTCGCACACTCACTGCGAAAGCGAGATATTAAAATACACTAAACCACAGACATTAAACCTGTAGTGCCTAGTGGTATTACCTCGTGTACCCGGGGTCTTATAGCCTTCACTAAACAAATACAGGTCGTCAAGAGCGGGAGATTACATGGGAATTCATGGTTCCACTCTTTGTACTCACCATCGCATTAAAAAAAAGAGCGAAATTTCTCAAGAGATTTGACCTACTTTTTGGGCCAGGTCAAAAAAGGCAGAAAACATGAGGACAACTGATTTTCTCCTTTGTATCTGGTTTCTGTTTCCTACGTCAGCGTACGTTTGGTGGTGGTGGGGCGGGGGGGGGGGGGGGATGGGATGTTGACGTTTTCTTTTTGTCTTTTTGTTTTAGATTTTACATTTTACTTTGAACTGTATCTTGATGGCGACACTGCTGCTGATGTTTTCTTGTTAAGTTGGGAGGGTTTTTTTTTGGTTTTTTTCTTCAAATATCACACAAAAACCACACAGTTGGTATTTTTATTATTACTGAGTATTGTGGCAATGTTCGACATATTTACACTAGTTAGGTCTGACTTTAGAGTAAAACTGTACTGTCATTAATTCTTCACCCTGATCCCCTTTTTCCGGGTCAAAAAAATAAAAATAAAAAAAAAATAAAAAAAAATAAAAAAAAACAACTTAGGGAATTGGATATTTGACCCTATGTCTCAGCTGTGCATGTGTTTCTACTGTATGGGAACATTTTGCAGGCCTAATACATTGAGTTAAAATAAACGCCGCACTCAACGGGCAGGGATAACATGAAACGCTTTTAGCCACTCACATGCCAGCTTTTTTACATGCCCACTTAGGCAGTATTTCCTCACACGGTGAAAAGGAGAAACAAAATCAGTGTTCGTTCTGTACACTCACGTCAAAGAAAGAAAATAAATTCGGCCTTCTGGCTTTAACGACAATGCTGTCTGGAACCTGAAAGAGTACTCTCAAACGACCTTCTTAGCTTTTTGTGAGATTCGGAAGTCGCAACGACAGAAATGAGACATATGTGAGAGCTGAGCGTGAATTTCTTGGTCTGTGTTTCATTTCTGTGACCACGACGGGAAGTGAAAATAACACACACCCGCGCAATGAAATATTATCCTGAGACCGATGTTTTTGGTCTATAGCACGTACGGTGACGAGAATGAAATGGGATGGAATAAACTAGATTTATAGCATTCGGTATCACTGGAGCGCTTTGGTTAAGTTTTCTAACCAACAGCCTCAACACAGTTTGATTTGGAGGTGAAGTATGTGATGTTGAGAACTTGGACGGAGCGTGGAAGACAAACTAAGAGTAAATCGTTACTATAATAACATAATTGCTTAATTCATGTTTTGGTGTTTTTTGAAAATCAGAGAAAATTGTTTACTTCTTATATAATGGTAGCTGCTGTAAGGAGAGCGCAGTGTTTTACATAGAAAGCTGTAGCTGAACAGTCAACACAACTCGGTATTTGCTCTATTTGGCTTGATCACTAGTCTACGCTCCAACAGTGTAAAATGGTGGTTTAGGTGGATGTGGGTTTTCTTTTAAAAACCCACAAGTCAACAAAACAAAACTATGTAACTGTTGAACATTGCAAAGCGATTGTCTGATTGAGCTGAGCTTCATCTCAAAATACCGAAAAAATGACTTCGGCAATTATCGTATGACCGTGACAAAATGATGAGCGACATTTTAGTTCAAACCGCAGTAATAATAACACTGTTCAGTCATGAACACTTCCTGTGATTCTCGGTATTTCTGGGATAAACTGCAGTATCTTTGGTCTGTGTGGCAGAACGATATGGAGTTGCTGAATTTGGTACTTTCTTCCAACTAGTAAAAATAGTAAGAGCTCTCCAAACTCGTAGGAAAACTGTAGCATATGAACTTCCAAAAAAAGACAGTTTGTAGCTCGTCTCATTAAAAAAAACAACACACACACACAACAACAACAGAGGTTTAGAATACTTTATTTATTTCTTGAAGTATCATTCTGAAATTTTGAATGTGACATGAATGGCACTGGTTTGCCTTAACAAAATATTGAATTTTAAAATGTTCTGACATGTCTAAATCGGTCCTTTACTCGCTACAGATTGGGTATCTAACGTCATGTCTCTCTATTCGAAAGTCAAGGCGATTTACAGCATACATTGTCTGTGTTTATTTTGAGTGTGCAGCAGTGCTGATGGCATCTGGATAGAGTTGACTTTTTCATTTTAAACACTGCAAGTTTGGAAATTTATTTATGGCTCTTGTCGATTGTAAGTATGTACCCCGAGCTTTTGGCGCTAGGGACGCCTACATGGATACGTACCTATCCCTAACCCTGTCCTAATCCTCAACTCTAAATCTGAATATCGAATTCCTATTTCCTAACCATGTCCCTTACCCTTTCAACCAAAAAGCAGGAGAAAAAGAAAATCTGATAGAATGATTAACTGAGGCTATGTTAGGAGTATTTCGGAGGAAGCTCTCCAGCCTTGGAGTCACAAAGGTTTTAAGACACGTTCCCCTAAAGCAAAAAACGTACGTACATACAGGTAACAACATTATTTAATTATTTGTCACGTCAAGTGAGCGAATGTTCAAAAATGTTGAACGGCGCCCCCGGTCTTTGACATCGAGGGTATCCAACAACGATTCTCGTGACACCATCTTTCTGTCAAACTTTCACATAATATGACGCATTGAGTTAATGTCTACAATTCTGAGACAAAGAAAAATTTTAATAGCGTAGAACGCTACGGATCACAGTGGGAAAAAAAATTACGTATTTCAGACATATTGTTTAAAGCCTAATGCACGTTATCGAAGTAATCAGTACATTGTTTGAAAGTTACTTCCGCAAAAACGCGTTGTTGTTTTTTCCATGAAACGAAATTTAATTGTTTTACTAGTTAAATGAAAGTAGATGATACCTGGTCTCTGAATCTTGAAACTAAAGAATATTAATTTAGGCAGGAAATAAACTCGAATAAAGTAATATATATATATACGACTAGCCTGGTCCAATCGATTATTAAATCTGAATTGGACATGGGGATTGCAATAATAATTCTAGAGACCCCGTCAAAACTTTTCATTCGATATTACAATCAATTTGTGAAAATAGTTCACAGCAGAGTTAGGCGCCATGCAAATAGTAGACCGAGGGCTATTAATGCATCCTTCTGAGATATAGACGTTTACACCAGACCTGTCGGCAATGAAATTGGTTCACTTATTCGACATATATGTGTGTGCGCCTGGAGAAAGGTATCAGTTGTCGGTACAGCTATTTTTGAGCTAGAGGGTGAAAAGGTCGAAAAAGTCGTGCCTAATCGGAAATGTACTTCTAGCAGAAAACACAAGTTTAACCATTTCTAAATAGCATATGAAAAGGATTTTGGAATATTTTATGTTTAAATATTATTTTATTAATTATTTCTACAACATGTGACTCTTCAGGAAGTAATATTGAAGTGATTGTTGCTAGGGGACCGTGGACTAATTACAAAGCCGTTATAGAGATTGCTGTATAAAAATAACTCGTTCCCTCCACAGTGCTGACTGTGACACCGACCATGCACTGGTAGTCAGCAAAATCAAAATTTCGGCCAAGAAAATATACAGATCAAAAGCCCCTTCAATCCCTAAGATCAATGTAACAGCAATCAGAGATGAATCAAATAGAAAGTCATTTGAAAAGTTATTTGCTGAAAGCATGGATAATGTCACCCAATGTGACTCGGTAGATGAAACATGGAACACTCTCAGTTCAAAAATTCATGACTGTGCCATCAAGTCTTTTGGACAGCATAAAGTTTCAAACGACTGGGTAGCCCAGAACAGCGAAATTCTCCTACCTCTCATTGAGCAAAAGAAATCTGCTTTCAATGAGTATAACAAAAATTGCAATCAGAGTACAAAAACTTGTTTGAAAAATGCAAAAGCTAAACTTCAGCTGGAGGTAAGACGTTGCGCCAACAAATACTGGACAGACTTGTGTAACAGCATACAAGAGGCAAATGAAAAGGGAGATATGAAAACCGCCTTTAGTCAGATGAAAGTAGCCCTTGGGCCAATCATCACCAAAAGCGCCCCACTTAAGTCTGTAAATGGTGAACCCATCACAGATAAAAATGAACAACTGAATAGGTGGGTAGAGCATTACTCTCTGTTGTATTCAACTGAGAAAAATATTCCACCAGATTTTGAGGAACACCTCCAAAAACTGCCAATAATGGCCGAACTTGACGCTGAACCTTCCTTAGTCGAGCTTTCCAATGCAATCGACCACCTGTCTGCTGGAAAAGCCACAGGAAGTGACAACATTCCTGCAGAGGTATTAAAAGACCTAAAAGGCCCACTATTACCACACCTGTATAATCTGTTACTGCAGTGTTGGAAAGAAGGCGTGATACCACATGATATGAGAGACGCCAAAATTGTCACACTTTACAAGAACAAAGGAGACAAAGGCGACTGCAACAACTATCGAGGCATATCCCTCCTCAGCATTACTGGAAAGGCTTTTGCTCGCGTCATCCTCTGCCGCCTTCAACAACTGGCGGAAAAAGTCTTACCAGAAACACAATGTGGCTTTCGAAGCAAACGATCAGCTATTGACATGATATTTGCACTTCGGCAAATCCAAGAAAAATGTAAAGAACAAAACAGGCCGCTTATAACATGCTTTGTGGACCTAACAAAGGCTTTCGACACCGTAAGCCGATCTGGCCTGTATGCAGTCCTTAAATCCATAGGCTGTCCACCAACATTGCTAAAACTTATTGCATCCTTCCACACTGACATGAGGGCATGTGTCAACTTTGAGGGCTGCACATCCAATTCATTTGCTGTAAACAGCGGTGTGAAGCAGGGATGTGTTCTTGCTCCTACCTTATTTGGTATATATTTTGCAGCCCTACTCAAGAATGCCTTTGGTCAATGTTCAGGTGGAGTACTTATTAACACCAGAGTGGACGGCTCCATTTTTAATGTTGCCAGACTAAAAGCAAAATCTCGTACAGAGCATATTATGTTACAAGAGCTCCTCTTCGCAGATGATGCTGCAATCGTGGCCCACGATGAAACCACGCTCCAGGCTCTCATCAATAGCCTTGCCAAAGCCTGTGACAAATTCATGCTAAAGATCAGTGTCTCAAAAACTGTAGTTTTGACACAAGGCTTGAGAAACTCCAACCCAATCATGCTGAATGGCTCTCCTCTGGAGCAAGTGGGAAAATTCTGCTACCTAGGCTCAACCATCAGTGGTAGCACAGACATAACAACTGAAATAAATGCCAGAATAGGAAAGGCGGCCACAGCTTTTGGCAAACTCTCAAAAAGGGTGTGGAACAATAGCAAGCTGACCATCAAAACAAAGGTACTCGTGTACCAAACTTGCGTCCTAAGCACCCTGCTGTATGGCTCAGAGACATGGACCACCTACTCCAAACATGAAAGATCCCTCAACTCCTTCCACCTGCGCTGCCTACGCAAAATTCTCAAGATCAAGTGGCAAGACAGGATCTCAAATATCGAAGTTCTGAGCCGAGCCAACATTCCATCAACTCAGGCTCTCCTAGGCAAAAAAAGACTGCGGTGGCTTGGACATCTCCACCGTATGGAAAATGATCGCATCCCCAGACAAATTCTCTACGGGGAACTTGCTACTGGCAACCGACCCAGAGGTAGGCCACATCTGCGATTCAAAGACACTTGCAAGGTCACGATGAAAGCATTCAACATCGACCCCAATGAATGGGAGAACCTTGCAAGTGATCGAAGCAGATGGAGACAAAAATTGCGCAGTGGCACGCTCGCAATAGACTTCAAGGCAAAAGAAACATACCTGACAAAACGACAGAGGCGGAATGAAAACACTCGCCAAAGTGAACCCAAAAGACTGACCTGCAATCACTGCCATCGCACTCTCGGGTCAAACATTGGTAGAATAAGCCACGAGAGAAGCTGTCAGTCAAAGTGAAAGTGAATATTCTAGCTGCTAAGACCGTCTGTAAAGACGCTAAAGGCCATATATATAGAGATAATACTGAGTAGTGTTCACTGCTCATCTATACTTTACCCTGTAACATGCCACGGTCCCCTAAAAACAGCCAAGTCGGAAGTTTTTTGGATCTTGTTAGGAGAGCGCAGTATTTTACATAGAAAGCTAGAGCTGAGCAGTGAACACAACTCAGTAGTTTCCCTATTTGCCTTTGTAATAAAACTACGCTCCCCCAACAATATCCAAAAAGTCTGTCATGGGAGTGAGCTGTTAAAGCTGTTTTTCTCAAAAGTTTGTTTTTGCCCCCTGTCTTACAAAATGTGTCATATCTTCAAAACTACTTAAGATATTGGAAAAAATTTTAAAAGCAGCGTGTTCAGCATTGACTTTTCTAGAAGAATGTGCCCTTATCTCAAAATCCAAAATTTGCGACAACTGGTACCTTTCTCCAGGCACACACACATAATATGTCTCTTTGCCCCCCCCCCCACTTCACACACACACTAACATCAAAGACGATTGAATAACATAAAAAAGGTAAGTCGTGGCAACGTGCGGTTTGCCATTAAATTAACAAGGTGTATACCCTTTTATGTTACATTTTCGTGCAATTACAGCCTTGCCCTACATGTAGTGCAAATTCCTTTATTTATTTGTTCAGGGTATCGACCCAACCCCCCCCCCCCCCCACCACAAAAAAAATAAAACAAAAAACAACAACAACAGTATTGCATCAGACACATCCAGGCCAGTAACTGGCTGGGTCAAGCCTGTAGCTTAGGTTTCACTCAGGCTTACTCTTTCATTGAAACAACAAATTCTATAGCGTTCCCTGCAGACCTTGAAAACTGCCGACTGAATCTAAACATCTCACCCAGACATCCATTCAGCTGTAATATTATGTCTGTTACGCTTTTAACGGCTCTAGAGACCAAAAACTTGAACTACTTTCGATTTGTTTATATTTGTTTTGTTTTGTTTTTCCGGTACTCAAAGTATTTTTGCTGTTCTATAAAGATTCAAGGGCAACAGGAGATCTGGCTATTTTGCAAAACTAAAAGCCAGCAACAGCAGACAGAAATCAGACAGACTAAACTCCTAAAAGAGAAAAACGTGTTTTTTTTTTTTTTCTAGCATTATTTTTTCTTACTTGGAGTAGGCAGAGGCGGGTAGAAAACTATTGGACACAGTATTATTGTAAGTTGGTCAATGAATGACCATGGACGGTTTAAGAAATATGTTATAACTGCATTACTAATACTGGAGGCAATAATGTTACAACTGCTGATATTACGACTACTTTTTACCAACCAGGAAGTTTTCCCCGCAAAAACAAAATCCAAGCATGCCTACACCGACCCGGATCTAACCCGATCCCTTCTGCATGAGAGGCGAGCGCCTTGCCACTAGACCAACTTGTCCCCAATAATAACTGTAGTACTAGTAGTGGCATCACACTAATACTGCAGCTGTTGTCAGGGGACTGTGGTATCTTACAAGGTAAACTATAGGCCCATTGCGAATGACGTCACAGAGTGTTTTTGTTTTGTTCTTCCAACACCCAAGATTGAAGGTATATCAGCTGATGAGTGTAACTTCGAGATATGTCTAAGCGGTTAAAATGCCTGCTGGTTGCATTGCAGTTGACTGTTATGACAGGGATGGAAAGGATGGATCAAAGCTGGTCAGATTCCCTACCGTCCATGTAAACAAGGGAAAGGAAGTGAAAGAATTGACCGAACGTCTCCCATGTGCTTGTACACACGGTACACGTGCCACTGTTTGCTGTAGTGAACTACTTTTAGCTCGCCGCCGGTTGGTTCGCAACGCCTCAAGTGCTCACAGTGCAAATCAAACTCAATGCCACAATCGCCATGGTGATGCGTCGGTCCTTACACTAAAAAATGGCCGATATGCGCAATGGGCCTATGGCTGAACTGTGAAAACATCTCAGCACTTTCTTTAGTCGGCTTTGTAATACGACAGTCTCCTCGCCACAACCGGACAATATGTAACAATGTAATATGCGCTTGTAATAATGATAATGGTAATGAAGGAAACCAAAGGAATCGACGGGCAATCTGACGAAGACATGACATCTCCAGTTGGGGTGTCAACAATACGTGGTTAGTTCGCTCCTTAATTTCTCCATAGATGTTGAAAAAGCAACGACAAAGCTCAGTAATCACTGGCTTATACAAACTCATCCATCAAGGGCATCCACGACGATGACACATTAACACAGGCCGTATTCAATAGAAAACCACATAATTATGAATATGTAAGCATTAGTTTCTGAGCAAGGCTGAAGATTTAAAATTTGTCAGTATTTACTTTTTTCTCACTGGTCCCTCCGTAGCCATCCCTAGACCTTCACTAATCAAAACTTTGTGTGTCGATTCCTTTCGGTCTGACCTGACACCTTTTGCACATGACACAATCATTTATCGATTTACTGGATGGAAATTTGTATTATTATTGTTATTATTATTAATATTATCACTATTACTATCATTATTATTGTTATTATTATTATTATCATTTACTCGTTTAATTTACCATTTTCTAGTGGAACGTTCGTTTCTGCATCCACTTTTGGCCTTAGCCGGTACCGGGTATTAAATATAATATGAGTCCTAGGCTCAGGCGTAGGCGTTCTGTTCCCTGCCCTCTTCCCTATCAGGAATGATGTGTAGGAATGGTGCGCATAGGGGTACCGTTGTATTTTACACTAGTTCAGTTCGGTGCGTTTGATTTTTTTCCGCCAAGAAAGGAGAGCGTAGTGTCCTGTGACTGTATAGTATACGTGGACTGTGTGTAGCTGCTTACACTGTGGTGTAGTCTTTACGCGTTGGTGCAAAACGCAACACGCTGCCTTTCAAAGAAATTCCTGGACATTCCACTGCTCTTTTCTCTTCTTTTAAGTCAATATCTAATTGTATCTTTTAAATTGTGTTCATTTCTCAATGCTGACCGTGTTCTGGATGCTGTCCCAGAAAAATCATGTACCGTGGTCATTGTTTCTCTCCTCCCCCCACCCCCACACCCCACTCCTAAATACCCCAACTCATACACACTTTTTTTTTCTTCACATCTCTGCGGTAGGAAAGATGAACTATTAGGATGCGGAGTCAAATAATGTCATTTTGGCAGGCTGACTCTTACGTATCGTCAGTGATGTCGCAAGATACTCTTTGGGTATTGGCTAGTTTCTGGAATAAAAAAATAGACAAGGAAACTATGATTCGATTCCCAGAAAAAAAACAAAAAAAAAAACAAACTCAGTTGGAAAGAAAATTAGACAAAATTAACGGACCTGAACGGTATTTCAAATATTAAGAGTTTTTCTACCGACAGAATGTTTTACTCGGAATTTGGAACAAATAGTCAGAGTAATTAGACTATTATTGACACATCTGCCAGAATGTTTCCAGTCTGACACTAGACCACAGTGAACTAACCAGCACATCGAAGTCTGATAATGGTCTAATCAATTACACAATTTCAAGATCGGTTTTAATGGTGTATAGGAGAAGTAACCTTCCAAAAATTCTTTAAAAATATTTCATATCTCAAACATAAAAGGTCTGGTTCCGTGTCCCTAATTTCAAAACGAAATTATTGATATTTCATGTGGGCAAATTCAGTGTTTCATAAAAGTACAAGCTAGTGAATTCCAGAAAAATACCATTGCGGCAAAGGAACGGAGTAACCTGTTCTAGCTAAAACCGTTTTGAAAATGTGACTTGTTATGCGATACCAATAGACAAATATGATAATAAGTCTTAGGGGCGAAAAGTCCAGTTCAAAGGAATAAAAATATCGAAACTTGTTATTAAAAACAATGTGGCGGGAGCGATTCATTTTGGTGCAATTTTCGCCCCTTTTTCGCTCACCGCTACAGGCGAAATGGCAGTCTCATATATTATGAAACTGAATTCATCAAGTGTCAACAAATCCAACCCATATAGTCTGTGTACAGACCTGTCGTGCTTAGTCAAGTTTTTTCAGTGCTGTTGTTTTAAGTAGTAACTTTTGAGAATACAGTTGGTCTCTTTTTGTGCTCCCTTTGATAAACCCAGGGGACGGCGTGACTGAATTAGACAAGCTTTCTATCTGGTGGGATTTCCTGGCAATCAGAGAGAAACGGAAAGAGAGAGAGAGAGAGAGCGAGAGAGAGAGAGACACACAGAAAGACAGAACAGAGAGAGAGAAACGGACAGACAGACGCAGATGGAGACAGACACATGGACAGACCGACAGACAGACAGACAGAGGCGGGCGGGCACAGGGAGACTCATACAGACGGGGAGGGGGGGGGGGAGAGAGAGAGAGAGAAACAGACAGATGTGTGTGTGTGAATATGTGTATGGGTGCATGCGTATGTAGGTGTATGTGGCATGGGCTAATAGATCTGGGTGTTGGTTGTTTTTTTTTTTGTATTGTTTTTTATGGCCCAAAGTCTGTGGGGGACATAACTAGTACGTCACGTCCCAATAAAGTGCAGGTCAAAACTGATCGACTTCTTTCTGTGTCTGAGAACTTGTAACAATTAAGTGACCTTTTTTTTGTGTGTAACTTTTTAAATAATTTTTTTAAAGTTTTTAAAATTTTGTTTCAATGTTACTGTCTCTTTGCCTGACCGAAATCTGTCGGGGACGAATACAAGGAAATTCTTTTGTGGTTTGTCGTGGCGGTTCTTTATTGTTTCTAGCGCGGACTTTGCAAAGCACAACTTTTTTCTTTCTTTGCGAATTGTAGCTCGTGGAATGAGCAACACACCTCCATCTCTTTACCTCAGAAAACTATCAAGATTAGAAGGAAAGAGAAAAGAGGGGTGGTATCAAATTTTGTACACCCGGGAAGTTGTAGCAGTTGTGCTTACTTATGGATCATTCTTACTCTTTCCATCACCTCATCCTGTGTGGACAAATAAAATGTCTAAATTCTTAATTCTTGTTTTTTCTCGATTTTCTGAAAAACTGGAGGTCTTTTCATGTAAAGTAGAGGTGTTACAGATTTACACTTTGACACTTTTTAAAATGTGACGTGACACTTATCAAGTTGTTTCACAGTGCAGATTTATTCTAACTCCTTATCACAATACTAAGGCCGCAAACGTTTAACGTAGAATTTCTCAGTTATTGAAAAAAAGTGGAGTTGGAACTGACAAGATCAGGATTTGACAGCAGCAGTTTGTTAGTAACCCCCCCCCCCCCCCGCCTCCCGGAATAGAATGTTGTGTGTAATGGATGGAATGAAAATGGAAGAAAAATGACAACTGGAATATCATGAATAAGTCGGCCCAATTCAGACTCGGGACACATTTGGAATAGCACTCTCAGTAATGATGAATGGTATCGGAATAGAAGAGACAGGAGAGAGAGAGAGAAAGAGAGAGAGAGAAAGAGAGAGAGAGAGAGACAGAGAGAGAGAGAGGGAGGTGGAAGTGAAAGAGAGACTGAGAGAAAGGGAAAGGGAGAGAGGGAGAAAGAGAGACTGCTAGAACTAGAGAAAGAGAGAGAGATAAAAAGAGAGGCTGAGCGACATAGAAAAGAGAGTGAGAGAATGGGACATCGGGAAAGAGAGAGAGAGAGAGAAAGAGAGAGAATGATAGAGAGACTGAGAGAAAAAGAGAGACAGCGGGAAAAGGAGAGACCGAGAAAGAGAAAGAGAAAGAGAGAGAAAAAGAGAAGCACGCAGACAGATTGGGATGCAGAACGTTAATGTGAAATGTAAAGAACAATAAACATGGAAGAGAATAGCTTGACGTAGATCTGTTAATGGTAGAGATTAGGACGTTCTGATACAGAGATGGGTTTGTTGATATGTTAGAATTCCCAGGACAGGTGTAACAGTTGTGTAACTGAAATGTTTGTTCCATGCTCCGGACTCTGGTGATTTAGCAACATGTAACATAATACAGTTTCGCATTTCAGATTAACCATGAATAATGCGGCGCTGTCGTGTTGGATACCAGTGAAACTTACATCTCAGACACTAAATAGAAACAGATAGACGGGGGGGGGGATGAGGGGGGGGGGAGGGGGAGAGAGAAAGAAAAAGACAAAGAGAGAGAGAGAGAGAGAGAGAGAGAGAAAGAAAGAGTGAAACACACACAGAGAAGCAGCCAGACTGAGACAAAAAATGTAAGAGGCTGGCAGAGAGACAGAGCTCTGGAGGGGGAGAGAGGGAGGCAGACAGAGAGAGAAAGAAAGGGACAAACAAAGCGAATCAGAAAGACAGAGACATAGAAAGATTGTCATTGTTTGACAGGGCGAAGGGGGGAGAAAGAGAAAGAGCGAGAGAGGGAGAGGAAGAGAGAGACAGACAAAGAGCTATAATTATGTCAAAGGCCTCACTTTGCCTACGAAAGACTGAAGCTTGAAAGACGTATCCAGAGAGACGCAACGCGGATGTGGTCACGGAAGAAAACAATTATATTGACAATAAAGAGCGAGAGAAAGACGACGCCACTGAAACACAGTTCTGCACTTGTAAAGTTATGGTTTTCTATCAAATCAGACGAGTTAGATGATTTGCCTTTTTCCATCACTGATACAAGTAATGTTTTCCAATATTCTACGGTATCTGCTGTGATTAAGAATGCTGAATACAAATAATGTACTTTATGGCTGAAACTGTGGCCATCTCATCTTTCTCATCTTCACAAATCTCCCCTGCTATACGTCGGTTGTTGGCGGGCGATTCTGGAAAGGTCTCCTTCTATCCTGCCATTCTCCTATATTCTATATATCGTCTTGCTTCGTCCTAGCACAATGTGGCCGTTATCGTGTCCACGTCCTTTCTACGAAGACAAACCGAAAACTCTCTCTTCTGTACATACATGACTGTATCTCTCCTGGCATTATACTATAACGGAGCCATAGGGTGAACATATAAGTACCTAACACTTTCTGGGTATGGGACCAAACAGTTTGAATCTTTGTGTACTGCCTCAATTTCTAACAATTGGTTACACGGGCACATCAATTTGAGTCAAAATGTAGTAATAATATTGTTTACATACTACTTTTTTCAACAGCAAAAAAAAAGAGAAAAAATTTCATGGAGTAGAATGGGAAAGTATGACCTGATATTTCTTTGTGACAGCGTGACCACTTTTCTCTGAACGGCACTTGAGACAGTAAAAATAATGGAACGACCCGCCACTGAGCCACTCGGTGTCCTGCACATCAGCAACAGATCCTGGCAATGCGTCCCTCGTGGGCTGAACTTGTTCTGGTAACTCTGATGCTGGTGACAATTGAAATCTCTTGTCCCTCAATGACAATTATGCTCATGTGACACGCGCCGACAATTTGCACGGCGGAAACGAGCGAGCCCTTATGTTATTAGCATTTTCTGGTTTCAACAGCTGTGCCAGTGTGAATTTTTGGAACTATAATATCGCCATGTGGATTGGCTCAACCCGCATAACTCACCCACTCCTACCTCCTTACTTCCCCAGTTATCTGTACAGGCAATCGGTGATAACAGGTTAATATTTGGACTGTTATCCTTGCTAATGCTGCCACGAAATACAAGCATGTTTACGGAACTATTTAAGCCGTGGGTTTTCATGTTTGTTTGTGCGTGTGTCGTTGAAACTCTAATACTTCACATACATCTGGTCACAATGTGTTTTTTTCTTCTTTTTAGGTTTCCTGACGTTATTTTAATTGTCGTGTCTCTTTTTAAACTAGACACCAGTATACTGATTTTGCTTTGAGCAGAAATCTGGTCAAGCCAAGAACCCTAAAATGACCATTTCTAGCTGCCGGCTTGCCTGAAGAGAATGCCAGAATGGGCGGGCATTGAGGATTTTCTGCTTCACCAACCTGGTGCTTTTTTAGAGCCTCAGCGGGGTATTCAAGAGGACAAAGTGAAGCCCTAACAAACCTGTAGGTGTGGTCTAGTTCCAGCTTTTGTCAGTGTTTCCACTGCTCTGTCGCTGTCGGGTCATGATTAAACCAGAAGAATCCAAACGACTGAAGGGGGGAAAAAGTGAAAATTACGAGTGTGTTTCGAAATACTTGTCCAGATTTTTCCTACTTTATACATCACTGATCATCTTTTTTCAAAGAAGACGACGGTGCAGACTTCCTTGATTTGTTTTAGGACCAAGGTTCTAAGGGAGGCTATGATTTACAACTTGATTTTAAAATGTTTATACTCATTTACAAAACTTTCTTCAGATCCATACAAAACAACTTTTGAAAATTTTACCAATGTGATAACTTTTAGCGGAACTATTTATTTATTCCTATTCGTAAAATTTAGAAACTCTGAATATCAAACATAAATTTTTACTAAAATACTCCTATAGGCCGTAATAAGTGCAGCCTGGCTGTTATCGAGCCGATGCGCCATGAAACCTCACTCGCATTCAAACTCAAAGACCAGGGCTGGCATTGGGGATGACGTTAAAAATAACACCAGGTTACCACGAACAAAGTTACAGATACATTATCATGCTGGCTGCTATCTGTTTCCTAGCCACGCATCAGTGCAGAACAGAAGACCAGCCCTTTTCAAGTTATACAGAATTCAACCGGCTTCAGACCGATTCGAACTTCAAAATAATTCGGATAATTTCCCAAACATTTTCGTGCACACAAAATAATGTAACTAAAACATGTTTCACAATGCAAAACTTTTTTTCCCATGTGACTTTAATATTAAATCAAGAAAAAAGACAATCGTCTCTTCAATAAATTTATGGAATCTGCAAAGCATTGCAAATGAAACATCTGTTCACAAAATTAATAATTCTCATTTTTTTCTTATTCATTACCCGAGTATGTTTGTTAAGTCTGTATTGTGGATTTGGGGAAAAGATCCATTAGCATTTCTTATTTCCTGCTAGTGATATGGATCTGAACCCTAGACCTTCTGCTTTAAATGGTCTTTTTTATTCGTTTTTTTTTTTTTTTTGTTAATCTTGCCGTTTATAATACATCAAGTCTTGTGAGTGGATCTGACGAAATACGGCTTAAGGCGAATTTTTTGTTTTATTGTAGGCCAAGGCATTGTCATCTCTCTAGGCCAATCATGCACACCTGCATCTCCCGTGCATCGCTGATCGCAATCCGCATCTAAACTTTATTATAACACTCTGACTAAGTTTGATGTGGCCACTGCTGGTCAGTTGCTCCAATGAACGCTACACAAAATCCTACTGTAAAAAGCTGGACCGAATTGAAAAGTCACAAGTACAAAATGAACATCAGCCAGCCAAAAACGACGGCTCTGCTTAAATGATGCTGTTAGGTGCACAATGGTAGTTTACATTATAAGCCATTGCTGAACAATGAACGTACTCACTATTTTCTCTTTTTGCTTTTGCAATTTGGCTACGCGTCCCTAACAACATTCTTTGCTTAGTGTCTTAAGTAGGATAGAAGTTTACTTATCTAAACAAACATTTGAAATATAATTGTAATCCTCTAAATCAAATCTAAACAAACATTTGGAATATCATTGTAATCCTCTAAATCAAATCAAGCAAAATAAAAATCAGCTTAAGGAGGACAATAATCACGAGAGAGAAGAAATATTGTTTTGCTTAATATCTTACACACATCTGACTCGTGCAATTGAGTGATTATTTGAAATATTGTACTGACCAATCAATAGAAAGAAAAAATGAAATTCCTCTGAGTTCTCATAAACTATGAGATTGTACGAGTGCCTGTTGTCAGGGACCGCAGTCTAACTACAAAACCGGATGAAGAAACTACCGAGATGTGCTCACAGTTCAGATATAGCTGACTATGTACAATATCCCGGTCCTATATCAACTGCCAGTAAAAGAATTGTCATCAGCAATAAATGCGCGAGTACGCTTGCCCTCATTCCTGATATAGCAAGCGATAATGTCCTGTGCAGATTTTGCTAATGTGCGAATGTCAATGCATTGTAAAACCCAACTGCAATATACAAACGTTATTCTGAAAAAAAACAACAATCTGTATGTCCAAATTCTTTGATAGGGCGTCAGGCGTGTTGATTGTCAAAACACAGCGCTATCAACTTACACAATAAATTCCTCACGACCTAAGCCTGTAGCCACTGATGGCTGCAACAGTTATCTCATCCAGATCATCATAATATCATTAGCAAATAATCTTAATCATCTTCTTCCATATCCTCATTTCCCAGGGCGTCCCCTCATGTATTTGCATTCTGTTTTAGCTGTCACATTTTATTTTCATCGTCCTGCGAAAGCTAATCTATCTTTTTGTGCTGGCAAATCTCACCACACATCCATCACACCAAGCCGGAAATTGGCAGCAATGAATATGAAACTGCGAGAACTCAGGTCAAAAACCAGCGTGGGAATGGCCAAATTAAAACCTACACAAAGAAAAGCAGCATAGCTGGTGACAGTTTCGGGAAGTTGAAAAGTAGAAACCAAACAAAACCATAAAAAAAAACTTAGAAATGCGCCTAACTGTCCATTTTGGCAGGAAGCCCATTCATCCACTGCATGCAAACACACAAACTGCCACAGAGACACCCTCACACACACACATACACTTTCAAACAAACACATCTGCACACAAGCATGTAAGGTGAACAGGGGCACAGGCCATCACTCAAACGTCCAGTGTTATTTTGGCAGAAGGAAACTAAACCATTACGTCATGATTCTATCCATTATATTAGAAAACAGAACACTTTACACGAGGGTCTTACAATCCACTCATTGAAATTTAATAACTGCTGTTGTTGTTTTTTTTCTCAATGATATAGCTAGATCTAGTAACTTACATCTTTGTGGTTTCTAGTGAAATAATCAAACCTTTTTTAAAATTTTGTCTTTTTTTTTAATATAAATTAATTTTCAGGGTTTCATACTAAGCTCCGAATCATACATGCATACATAATAATTAAGTCGCTGTTTCTACAATATTATGTATATTATTTTAGCACTTACGAACATAGTCACTGTATAGGACAGGGTACAGGTCTGCTCACTAGACTATACACTTTAAATGCATATCGAGACCTTAGCTCTTTTTTATTTCCACTTTTTGTGTAACTGAGAAATTGGACGTTCAAAGTTTGCGGGTTTTAGTTATTATGATAGAGGAGTTAGAATCAATCGGAACTGTGAAACAGCTTGATAAGTGCCACAGCCCGTGTTAAACATGTCTCAAAGTGTGAATTTGTGATATTCTTCTACATTTTTAAAAGATCTCCAGTTTTCTATAGAAAATCGAGCCAGAAGAAAACAATTAGAATTCAGATCGCGATAGATAGTTCCTACTTTGGTCACATGGCCAAAATAACCACAGTACATTCGGGTGACCAGTTTGTGGTTAATTCATGGAAACGTTTTTGTGATCATCTCACGACAGAAACGGTCATTGGAGCCGGAACGCCAATCTAAATCGCGAATTAAAACTAACACTTTCCGAAAATCCAGTCTGAAAGAAAAAAAATCGCTTTGCCCAAGGATCTGAATTTGCCATTCTCCCACCCCAACCCCCAATCAAAATGAACATGAAACTTACACTTTATGCAAACATATAAACTAGTAATATCAATAGAGCAAGCATACTAAAAAAGAAAAAAGAAAAAGAAAATTGATATAAAATATTGTTTGCAGGGAGAACTTTAAAGTTCAATTTCTGATCAGAGCAGCACTAGCATTACTTGCCTCTGTCAGTGTCTCTATCACTAGCATTACTTGCTTATGTCAGTGCCTCTAGCACTAGCATTACTTGCTTCTATCAGTGTCTCTATCATTAGCATTACTTGCCTCTGTCAGTGTCTCTAGCACTAGCATTACTTGCCTCTGTCAGTGTCTCTAGCACTAGCATTACTTGCCTCTATCAGTGCCTGTATCACTAGCATTACTTGCTTCTATCAGTGCCTGTAGCACTAGCATTACTTGCTTCTATCAGTGCCTGTATCACTAGCATTACTTGCTTCTATCAGTGCCTGTATCACTAGCATTACTCGCTTCTATCAATGCCTGTATCACTAGCATTACTCGCTTCTATCAATGCCTCTATCACTAGCATTACTCGCTTCTATCAGTAGCTGTATCACTAGCATTACTCGCTTCTATCAATGCCTCTATCACTAGCATTACTTGCTTCTATCAGTGCCTCTATCACTAGCATTACTTGCTTCTACCAGTGCCTGTATCACTAGCATTACTTGCTTCTATCAGTGCCTCTATCACTAGCATTACTTGCTTCTGCCAGTGCCTCTATCACTAGCATTACTTGCTTCTATCAGTGCCTCTGTCACTAGCATTACTTGCTTCTACCAGTGCCTCTATCACTAGCATTACTTGCTTCTATCAGTGTCTCTATCACTAGCATTACTTGCTTCTATCAGTGCCTGTATCACTAGCATTACTTGCTTCTGTCAGTGCCTCTATCATTAGCATTACTTGCTTCTATCAGTGCCTGTATCACTAGCATTACTTGCTTCTATCAGTGCCTGTATCACTAGCATTACTTGCTTCTATCAGTGCCTCTATCTACATAAACATGTTCATCAGTTTACTTCAGCGTCTCCACTGCCCCGCCCCCCCCCCCCCCAAAAAAAAATTAAAGATAGAAAGAAAAGAGCAAAGTACTAGTAAACTTAGCTTTTGTCAATTTTCCCCAATTCAAAATGAAAAATGTTTTGGAAGATTCTGTTTCGCACAGGAAAATTTAATAGTGTATTATTATTATTATTGAGCTATATTTGACAATATCAATTGTGCCATCTCACTATTTCCTTGTGACTGCACATCAACCAGACAGACCAGTGGTCCGGGCATGTTTGTCGTTTCGCTGCAATATCATGGGATTTGTTCATGTATGAATTCTGGAATCACGGCTGAGGCAATTCATTCATAAGTTGTTCATCTGCTAAATTTGTGGAATTTCAAAACTGTTAATTATGAGACCAATAGCTAATTAACCAAACCAAAATAATTATTACAGGGTCATACATTTTTTTTATTTTTTTTTATAAATAACAAACATAAATTATTTAATAAACTCTGAAATATGGTGACTATGCAGATACCGGGAAGATGGACCACATAAGGTTTTATAATGACTCAAGTGAAATATACACACACACACAAATTATATGCACGCACACACATAATTATATACAAGCCAGGCAGACACCCACATAGACAGCCTATAGGGTGGGGTGAGAGATGGTATTGAAAAGAAATGCGCCTCTTTTTTCTAAATAACATATTTTTAATAATAATTATAACCAGAAGAATATCCTAACATTTTCCCACTTACTTAGACGTGCTTATGAACGGATGGTGGGCTGAATCGTTATTGAAAGTCTGTATGGCATCAAACAGGATGAACAAAAAAGTGTCAGCTCAAGACAAAACCAACGACTTCCTTATTGTTTGACGCTGGTGTCTTGGCCACTTTTGTTTACGAAAGAAAACTAGTTTGTCCGTAAAGGAATTAACCCTAGACCTGGAACGTCCAGTCCTCTCCCCGCCGCCCCCCCCCCTCCCGTCCAGTCCCCTGAGGTAAACATCAGGGAGACAAAGGTGCAACCATACAGAAAACTTCATCAGGAATGTGCACTCAAGTGCAAAAAAAGAACTGCGCATTCATTCAGGAAGAGGAGCTCAAGGGAAAAGGCTTCCCAGAATTGTTCCTGATATCATGTTTCAAAAAACAAAAACAAAACCGAGAGATTGTGTCGTAAATAGAATAATTCGATTAAAAGAATAGTGCTGTAATCAGCGAATTTTAGCTCCACCGTGTTTTCGTGGGCGGTGTTTGTTCTAGGTTTTGTTTTTAACTGGATTTCATTGGTTTTCGCTAATGAAACGCCGTATTAGACAGTACATTGTTTGTGGAGTTGCCACTGCTCCTGGCACTGGTGCAAGGGTGACAGTGCAATGGTGACAGTGCAATGGCGACGGTACAATGGCGACAGTGCAAATATTGACAGTACAATGGCGACAGTGCAATGGTGACGGTGCAATGGCGACAGTACAATGGTGACAGTGCAATGGTGACGGTACAATGGCGACAGTACAGTGGGGACAGTGCAATGGTGACAGTGCAATGGTAACGGTACAATGGCGACAGTACAGTGGGGACAGTGCAATGGTGACAGTGCAATGGTGACGGTACAGTGGCGACAGTACAATGGTGACAGTGCAATGGCGACGGTACAATGGCGACAGTGCAATTGTGACAGTGCAATGGTGACGGTACAATGGCGACGGTACGGTGGTGACAGTGCAATGGTGACAGTGCAATGGTGACGGTACAATGGCGACAGTACAATGGCGACAGTGCAATGGTGACGGTGCAATGGCGACAGTACAATGGTGACAGTGCAATGGTGAGGGTACAATGGCGACAGTACAGTGGGGACAGTGCAATGGTGACAGTGCAATGGTAACGGTACAATGGCGACAGTACAGTGGGGACAGTGCAATGGTGACAGTGCAATGGTGACGGTACAGTGGCGACAGTACAATGGTGACAGTGCAATGGCGACGGTACAATGGCGACAGTGCAATTGTGACAGTGCAATGGTGACGGTACAATGGCGACAGTACGGTGGTGACAGTGCAATGGTGACAGTGCAATGGTGACGGTACAGTGGCGACAGTACAATGGTGACAGTGCAATGGTGACAGTGCAATGGTGACGGTACAGTGGCGACAGTACAATGGTGACAGTGCAATGGTGATAGTGCAATGGTGAGGGTGCAATGGTGACAGCTGCAGTGAAATAACGCTATGAAGTATGAAATAGTACTAGTTGTACAATATTCAGGTATAGCATTTTCTTATATCTTGAAAGAAAAAAAAACAACACTTTAATTGGAAAAGTATAACATAATACATAGTCTGCTGTTGTCAATATTGTTTGTGTTGTCTCCTTTTTTTTACTTTTTTTGTCCAGTTTTTTGTCTCCAATCTGCATTTTATAAGAAAATGTGCACTTTTTGATTTGCGTTATGTACTTTATTGTGCTATTTTATCGATTGAAAATAATAAATAAGTAAATATAAGTAAGCCTGTAAAGATATAATAAATAAAGAAATAAATAGATGAACAAATAAACAAATAAATTATGAATAAATACAGTAATTATTAATTAACGGTACACTGAACAGCTTTCTTGAAGCCAAATTATCTGTCTCATTATTAAGTATAATCCGTGTATGTTCATTCGATCACTTTAATTGTCGTATCTCATCTAGGGGCATTATTGTAGTTTAATGTGTAACATTTGACAATGGAAGTCCTGTAGATTTCAAGAATGTTGGATATTCATCCCTTTACGGATCTTTGTACATCTCACTACAAATTCCTACATGGACGTGGCACTGCTTCTTCAGCCTCATCAGTTAGTCCAGTCTTTCTCTACATTTTTCAAGCAGTCGCTCCCCATATTTCCGTACCTTCTCCCCCCACCTCCTCCCCCCGCAAATACAACCTATTCAAACTCCAACAGGTACATTTCACAAGAAGACAGACTACACAAAAAATGATGATGTTCAGTTGTTCAAAACTTTCATAATGACAGAGGGGGGTGTTGTTCATACATTATAACAAAGAAAGCATTCTTCCTAAAACGTTCTGTTGATCAAGTCAGTGGTTGCCTTGTATTTGCTCCCAAGTCGCCCATTCATGTTTTTAGCCCCCCCCCCCTCCCCCAATCGACTCCCTTCAGTTGTCCCCCCCCCCCCACACACACAGAACGATATCGCCGACTTTGAGAACCATTGAATGAGACAAACTCTCAGTGACTTTTCTGATCAGCTGCTCTGGGTGAACCACCCAGGGGTTAATGAGAGGTGTGTTCACGTATTTACATAGAAGAGGGCATTGACATTTGACACTTCCATTGGGAACCCTAAGTGACAGACCACAACGACAGGACTCTAGAACGCTGCTGTGCTAATCCTAGATAACCACTGCGCGCAGAAGCAAATATATCCTCATAAATCTTCATAAACTGAACATGCCTGCCAGCCTCATGGTGATATACTGGTCAGCTGCAGACAATAGTCAGTGAATGGCTTTGGAAGATTAATGAGCGCAATGTAATAATCAAACCAGACTAGTTATCAATCAATTAATAGGACGAGGAATAAGAAATCATGCGTGCAGCTGAAAGAGGCCCGGTGTCCACGATCTACAATTGGCATTAATGATTACTTAATAATATATTATCAAGATGACCGGTATTCATGCGCGTGGGTATGGTGATATTAATCATTGGCGTACTGCTGATAATTTATGATGTAGTGACTCAGTCGACAGGTGCTTAACCCTAATTGGAGGAGGTGTCCCAAGTTCAAATCCTCCTAGGGACGGGGTCAAACTTCATTATCTCTCCCAAAGTTTTGAGACAAATATCTCTCGCTGGTCCGATGGGGCTCCATTGTGTCGTCTCAGTCACTGTCTGGCTGGGGTTCTATGGATACGGAAACGGAAACTACGACGGAAATGTCAAAAACCTGCCAAGTGGTGACAGAGAGAGAAACGACATTTCCGTACACACAAAGACACGGTTTAAATGTGTTGAACAAAAGTGTACTAAAAAAATGAAAAAAAGAAAAGTAGATAATTAATAAGTGAATAAATAATAAATAAATAAATAAATAATCAAATAAATAACAATTATCCTGGTTTTAGACAAAATTATTTGACCTACAGGAAGTCACTGAACGACTTTTAAACAAGTGTCTTAATACCCTTTTCTTCCGGTCCTTAATACTGGCCTTCATAAGTTTCAGCATTCCGTAATTGGAACTTCAATGTCAAGATCAGCTTGCTCTCACCAAGAAAGGTTTCATTGCACTTAAACATTCTAATTATTCTAGTAATCGGGTTGCCCGGAGTCATGCATCACAGTTGAATGATTTTCGATTTCTTATCAGCAAATAATTTTGCCCGGGCGAAGGGGTCTTTGGGTACATCGATGCCAACAAGATTAATTTTGTCCTAGCACGATGAATGAAACGTGGAAGGGTCAACTTAATGTGTAAAAGTTGCATGAATATTTCAAAATCTGGAGATACGCCCTAGTTACTGGTAAGCTTAGGCCCGGCGCGCACTATCCTGTTTTGCCTGCTGCACGGCGTGCAAACGCAGATTTTTGCTTACTTGGCAAAAAAAATAGTTTACAGTGCTGCACACCACGCTAAAGATTGCTTGCATTGAACGGATGGTTAATTTTAACATAGTGAGCGCCGGGCCTTAGGAAACTAGAATTGGTCATTACTTGTATACCATCCTAACTGCCTATCTCCCAGTCCGGATCCGTTGACGGCATTTCACTAGTGGAAACAATCAATTTTAACTATTGTTTTCATTGACATCACTGCCTGAAACTGTCTGCGTGGGGATTTTGAAGGTTAGAGGGGGTGATGGGTAATTTGCTGGCCTGGAAATGCTCCAGATCGCACCAAGTTTTGTATGAAAGTAATAAATGCGTATCTATCTATCTATCTACCTATCTGTCTATCTATCTATCTATCTATCTATCTATCTATTCAGCTCTATTCGTCCATTCATATCCCAAGAGGCAACTCGAATACTTATCACTTCACTTATGTTTTCAAAGCTTGATTATTGTAACTCTCTGCTCTTTGGAATTCCGAGCAACAAAATAAAACGCCTTCAGATAATTCAGAATAATGCAGCTAGACTGATTTTTAGAAAATCAAAAAGAGAATCTGCCTCAAGCCTTATTGACCAACTTCACTGGCTTACTGTTGAAAACAGAATAAAATTTAAAGCTGCAGTTTTGGTTTACAAATGTCTTGAAGGTTCAGCTCCCTCCTATCTTTCGGAACTTTTGAAAAAACATGAGTCTGATAGATTTTTAAGATCTACTACAGAAAACAAAATGGTTGTTCCCAGGTGTAAAACATCAAATTATGGATATAGAGCTTTTAGTTGTTTTGGTCCCTGTGTGTGGAATTCTTTACCACAAGAGGTTCGAAATTCTGCCTCTCTAAACATATTTAAAAACAGGTTAAAAACATTTCTTTTTAAAAACTGAATTTTATAGCTTGCTATGTGGATGTATAAAACTAGTTTGTCTGTGTGTGTGTAAGTTTATTTGAATGTGCTTTTATGATTTTTTACTGTGTACAGCGCCTAGAGCTTTTAATGTTTTAGTCCTGGCGCTATATAAATGTATATATTATTATTATTATTATTATTATCTATCTATCTATCTATCTATCTACCTATCTATCTATCTATCTATCTGTCTGTCTGTCTGTCTGTCTATCTATCTATCTATCTATCTATCTATCTTTCTATCTATCTATTTATCTATCTATCTATCTATCTATCTATCTATCTATCTACCTATCTATCTATCTATCTATCTATCTATCTATCTATCTATCTATCTATCTATCTATCTATCTATCTATCCATCTATCTGTCTGTCTGTCTGTCTGTCTGGATGGCTGGCTGGCTGTCAGTCTGTTAGTCTGTCCATCTGTCTATGTATCTATTTATCTACCATACTCTCTTTCTCTCTCTCTCTCTCTCTCTTTTTCTCTCTCTCTCTCTCCCTCTCTCTCTCTCTCTCTCTCTCTCTCTCTTTCTCTGTCTCTCTCTCTCTCTCTCTCTTTCTCTCTCTCCCCCCTCCCCTTTTACCCACCTATGAATATAACCATGCTCATTTATCTACATTCCCATCAGTACCTGTAAGTAAGCCATTAGCCACACATAGACCAGAAACGTGTCAGTTCAAATTCATTTCTGTAGGCCCTAAACTGCCCGTCCTCTACCCAGTCTACACAGCAACAAGTCCCGGGGACTGAAATAATTTCCAGGGACATTTCAAAGTCCATCGAGACAGCCATTTGTCTTGCTCTGTTTAATATGCATGACTGTAGTTTGGCTTGTGGAGCCACACGCGCATTGATTAGCAAATAGAGTGGTCGGTCATTATTATGGGCGTCTTCATAACGATTGTACCAGCCCGGCCACGGGGCATTGTAATTAGTGGACAATGTCCAGCCTTGATGGCTGACGGTGATTGCTCAGGGTCACAGACGACTCAGAGACGAGCACATAAACAAGCAGACAGACTGATTGACACATAGGTCTTTCTCATGTAAATGGTGCAAAATCCTGACCTTTGCATGTTATAATCAATGATCAGTTCGTTCATTGGTCAGTTAATAATGTAACCATTAGTCTTGTACTTATTATTATTTTTGTTTTATTATTTTTGTATTATGATATTGTTACTGAAGACGTTCATGCTCAGACAAAGTTTTAGGTATCAGCTCATCCTTCATGTACCAGTTTAGACTCACAATCATCGAACTTTGGAAAGATGTTTAAATGCGGTGAACAATTACCTATTTTAAAGATATTCATTACACAACATGCGCTTTTTGTTCTTAATTAATATGTTAAAAATGTAATTCATGCGTATACATGTATACCACAAATGATGTTAATTTTTGGTTTGGTCATTTTGGAATATTTTGATAGTACGCACAGAAACCAGTGACGTACTTAAAATGAAGGCGAAATGGCACGATCAATCAACATCTTTTAACGACCATCCGATTGAGAGTTCACATTATAAGATTGAACACTAAAGCCACTTCCCATCGTAGTCCAGCCGTCCCCTTAGAATGATGTCTTAGATCAGTTCCGTCAAGTTTTGAGAAATTGATGATTGAAGTTTTCTGTATTCAGAAGCTTTTAGAAATACCACTGTTTTTTGTTGTTGTTTTTTTTTCTCTTTCTTGTTTGTAGTACTTACAAATTACAATCTGAATCCGTTTGATACTAGTACACACTATGGACAAGGCCTTTAGAAGAAGCATGAAATGCGTAACTCAGTTCAGCCTAGAAATGGAGATGGAACTTTGTTATTTGAAGGGGATGAAATGTTTACAGTTTCATAGTGTAATGGATCTGCGACTACTCGGAAGAGATGGTTTTGCCTCCGTCACAATTCATTAGGACTAACATCACAGTCATGGCGTAAGACAAAATAATGGACAGGCACACATTTTTTTAACCAATCTTTTTAAGGAATTGTCTTCGACATTTAGTTCGTGACACGTAAAACTGCTACTAAAATAAATACATAAATAAGGTCATAATAGGCAATTTGGTGATGAGATAAAACACTGTGGACATTTCCGGTTCTGCTATCCGCCGAGTATCTCCTGAATTGTTTCTGACAGACCCCGCTGCGTGTGTTTCAGGCAGTTGTGATGGGGAGGAAAGGGGGGGGGGGTATTGAAACGTCATTAAGTACATTTCTCACAGAGTCTCTTGAAATTGAATACCTAATTTAGTAATTATTTCTCTTGAGGGGTCGCTCGTTCTCTAAACATTGGATTAGACCTGAAAGATCAGCCACGCTTACGTCAATTACGTACATACATAATTATTGTGTTAACATATGCCCATCATGACATGTGAGTGAATTAGACAGACCGCGTGACCGCATAAAAGTACTACCAGGCTTCTGATGCGCCCTTTGGAACTTCCTCCATAGCTACGGCTAGTTGGTGGGTGAATCTGATAGAGATTCTTTCCATCATCCCGTTACACTGTCTATCGCCTACGCCTTCCCAACACAACATTGATGGTCAGTATCGTGTGGACGTACGTTCTCCAAACTCAAATCTTTCTCTTGAGTGGTTCAGTCTTAAATACAGTGAAATTCGTGACCAATCCAGTCTTGTCAGGTACCATCAAAATAGTCCATGAAACCTGCGAACATCTAATTGTTATAGATAGTGTAAATTGGAGGACGCAGTTCTTGTTCGTTGAGGACCCTCCCAGGAACACCAATGCATATTCAAAGTTAAGTGTGACGGAGGGTGACCATGACACTGCAAGAACACACGGTCCCCTAATGAGAAATATTTGAGCAAAAACATACATTGCGACCTTAGTTCTCATTTGGCAAAGGCTCGTCCTCCTCTCCACGGTATCACCATCACTGGAGGCCAACGGCTCCCCACGACGGCGTAGCCTAACACATCGCCAAACACCTGTTCAAGTCCACCCGAAGGAACCTGGGCTACTGGTCAGTTGGAGGAACCTCCGGGCCGAATGGATTTAAGTGAATTTAATTTAATTTTGGTATTTTATATTCGACGTTTTATTCTGGAGAATGCAGGACTAAGCCACGTCTTCTTGCCGCACTGACAAGATATCCCAACTTCACATGGGAAATGGTCCAATTTGCAATTATTTTTGCTGTCATTTTTGTCACATTTCTTGTATTTCACCCGAGTTTCGCTGATCGTTTCTATGTAATTATTGCCGGGGGCTCTTTACACTTTTGGCAAAACTACAACGCAGATGAGATTAAATTACACATGTCGATAGCAATATTTCTTCCCGAAGTAACAAGATCATAAACGATTAATCACAGTTTTGCATTCTTTCCCCTCCATAATTGCCCCTCAGATCAGCATTTTCCCCCACCCTGGAAGCTCGTTCAGCTGCGCTGTAAACATTCTTAGAAACATACGTCATCACTCGGGCACACAAAAATGTGCATTTACCACAAAACAGAATCATAATCACGACTTTAACTACGTTTCCCAGCATAGAAAAACAGCTCTCATTTTACAGTAATTATGACACTTCATCTTCCACAACGATCAATCATTTTTTGCCTATTTCACGTCAGTCCAGCCCTCCACACGTTTGGTCCGCACTTCTGTCCGTTATTGGGAATATTTCAAGCCCGGGGCTGTAAGGTCATGGAGTTGAGGATGAAGAGGGGGTGGGGGTAGGGGGTGAATAGGGCATGTGAAAAGGGAATGAGAACAGGATCTGCATGAAGCAAATAGCCTCAAGTGATTTGAAAGGAGCGTTTCCACTTTGAGCCTCCGTGGACGAGAGCATGTGAGCGAATATATGTGTACCGCGCTCATCCCGTCATGTGGAATCCTTGCGGCTCAGTTTGACCCTGGCTGGAGATAGCCTGGTAATTAGTGCCATCTATCATAGCGTGGGATAGTTGAGAGCTCAACTGATCTATCTATCTATCTATCTATCTATCTATCTATCTATCTATCTATCTATCTATCTATCTATCTATCTATCTATCTATCTATCTGTCTATCTATCTATCTATCTATTTACCTATCTATCCATCTATCTATCTATCTATCTATCTATCTATCTATCTATCTATCTATCTATCTATCTATCTATCTATCTATCGCTTTGCCCCTTTGTCTATCTGTCTGACTGTCTCTCTTTTTGACTGGGTATTATTATGTTTGTTAGTCCGTCCGTCCATCTATCCATTCCTTCGCCTGTCCGTCAGTTTGTCTGTTTTATGTCTGTCTGTCTGTCTCCTTGGCTGCCTCCCTGCATGCCTTTGTGTCTGTCTGTCTGTCTATCTGTGTCTCTTTCAAATAATCTAGATTTCTTAGCGACCATGTCCCATCCATTACATATTCACAGACAGAACAACAGACTCCATGACATATTCACAAGAGCCCAGATCCACCAGGGTGCACGTTTACATTCTCCCACTCATTCACAAATCCCACAGACTACCTCAACACTTTAAATACTTGATGCTACTCGCTGAAGCGTGTACAATTGATAAGGCATCATTAGCGGCAGCGAGGGTGAATTATTAATTGTACCTCTTAAAGTCTACTGAAGAACTGCTGGCTTGTGTTATACAAAGAGTTTGGTGAGTGGTTCATTGAACACAGTGCAGGGTGGATGGTTCATTATTCAGATAGACAGAGGGATGAAAGAACAAACAATAGGTGAACTCAGGGATAATAATGCACAGAACGGTTATTTGAACTGATCTAAAGTTAAATAGATTGGTTTGTTCTGTGTCTGTGTGTGTGTGTATGTGTGTGTGTGTGTGTGCGTGTAAAACGGTGAGTTCAACCCAAAAAAAGAGACAGAGAGACTGTGAGGGAGAGAGAAAGAGTGAGAGAGAGGGAAAAATGGAAGGAATATTTTACAGAAAGGGAGAGAGAGAGAGGGGGGGGCGAATGAGAGAGAAAAAGAGGTGATGAGTGAGAGAGAGAAAGAGAGAAAGGGAATGAGGGAATAAGAGACAGAAAGGGAGAGAGAGAAAGAGAGAGAGGGGAACAAAGCTAAAACATAAAATAAAACGCTCAGCCATTAAAAATGCACTGACATTTGATTCAGAGAGCATGTCTGGCCTATTGCAAAGAACCCCCTGCTTGCTCTGTGTACTTCCCTCTCACTAATGCGGCATGTTAGTGCAATGTCAATATTATTTATGTGCTGTGCTTTTGTTCATGTCATCAAAGGTTCATTAAGTATTAATTTGTTCGAGAAAAACAGAAACAAAAAAACCAAATTCTAACATCAACGTTGATATTTACGTACCCAGTGATTTCATGTTCATTCAACATTGTCTGAGTCTCTCTTAATGGGCTCGTGTTCCCCATAAAGTGCATTTTGGATGAAGTAGATTTCAGAATGCGCAGACTGGTCTTTCAACATAGAAAACATTTGCTGGGCATTCATGGAAAACGGGGCATAATCAACAACGCAAAATCCGGGGTGGAAAATGGCTGAAGGATAATATGGGGTGTGGGACGGGGTAGTGGAGGCGGTTTGTGAAGGCGGAAAGAGGGGAGAGGGGGTATGGAGGAATTTTCTGGAGGAATAAAGAAAGATGAAATTGTACTTTCGGTCAAACGTCTTCTAGAAATCGCGGGTATAGAGCAAAATTGTTGTATCTCCGGTGATATGAATTGGACTTCATAATGGCAATACTGTAATAATGACAAACTGTTTCTTGCAATGTTTTCCTTATTCCGCTATCTTTAACCAGTTCCAAGTTACAGAGAAGCAGTATTGTTGTATCTCCCTTAAAAATGCGAATATTGTGGTATTTCCGAATAAGCTCTCATTATTCATATCACTGGAGATACAGCAGTTTTGCTCTATACTCGGGAAATGGCATGATATAAAATTTACCAAATATCATAAATGAGAATTTGTGTATTAAGGTGCAAAAATGCCAATGGCAGCAATTTTCCGAAAACAAAGACCCCAGCCCAATAAACTGAGATTCCTATGGACAGGCACTACTCGAGGGGTCGCACGTGTCATTTTAATAGAATTAATGTTTTACAGTAGAAATTGTGAAATAACCGAGCAAACCAGTAAGTGTTCAAAGTGTATTCAGAAATTAGAAATTGTGAATGGAAAATAACATGGCGGTAATTATTTTGAGAAATTTTCCGTTTTGGAACCAGAAAATATAAACCCTGTTCACATGTAAGCTGTTTTCAGTGCTGTAGATTTAAGCGAATCTTTTTGGAAAAATACGCCCATGTATAAGTGTTTGTTGCTGTTCACATGCAAGAAGATGGATGCGCCCGAAATGCGCTAGCTGTTTGCGGTGTTGTGAAAATGCTCTATTGGAGGCGATTTTTCTGTTTCTCGGCATTGGTTTAGCAATGGTCGGAGGGGAGTGTCACCCGCACAATCACTTCCTGCCGGTGAACTTTGAACGGTAATCTGAGCGTTTTTCCCAAACACTGATATTCAAAAGACGCGCTTACAGAGCAGACACATACAAAACACGTCTACATGTGAGAGATGCAACCAATGTGATACTGATAAAGTGGAATTGCTCGGATTCTCATAGTGATAATGTGCCAGAGAAACAATTATTGTGGTCACTGGGCAAAGAAATAACGGTGGTCACATTACAGAGAAACACTTGTGGTCACATGACAGAAACAAGTGTGGTTATATGACAGAGCAACAATTATGGTTACGTTACAGATAACAATTCCTGTTGCCTGAAAGAGAAATTAGTGTGGTCACGTGACAAAGAAATTAGTGTGGTCCCTGACAGATAAATTAGTGTGGTCACGTGGCAGAGAAAGTATTGAGGTCACTTGACAGAGCAATTATTGTGGTCACGTGACCGAGAAACAATAATATTCTGGTCACATAACAGAGAAATAATTGTGGTTGCGTGACAGAGAAATGATTGTGGTCACGTGACCGAGAAACAATTATTGTATTTTATTGTTTTTTTTATACGTCTCAGAAAAACTGTTGAAAACTCTCAACATTGTCTGCGCTTTTGAGAACACTGTTCACATATAAAAGCATTTCACACAAGAGCTTGGAAACCATTATTAATGATCTTTCCCCGTGACCTGGCCGGCTGAGATTCCGAACACCTGCAGTTTGATGCCACGATCTCCAGTCACAGTGCCAAAAGACTATATATTATACATACCCAATGCATTTGAAGACTTTAAGCCACCTTAATTTTAAAATCTGTTTGATCTTGCGCAAGCACGCCAGGCCAATTGTACTGTAAAAATTAAAACATGCTTTCTTCTACGGCTTTAATTAAGCCCTTTCCTCATAGATGATAATAATCTGTGGGTCATTTTCTAGAATCAGTTCGGAACTGGGTCTTAATCGAACACTTAGAATTAAAAGTTATGATAAAATGCATCTTTTTAGTTTTGACCATCTTTACTCAAATGCTTATGCAAAGAAAGGCATATCTATCGTAGATGTCAGCCACCATCACCAGTGTCATCAAATTCGTAGATCATCCAGGAGCAACAGAATATAACAGAATCTACATATAAAAGCAAACAGAGAGAGATACAGAAGATTGTTTTTGCTCTCCGCAATTTGCCTCAACAAGACTTTATAGCTAGATGTGTCATATTTTACTAGGTTCCATGCCATGTTACACCATGCGATATGTCTTTTACCAGAGAGTATAGATGTATCAGTGTACCAATCGCATGCCAGAAAGCTAAATCACTTTCATCTGGCCTGCCTTAGAAAGATCCTAAGGATCAAATGGCAGGATAAAATTCCAGACACTGAGGTCCTCAATCGTGCCAAGGAATTGAGCATCTTCTGCCACCTGAAAAAAATTCAGCTACGTTGGGCAGGACATGTTGTCAGAATGCCCGACTCCAGACTCCCTAAGCAAATCTTCTTCTCTGAGCTCTCCAATGGAACGAGGAATGTTGGGGCCCCAAAGAGACGTTACAAAGACACTCTCAAGCAATCACTGAAGGCCTTTGCCATTGATGTGAGTGAGTGGGAAAAGCTCTCGCTTGATCGTGCAAATTGGAGGGCGGCCCTTACCAGAGGCAGCAAAGCATGGGAAGCTGACAGAGTCCAGCAGGCTATCAAAAAAAGAGAACGGCGCAAGAAAAGGCCAAGTGGTACTGAACCAACGGAGCACTCTTGTCATTTATGCGGAAGGGTCTGCAGGGCAAAAATAGGACTTATCAGTCACATGAGAAGCCATTA
>OZ007582.1:47874799-47899799 GCA_963931925.1 Onchidella celtica
TCGTGAAATATGGCACACACGCGGATAGAATAATATCTTGTTGAGCCGAATTGCGGAGGGCGTAAACCATCTTCTGTATCTTTCTCTGTTTGTCAATGATAATGATTTTAATTAATGTGTTATCAGTTCTTTATTGTGAACTCTGCATGATTTGGTTCAGAGGATACTACATGACCTTTGTATTGTCTATTCAATTCTTCTTTATGTTATTAATAATACACTTCTCATTCATGTTCTTGTCCTTAAATGTTACTTTTGTTATTGTTTTCCAATGATTTCTTCGCGTTTATTTCTTGTTGTTTTTTCACCTATTTACATTTCTTAAACTCTTATGGCACTTTTGCCTGAAACTGTTTCTAATTATTATTCCCCCTTCCCATCTCCCTACCCAACCCGAATGGACGTGTGCTTTTTTTTTTGTTATTATTATTATTATTCTTTTTCTTTGAGCTGTGTCATTGTTTTCAAACTTTGCCATGCATCTCTTCAGACAGGCCCATTAAACTGTGATTTTAATTTGCCCAGTGCCACACGGTACTTAAGTCGCTTGAGAGGAACGTATCGCCCAATAATGACCTTATATGGTGCCGAAAGCCCAAGTGGTATTGCACAGAAAAGCCCTACAGTGTCCCCCTAGAGCTGAGGTCTTCAAGGTTTGAGATCTAGCCACAGCCATTCGAGCGATCTTTCCCGATAGTCGCCATTAGACTTATAGACACTCTGTCGCCGTTTCCTGATGTATCGAAACAAACAAGAAGACAGAAAAAAAAAACAACTGTTGTTTAGTATCGTCTTGTCGATTTTGTGTTAGAATTGACAGAAAACCACCTTGGCCTGTAGTCCTCAGGTTTTCTTCTCGGTGTTGTTGTCGTTTTCGTACAAAAAACAAAACAAAACAAATAACCAACAGAAATAAAAAAGTAAATAATAAGTAAAAGACAGAAAAAAGATAAAAGATAAATAAATAAATGGATGAATAAAAAATAAATAGATCAATAAATAAATAAGTAAATGAATAGGTGAATCAATAAATATTTAAGGGATCAAAGACTTAAGTGCATGTAAGCAATTTCATATTAAAATTAGTTCATCATTATAAATTTGTGATGTATTTAAGAAATATCTTTATAACTTGATTCATTTTGTACATGACACAACCCAGTCACCTCGGCACCCATACCAAACATACTGTTTTCTCTGATGCCTGTTCCTTTTGGGTTTTCAGTGTGGAGAAATCATGTCGACACCACAGGGGTTATATTGTTCTGGGGAGAAACAAGATGATAGACAGAATGTAGCAGTTCCTATTGGTCTGACGTTCTGCCGATTGACTTTCCCTGTTCGCGGAACAGGATAATCACTTTTCACCTTTCACCTAGGCAATTGCCATCTACTGCAGGATGTTGTCGCCCTCCGACAATGGCGTCCATTCCTTTCTGTCTGATGTCTTCCTCATCCATGTTGTTCCCCCTCTCTTTTTAATATCATCCTGCCATCTCGTTCCCGGTCATCCTCTTGTTCTTCTCTCTATCCATGGTTGCCATTCAGTGCAGCGTTTTGTCCATCTAATGACATTCATCCTTCCCACATGTCCGGCCCAATTCCACTCTTGTTATAGCATGAATGTTTCTCTATCCTTTAATAACTAGTTAAAGAATCAAAAATAAGATAACAAAACAAATAAACAAAAAACAAACAAAGAAAATTGCATGTCTACTACCCAGCCTTACGACGCATCAATGAGGCAATGCCCATACTTTGAGACGGACTGATCTGTGACCAGCGTTCTTTAATGAGAGATTAATCTTCATTAATTTGATACCGTTTGACGAAAGAATTATACAAATGCAATGCACTATAACCCAAACGGCATTTACCGGAATGAACTAGCTGAACTAAGTTCATATCTGTTTTCAGGTCTGTGTCAATCCATGCCCTCCTCTAGAGACAGCGTGTTCTTTTGCAATAGAGAAAAAAAGACGAAACAGCATCAATGTCCTCTGTGTGGTCACTTTCGCGTGCTCAGTTTTTGTCACTTTTTGAAAGATTTTAGGTAAGGATTAGGGCTAAGATAAGATTGGGCAAAGTGCCAACAACATTTTCCTTGGCGACATGGCCTGTGGCGGAAATAAATTGTCAGGGAGTAAAATCCTTTCCTAAGTACTTTCGATTTGAAGACGTAAATGACCTACAAGGTCAAGAGGAAACCAATCATGAAACAACAACATCATCAACACTAAAATAGTTAAGAACGACAGAAAGAAAGAAGAAATGAAAGACAATAAAATAGAAAGAAAGGAAGAAAGACGGACAGAAAGAAAGAAAGAAAGAGAGAAAGAAAAAAAAAGAGAGAAAAAAGAAAGAAAAAAAAGAAAAAGAATATACTAGAAAGAGAGAAAGAAAGAAAGAAAAAGAAAAGAAAGATAATAGAATAGAAAAAAAAAGGAAGAAAGACGGACAGAGAGAAAGAAAGAAAAAAATAAAGAACGAGAATAAAATTGAAAGAAATAAAGAAAGACGGACAGAGAGAAAGAAGGACTAAAAAGAACGAAAGAAAAAAGAAATGGAAGAGAATAGAATAGAAAGAAAGGAAAAAAGGAAGAGAGAAGAAAGAAAGAAAGATAGACAAAAGAAAAGAAAGAGAATAAAATGGAAAGAAAGGAGGAGAGAAAGAAAGAAAGAAAGAAAGGCAAAAAAAAAAGGAAAGAAATAAGAAACGAAAGAGAATAAAATAGACAGAAATGACGAGAGAAAAAAAGAAAGACAAACAAAAAAAAAGAAAGACAGGAAAAAGAAATAGAGGAAAGATAATCAAATAAAAAGAAAGAAACAAAGATGGAAAGAGAGAAAGAAAGAAAGAAATAAGGTCCTACACATAATAACAAAGAGAAAAGAAAGACACTTACAGCTTGATTCACATACATAAGCCCTCATGCCAGCGTTTCTAAATTTTTAATACTATTGCACGGAGTAGCAATGAACAGCATTACCACATCAATCTGGAAGGCAACATGAACAAGAATATTGACACATTTTTCCTCGCCAGTTACTTGTCCCATCTAAAACCCTTAACTTAACGATTCTATGGAGCTCAGTAAAACCAGACACGTAAAAAATTACTGATAAATTTGTTATAACGCGAGAAATGTCATAATGATTGAAACTGCGTAAAAAAATTGATTGTGAATGAATGCAGTGTGATAATGTCTCTTTGACAATCAAACGGTATCATGATCAAGCAGATTGCCCTGCAAGCTAATGATATTATGAAGTATTAGAAAGCAATAAACCACCCGAGTCGTGTTTGTGAATGCCCCACATTTTAGTGACGATAATGATCAGACTAATAAACAATAAAGGTCGTTGTCATAAAGTAATATTTAATATTTGATTTAATATTCTCTCTCATGATAAGCAAAATGCAGGTATTTTGGCAATGATAATAAAGGCGGCATTACCATACGGCCGCTGCGACTAGGAATTACAATAAGCATAATATGGCGAAGCAATAAAACCATTAGGAACTTTTTCCATTCACACTGAAGAGTCTGATATGTCGGCCATTAAGATTTATACATTATACATGCAGCTTTGTTGTCGTTGTTGTTATTTTCGTTACATACAAGGGGAAAAATATCATAGATATGACGATGTTACAATGATCATGTCAAACTTCCAGATATTGTCATACTTTGTAAGCTCCTGTTGACCATGTTGCACTAGACGTGACATTTAAGTGCTCAGGACTTCATCAATGAATGATTATTATAAAGCTGCTCCCACTTGATCATAGCCATACGTAGCTGAATACTGCCTCATAAGACCCACGATTTTACATAGCATTTTATATCATGTACAACTCATAGATTCTGGCATCTCGAAGGATTCTGTGCAGAGTTTTGTTATCATGTTTTAACCGTTTGTGGTAGAGCAACGTCCCGATCAGAGTTTGTCTCTACGCCTTTCCCTTCTTCCTTAGGCTACGGACTTCCTTGCTAAAGTTGAAAATGTTTTAACATCAGCTGTCCAGAAAGATTTAATTCTGATTTTGACGAAATGTACTGGAGAAATTTGAAGTGCCCTCTCCATGTGGCAAGCGTTTCATGACTTGTTCCCAATGTGGGTCAGAACTTTAGAAACTGAACGAAAACGACCTTTGACATTATCTCCCCCCCCCCCCGCCCCCCTCCCAAGAAAGATGTACACGAACAAGCACTGTAGATGCGCAGCCTGAACTTAATGATACCCAATTGTGCTGAGTGAATGGAATTTAAATTATCATTAAACTGAGCTAGGTGGATACTTTATTAGCAAGTGGGGTATTGTAGGATGTCTTAGAATGGGGGGCGGGGGAGGGGGGGGGGGAGTATGTAGGGTGGGGAATATTCCAGGGTGTCACACCGTTTCAAATTTTAGTTTAACCATTCTCAAATAGCAGGAAATGGAGCAAAGATGTCTTTCACCGCCCGAGTCGATTAGCTCTCCAAATTGGAGGTATTCAAAAACTCCAGAAATCTATTTTCTTTCAGTCAATGACCTGGCCAAATATATTGACATAAATCTCTTCTCTCAAATAGGTTTTCTTGGCATCAAACTTTGGGACACTGAACACAAGTTTATGAATCATGAACTCAGACCAATCACACCAGTGAAATGTATTGCGATTGGAACGGTTTACTGGAAGTCAACATTACTACCGAGTTATTCACTGAAGCCACAAAATTTAAACCTATAGAGAACACTGTACCATAATATATTTGCAACACTTAACTTAGCCTTTTTTTTAAGTTTTATTTTTTTTTAGGGTGTTTGAGTGTGTGTGTGTGGGGGGGGGGGGCACAGTTTTTAATTTATCAGTAAGCAAGTCTTTGTTGATTATTTGATATTTTTACATTTCATTTGACTGGTTCAAAATAGACTTGCAGTGCCTGCATCTTAAGTTGTTGATCAGGATTTCAATGTTTGGATGCTAGTGGGTTGAGAAACAAAAGTATTAAATAAAACAACTAAATTAATAAGAAAAAAAAAACGTTTTCACGTCTATGTAATCCATTCAGTTGTAACTAGCAGTCATTATTTTCTTTACATCCAAAGACTTCAGCAACGTCTATAACGTATGTAAACTGACAGTTTATATCCGTTTAAAAGTCCTGTTCCATAAATCCAGACTTGCCTGTAACGTTTTCCTCCTGCCGAGAAATAATTGATAGCAGACACTTTGAACGGAGGGAGAGGGGGCTATTTTCTATGATTGTTCCAGTTCCGTCTAATGTCACCCTGACATTTAAATTTGCTGCACCGTATTTGTAAATCTCCCGCCGGGCGGGTTCTGAACGTCTTTTAGCTTTCAGTGATGCTGATTTACAGTGAGAGTTCTCAGGATTATCCACACAAAAAGGCATTGGGAAATTCACTAGACAACTTATCTAGATTTACTTTGAGTCTTATGCATCAGCATTGGCACTGTTATGTCGAAGGCAAACTTTTTTCAGTGTTTATGATGTGATATCAAAGTTTCAGTGCCAGGAGTGATTATCTCCTTGGTTGCGAACGTGGAGATCACCTCTGGCAGTCACTTTTATTTCAAATAAAAAAAAAAAAAACATAAGGTGAAGCAAAATACAATAAAAGAATATTTGCAATATTGGAAAA
This sequence comes from Onchidella celtica, assembly GCA_963931925.1. Classification (NCBI taxonomy): domain Eukaryota; kingdom Metazoa; phylum Mollusca; class Gastropoda; order Systellommatophora; family Onchidiidae; genus Onchidella; species Onchidella celtica. The sequence goes on from OZ007582.1 coordinate 47,880,452, forward strand.
TAAACTAATGCTCAAAATGTTAAAAAATAAAATAATAATTACAATGTTAAGAACCAAACTAATACTTACAATACAGAATATAACATCATACTTACGATTATTATCAGAAAATAAAATAATACTTACAATATTAGAAAATAAAATAATACTTACAATATTAAAAAAATAAAATAATATTTAACAATATTAGGAACTAAAATAACATTTAAAATATTTAACAAATAAAATAATACTTACAATATTAAAATTAAAAAAAAACAACAACATAATATTAGAAAATAAAATAAAACTTTCAATATCTTGGTTACAACTGCCCGGTAACTATGTTCATGAACATTCGTTACTTTGAGCATGTTTGCATACCACGTCGCAGCTTGAGCTATTCAAACGTCCAGTTCACTAAAGGTCGCAGTTCATTGACCAGAAATATAGGGTGTCACTTGTCATGATAACTTAACGTCCAGCCTGATAAGGAGTAATGTGGACACACAGTGAGGTCTAACTGATCAGGCCCAGAGGTCACCGACTCTTGACCACTCAGATAATGGAATAGTGGGAGTGTGTGTGTGTGTGTGTGTGTGTGTGTGTGTGTGTGTGTGTGTATGTATGGAAGGCTGAGAGGGGGCAGCAAACGGGTTGTTCATCAGTTTAGCGTTCACCAATTAAAAATTGATGAATGTCAAGTAACCGGGCATGTCACATTACTAGTACATCGTTCAACGTCAGGGCTCATTATAAGATAAGGTAGATAAGATAAGATAAATAAGACAAGATAGATAAAACAAGATAGATAAGATAAGATCAGATACATAAGATAACATAAGATATATAAAATAAGATAGATAAGATAAAATTTAATAGATAAGCTGGATAAGATAGATAAAAATCATTTTATTATCGAATGAGGGAAATTCACGTTCACAGAGTGTTTAAGAACACATGCATGGTACATATATCTTACTCATAGTTACACAAACATAATTATCCCAGTTCAATAACTCAATAACAGACACGCATGAAGTGACCGGGTAAATAACTTTAGTGTATTCATATTGATTTCATGGTTCATGAAAAGGGAAAACTCATGTTTGTATCGGGCTAGGTTTTGTATCACCTGCTCATGCCGGAATTGTGTTTGAGATTTTTGTTTGAAAAGGTTCCCTGCCCTAACACCTCACTCTTCTTATTGTTTGACTTTTCTTTTGTTCCTTCTATTGTTTGCGGATGGTTAGCTGGCGCTTTTTGGTAAGTTTTCCGTCTGTCCTATCTTCCTTCTGTATTCTGCCTACCGTCTTGTTTCTTAATAGCACAATGTGGCCATTATCGTGTCCATATGCTTTCTGGTAACTCAAACTTCATTTTGTGTTTTCTTGTTAATTGCTACTTCTTCTGCTCATCCTTTTCCTTCCTCTTTGTAGCGTCCCACTAGTAGGACGATCGATATTTTCTCACCCCCCCCCCCCCCGCTTGGCGAGTCTCACTCGGCGACCTCCCCCCCCCCCCCCCCCTCTCGCCAGCAAGGCCGGTATTTTTCTTTGATGTGGTTTGTTTGTTTCACTGTAGAATGTCTAGAAAATCTAGAAGGTACTGCGGTGTCCGAGATTACGCTAGGTCGACCTTGAGTGATGTAATTCTGTGACGTGTCTGTGTACGATTGGGTGGCCTGTATGTGTCCCGAACGATCTAGGTCTGTCTCGTGCTTATGGGGCGGTTAAGCAGCTTCCTGAACGTTCCTAGACAGAATATATATAAGGAGGGCCAGGCGAGTAGGAGTGGAGCAAATCGTAAGGTGAGAGTCGAGGGTGCAAACCTTGGGTGCAGATCGTAGGTGTGTAAATCCAGTCGTGGTCAGATATATTATAGTGCCTTCCCTGATAGGTGTAAGTAACTTGTGGATATCAGCTCTTGTTTACAGTTATTAAACGTTAGTATTAAGTGTTCATCGGATCCTGTTATTTATTTCTACAACAGTTCGAGACAGTTTCGTTTTCAAGGGGTAGACGATCAGTTCATCTGATTCTCCCCATCATAACGTGCTGAAATTTGCATCAACTGTTACACTCTTCTTCTTCTTCATCGTTTTTTTCCCCGTACCAACCAAAAGAGCTGTGTTGTCTGGCGCCTAAATCCTCTATTCCACAGATTCCGCTCTGCTATTTTTACGGAAAATGAGGTATGAAAAGCGGAATGGATGCTGTGGACAAGTATACAGGGGCAAAAAATTGTTTTACGTCAATATCCGTCAAAACAGCGGAGCGGAGCGGATGCTGTGGACAAGAGTAGTAAAGAGTCAGCTTTCGGAAGCAAGTAATACGATTTTCTACTGGGTCTCGTCCGGGGGGGGGGGGGGTATGGCTTGATGTTGATGCATTTTTGAACTTTGGACGAAAGACGGTGAATGTAAGGCCAGGCGTAGAGGATCGTTTTTCGTGTTTTTTTTTTAGTTGCCCAGTCTGACAAAATGATTTATTTAACAAAATAAATGGTTCTCTTCTTGGAACTGCATGCGAGTGAATATTTCAATTGCCCAGTCTGAGATTTTTTGTTTGTTTTTGTTTGACCCGGAATAGAAGAAATGACCCTCCTTTTCGATGTGCATAATGTTGTTGCTGTTGTGGGATGTTGTTGCTGTTGTGGGATGTTGTTGCTGTTGTGGGATGTTGTTGCTGTTGTGGGATGTTGTTGCTGTTGTGGGATGTTGTTGCTGTTGTGGGATGTTGTTGCTGTTGTGGGATGTTGTTGCTGTTGTGAGATGTTGTTGCTGTTGTGGGATGTTGTTGCTGTTGTGGGATGTTGTTGTTTTTTTATTAATCTCCAAAGTGAAAAGTAACATTTTAAGTACCAGTAACTAAACAGCTTCTCGGACTGGAATCTAAAAAAATCGCTTGTGTGGGTCTGTCCTTAAACTACGCACATGTGCCACTTTTCTAAGGGATGAAGCAGACCAGTCACTGCACATACCGAGGCAGTGTGGGCCATGAGCAATGTTGTAGTGCGATGCATAATAATTAGGTGGCGCGCCACAAGTTTGGCTCCTGCACCAGCGTTGGTCTGCTTTACCTCTAAGGAGACAGCTGGGGGAGGGAGGGGCGGTCACTGTTGTCGGTGGGGGGGGGGGGGGGGGGGAGGTTACACTATGGATTTGTTGATTACACCTGTGTAACCACGAACACGGGCAGTGAGCAGATTCATCATCGATCAGACAGAGGTATTACCCCTTGTAATCCATCACCTGTGGCTATCTAGCCAAATATTACAGTGTAGCATTTCATTAGCACGATCTATGAGCTGCAGCTGTCGACATTCATAACTGAAAGGATGGCTGGTAGAACTGACAAATCATATTGGTCAATCTTGCGTTAAACGTACTAGTGCATTATGCAATAGCAGCTATCAAAGAGTTAATTGATTCTTTAATCTTGTTCACTACTTGATCAACATCCGATATCTCTTTTGTTCCTTCTCCTCTCTCTCTCTCTCTCTCTCTCTCTCTCTCTCTGTCTCTCTCCTCTCTCCCTCTTTCTCTCTCGTTCTTTCTCCTTTCTCTCCCTCTCTCTCTGTCTCTCTCCTCTCTCCCTCTTTCTCTCTCGTTCTTTCTCCTTTCTCTCTCTCTCTCTCTCTCCTCTCTCCCTCTTTCTCTCTCGTTCTTTCTCCTTTCTCTCTCTTTCTCTCTGTCTCTCTCCTCTCTCCCTCTTTCTCTCTCGTTCTTTCTCCGTTCTCTCTCTCTCTCTCTGTTTCTCTCCTCTCTCCCTCTTTCTCTCTCGTTCTTTCTCCTTTCTCTCTCTCTCTCTCTGTCTCTCTCCTCTCTCCCTCTTTCTCTCTCGTTCTTTCTCCTTTCTCTCTCTCTCTCTCTCTCTCGTTCTCACTTTCTTTCTATCTCTCTCTTGTTCTTTCTCCCCTTTCTTTCTTTGTTTCTCTCTCTTCTCTTGCCTCTCTCTCTCTTTCTCCCCCTTTCTGTCCCTTGTTCTTTCTTTCCTTTTGCTCACCCTGGCTGTTTGTCTGTCACTCCCTTTTTTGTTTCTCTCTCTTCCTCTTTCTCCGTGCCTCCGTCTTTCTCTTACTACCTCAATCCCTGCCTTTCCCTCTCACAAGCACAAACACACACATACACACCTATACACACCTATACACACAGACAAACATCTCCTATTTGAACACATGAAATTCATTACATTTGCGGAAAAAAACAAAAAAACAACGAACGACTGGCTCTGCCTAGAAATCATCGAAATCATTTCGTGATGACGATCTCACGAGCACAGAGAATCTTCAGATCAAGGGTTATGGAAATTCCGAGACCTGCCATTTAAACGATCTGTTTAAAAAAAATAAAAAAGTATAAGTTTCACAACCAGATACAGCATTCACCAAACATGACATTTTTTCCCTTGCAGTGGATGAAAACTAATCAAACATTTCCTTGCCCAGCTCAAAATTGTACCCAACGTATTCTACTTTATTATAGCTACATTTGTGCCATTTCCAGCCACTCTGGTGAAATTGCCTTTCTAAATCATCTGCATAGATTGGAGTCCAGGTCTACAGTAAAACCTCACACAGACTTTTAGATGACGGAGGTTTATAAATCCATATTAATAAAAAGGGCAAACTTAACGACATTCCATTACACTTCTTCATACACGGCCATTTATAATAAAATGATGTATACATTTCGACCTTTCTGGTTTCTTTATAAGGCTCACATTGAGATGCAAATTGAAATGTTTTCATTCTGTGCATGATTCATTGATCAAATATTGCTAAATATAATTAAGGGAGCAAAAAAAAAACAACAACAGACAATTTAATACATAACTAGATACCTATGTAAGTCAGTTCGTATGAAAAGCCGTAAAGGGGTTTACAGTGAACAATTAGATGAATAAATAGATACATATGAAGGTATTACTATGTTCATAACCTAATAAATACAAAGCTGCTTCGATCTTTATACATTTCTTATTATTTGATATTGATGACCGGTCTTGAGTATGGAGTCACATTTATCGTAATTCACTCAAGGATTTACACTTGTGAACGGTTAATTTTTTTAGTTATTTTTATATTTAAATTAGTTTGCTAGATATTCCCCCAAAGCGCATGGCTCAAGAGAATATTTGGTGTGTTCACTAAATAAAATGTCCAGTGTATTTAGCCCCCCCCCCCCTCCCTCCCATTTTTGTAGGCGCTGGGTTTGTAGGTGAAAGAAAGGATGGCATGTCTGTGTTGTCAGGGCCAATGAAGTCAATGGCCTGGTCGGTCAGTTTGTTCAAAGGATGCAAAACAATTCAGCGGATTTTACCTACTTTAATACTGTAGTTTAAAACATATTTACATATTTTCTTTTTTGTTTCGGCCCCACCTTTTGGACAACCGAGAAATTCGAGGTTAAAAGTTTGCGGCTTTGATATTGCCATAAGGAATTAGAATAAATCGGAACTATGAAATTTAGAATGCCACAGCGCATTTTCAACATGTGTCAGACTGTTGGTTGTGATACTTCTACGTAATAATATACACATTAACAATCCTCCAGTTGTTGTTGTTGTTTTTAAATGGAGATAGAACAAAAAAGAACTGATGTCACGAGTCACTAGCATTATTTAACTTTTATTTTCAGCGTTCTAAAAGATTATCTCATAGCTGTGTAAAAGTACACTGGATCTCCTAAGAAAGTAACACTCAAGAATGGCTTCCTACTTTGTCTGGCTCTAGTTTAGAGTGAGCGCTCGTTCTCTGTGAGATAATTCTTGAACTAACCTGTAATGGGTTTCTGTAACCGAGGATTCCATGGTCATTAATATTCTTTAGCTCTGAGGCTCCCTTTTACATACTAATATAAAAACATTGCATCGGTTTGTGGTAGATCCCTCTCTGAAGTAGTCATACGATACAATGGCGGGGACATTTTGAAGTTACCTGTTTGCTGTCTGTCTGTTGTCTTTCTGTCCGACCTTCTGTTTGACCTCTTACCCACCCACAGTCCTAATGTTGGGCCATCCACTGGTTGGACGGGTCATCTATCTGTACATCTGTCTGTCTGTCTGTGTGTCTGTCCCTCCATCTATCTATCTATCTATCAATCTATCTATCTATCTATCTATCTATCTATCTATCTATCTATCTATCTATCTATCTATCTATCTATCTATCTATCTATCAATCTATCTATCTATCTATCTATCTATCTATCTATCTATCTATCATATCTATCTATCTATCTATCTATCTATCTATCTATCTATCTATCTATCTATCTATCTATCTATCTATCTATCTATCTATCTATCTATCTATCTATCCGTCTATCTGTATGTTTCCGTCTGTAACCGTCAAAATATCAACGGTGATACAAAAATCCAAATGGCGACGGATGTTCCCAGGTCTGTCTGATCCCAAACTTTTCCCCCGTACGTGGACGAGATGATTTGAATTTAACGAGAAGCAGCATTAACCCTATTTGAGTGGTCCTCATTAACACGTCTGCATATTGCATTCAACGGCCTCTGAAAGATGGGAAGTAGCCACAACATTCTTTTGATGCAACGCAGTTTAGCTCCAACTTGGACAAAAATTACTTCATAACTGAGAAATTGTAGAGCTGAGCATGGCTAGATTATGTAATTCCTAGCCGACCAAAATAGTTTGGGATAATTATGCTGATCTGGAGTGCTTGCTTTATAGACATTTTGACAAATCCATTCTCATTGTCACAGCTGCAATAAAGAGTCATTGTGATGTATATGCCAACATAAGAATTTCTGAGGACATGGGTGATAATATTTTATAAATGCAATGTTCCTTATTCTCTTATTCTGTAATTTGATGTTTGACCGAAATCGCGTGAGAGAGAGGGAAAAAGAGTGAGTGAGATAGAGAGAGAGAGAGAGAGAGAGAGAGAGAGAGAGAGAGAGAGAGACAGAAAGAGTGAGAGAGAGAGAGAGAGAGAGAGAGAGAGAGAGAGAGAAAGAGAGAGGGAAAACTTGGAAGAAAACTATTACGCTTTTTCTTTCCTGTTCCCTCTACATAGACTGTTTCTGTTTTAAGTTAGAACTGGGTTCTAAAGGCAGTTATAATATTTGACAATCAGTGAACTTTAAAGGAATCTTTCTAATTGAACGAATCACGAAAGATGACATAAAAAAGCGAAGGCAAAAGATGCGAATTGCCAGCAACGAAGTTATAATTCATGTGGTCGTGCAATGAACGGCTCGGTTAAAAAATGTGCCATTTACACGGCAAATAAGTCCATTTAAATGCATGAATTCCATTTCTCCAAGGACGACCTGGCGCAATCCTAGCATCTTCTGGCATCTGCCAATCTACTTGAAAAGAGTCACTGGAGTCTGGGTGTTGTGGGAGTCAGGATGTTTACGGCAGGATGCCTTTAAAAATAAATTACGTCGATTTTTTCTGTAAACTAGTCAGTTGGGGTAAAGTCTTTATTTTAGGAGATTCGCAGCTCTTGAATTTACAGCCACTTTTGTTGTTTTTATATTTTCTTGTTAATGTTTTTGTGTGTTTGTATAGTAGAGATTATTGTTTGTTTGTTTTGTTTTGTTTTTTTTTATCTTGCCCGGGCAGGGGCTTTGTGCGGCGAGCTCTTCTCAATTTCCAACTGCCAAGGTACCTTTAACGTGTGCAACGTACGCATGGGGACTCCGAGTTTTTCGTCTATATCCCAGAAAATTAGGTGCTCGATTTTACCTACCATAGGATCAGGGATAGAATTTTCCTCCCAAATTCCAACATGCCTGAGCCGACCGGGAATTGAACCCGGTACTTTCGGCATGACAGGCGAGCACCTTGCCTCTAGGCCAATGTGGCCCCAGTCAGGGGGTAAAAACATTAAAAACATGCAAGTAACAAGTCAGGAATATGCTACACCCCATAAAATATACTATTAGTACTGAGATATCGAAGATCTCAAAATTAATGACATATTGCTGTCCAATGAGACTCGACCAAAAAACAAAAAAAGACTGTAGAAACTTTAAGCCGTGCTTCCATGTGTACGGAAACAGAAAAGAAACAGCAAAAATCCATCAATTGGTAAAAAGAAAAAGAGCGTTTTCGTGTAAGGAAAAGGCTTTTCCGTACAGATGAAAATGTTCTTTCTGTTTCACAACTTACGTGGTTTTTGACGTGCCGGTTGCCGTTGCCGTACATGAAAACTCAGCTTAACATGACGTATACAAGAATGATCATGTATCATAGTTAACCAGGCTCTACCATGTTAAAGCAAACATCCTACATCTTTCACCCTTCAATATTAGTATGAAATATGATGAAACAACAAATTGACATTTCACAGAGCTGTTTTCTCTGTCATTTTACATCAGTCAAGTGCAGGCTTAGCTGAGCTCGTAACACTGTAATCATCATTGTAAAACTCATTACTTTTGCTCGTTACCGTGGTATCATGAAATACCAAGAAATAACCACGACCTTGAAGTTTATTGCAAGCATTCATGATTGCGTTACAGTTCCTGCAGATCAAGAAATTGGGCGACTTGTCAATCAAATATTACTTTTTATAGTCAAGAATATGATTCCATATCAGTCTCTGGAAGGAAGAAAAAAAAGTTCCCCTCTGGCCTTCACTATTACTGGGGTTGGATGGGAGTGGCCAATGCTGTTCAGTAATTGCATACCATAAATAATAGTCACTCTGCTCGTTACAACCAGATGTACATAGACGGTTATAGCTGAGCACTGAACACAACTTACTCTTTTCTCTACTGAGTTTTGTAATTACACTACGGTCCCTTAACAAGAGCTTCGAGTTTAACTTTAACGAGGTTCCAACAGTTAAGGCAAAAAGGTTTAGAAGGCCTCGCCATACCAGAGTTGGATACAAAGATTCACCATAGGGTAAAGTTATCTGAAAAAAACAAACACTTGAGTTCATTTGTTCATGGGAAGACAACAAATGGTAAAAGCCGTAGTGTGAAAACCAGGGGCGTAGCGTGGGTCACCAGCGCCTGGGGCAAGCAAAGTGTCCCCCCCCCCTCCGACTCGTGGGCTGTTAGCACGTGACAAAGTTTATTTGGCTCATTATGATGAAAATGTTGGAACTTTGGGGGATTTTCTGCATGAGGTGTTTGGGGGAGGGGGGGGGGGGTTGGAGGAAGGTGCGCTTCTATTTATTCATTATTTCTAGTTTATTTTCTTGTCATTGGCCTGATCCCCCCCCCCCCCACATCCCCACCAGCTGAGAATTTTGCGCCAGAGCAACCGCCCCTGTGGCACTTCCCACGCTACGACACTGGTAAAAAAACAGAATGGGATCTCACAACTTTGATGACGTCTACCTGGAGATCAGGCCAGCATCAACTCTGGGAGGGTTGACGTTTTGATATCTGACACTGTTTGACATGATATCGAAGGTCACGGCTTCTCAGTCGCCCACTTCCATTTCCATCCAATAATTCTGGCCAAAGATAATTATGTACGTGTCTCCTGTTCCCCATCCTGTTAGGTTGAATTTTCTTCAGTGTTCTATGTGGGGGGGGGGGGGTGTTTGCTGTGGGCCACGGGATGTTACAGCCTAGAAATAACCAGTTTGACAAAACCTTTTCTTCGCTGTCAGATTAAATCAAAATAAAAACTTTCTCTCTCTTTCTTTCTCTCTCTTTCTCTCTCTCTCTCTCTCTCTCTCTCTCTCTTTCTCTCTTTCTTTTTTTCTCTCTCTCTTTCTCCGTCTCTCACTTTCTCTCTCTCTTCTCCCCCTTCTCTCTCTTTCTCTCTATCTTTTTCTCTCTGTCTCTCTTTCTCTCTCTCTCTTTCTCTCTCTCTCACTTTCTCTCTCTTTCTCTCTGTCTCTCTTTCTCTCTTTCACTCTCTCTCTCTCACTTTCTCTCTCTCTTTCTCTCTCTCTCTTTCTCTCCCTCTTTTTCTCTCTGTCTCTCTTTCTCTCTCTCTCTTTCTCTCTGTCTCTCTTTCTCTTTCTTTTTTTCTCTCTCTTTCTCTCTCTCTCTTTCTCTCTGTCTCTCTTTCTCTCTCTCTCTTTCTCTCTCTCTCTCTCTCATTTTCTCTCTCTCTTTCCCTGTTTCTTTCTCTCTGTCTCTCTTTCTCTTTCTCTCTGTCTCTCTTTCTCTGTCTCTCTTTCTCGCTGTCTGTCTTTCTCTTTCTCTCTCTCTTTATCGCTGTCTCTCTTTCTCTTTCTCTCTCTCTTTCTCTCATTCTCTCTCTCTTTCTCTCTGTCTCTCTTTCTCGCTCTCTGTTTCTCTCTCTCACTTTCTCTCTCTCTCTCTCTCTCTCTTTCTCTCCCTCCCTCCCCATCTCAATCTCTCCATCTCCCTACCTCTCTCTCTCTTTCTCTCTACTCTGCCATATCTATCTCTCCAATCTACTCTTTCTTCTCTCACTCACACCCACTCGCTCACTCACCACCACCCCCTCTCTCTCTGTGTCTCTCCCAGTTACTAGAAATTTCGACACTAAAGTAAAGAACCACGCAGAATCTTCACGTTGTCTACACTAAACCCATAATTAGACTATCATTATATTTCTTTCTTCTGAAGTCCATTTTCAAAAATAGTCCTGACAATGGAGAGAAATATCGTATTTCAGATGACATTTTACTCAAATTCAATTTTCGAGGAACTGACGGTCATGTGATTACATTTGATGGAATGACAAATTTGGGCCCTGCCCGAGGTCATGTACCTCCCACTCACCCCCTCTCCCACATACATACACAAACACCAATTTTCCCATGAGAAATCATAGCATTTCGTTAGAGAGTTTCAATAATTTCATTTGTATAATCTGACTTACGTCATCGGCCTGAAAACAGTCTTCTCAGAATACGAGATACTCCATTTTTGCTGAAATGTAATTAAAATGGTTTTTGGGAGGTCTGTGGACAACGTTGATTGTCTGTGACTTGTACGTTTTGTATTCCGTCAGTTTCATTATCTTTGACCTTTTAGTTCCACTCCACTCCTCCCCCCAACCCACACTCACTCACACACAAACACACACACACACAGTGTGTAAACCCAAAGTCTCCTAGTTTAAGAACGGATAGCCCGCACAGATGAACTTACGCATACAAGTCAATGATTCACACCTTAATCCACCATGTACTGTTTTGCATACGACTTCGGATTACTCTTAAATGATTTTTTTTTGTTGTTGTAATAATGAGCGTATTTAAATTAGAACCAAAATGTATTATTCTTTATGACAATTAGGTCAAACATGTACTGAATAATAACACTTTTACTGCAGATAATTTTGTCCTGTCGATGATGTCATGCAGGTACGAGATCATCAGTTTTATTGCCATACAAAAAGAATGTAGATTTGCATGTTCCCCCCCCCCCTTTCCCCCCTTAAAAAAAACAGGTTTAGCCACTGCTGCGGGAGAAATATTTTTTTAGGGGGGGATTAGACCATGGACTGATTTCAATCTGTCTTTAAAAACATGCAATTTTTCCGATTATTTATTTCTTTTTTTTTTCCAGCAGCTTTACTCAAAATGGCAGAGGAGCACTGCATGGCGTCCTCCATGCCAGTTCTGTTGACGTAAATTAAACATACCAATTTTCATTACAGCGGAAAATGCACGTGGGGAACTCGCTGATAATTTCATCTTGTATGGTTTCTTGATCTATCATCCTGATTAAAATGAAGACACGAACAGCATCTATTTCCTAGGTCCAGGCAGCTGTGGGCTTCTAATTATGGTCGGAAATGATCACATTCTATTTTGCGCTCCATACATTTCAAATTGCCTGTTTTGAAGAGATTCAAGGCAAGATTGATCCATTCTGCCCAGCGAATATGGCCAAATATAATACATAGTAACGCCATGCATAAGATAATGACCTCTGTAATTTCCTTCACCTCAACAACCAGCCTTCCCCATACGGGTAAACCAGACCAAGGCTGGCGCAGGCCCCACACTGGTGGCTCACCAACTATTATGCATCACTCTATACCTGCCCTTTACGCCGGGGTGAGGGTTGTGAGTGGTGTTATAGAATGATGAATAATAATTATTTGGTGAACCACCAGTGTGGGGCCCACGCTAGCCTTGGTCTGGCTTATCCCTTAGAATGACACGTTGTAACTCCCATCCGTCAACTTTTGAGAAGTCGAGGACTGAAGTTTCATAATGATCATAGCTTTTAGAGCAATTTATAATTCTTTTTCTTTTTAGCAATATTTACACAGTACACAAGGAATCTGCTTGATACTTTGACACACAATAGAGAAGGCACGTGGATGTAATGTGTAGTGTGTAGCTCAGTTCAGTCAAAACGTGGAACTAGAACTTCGTCATTCTAAAGGGATGCAGTATTAATCGGATGCTGCCTGAAGAACAAGATACGGGATTCTTCCGATAACTATTTCCTGTTTGTTTTCACTTTTACATTAATTCTATTCCCCCCTCATAGCCCCACCCCCTCAATCCCAACTCTATGCCCCTGCCCAAGGGGAGGAAAGACAGCTCTATAAATCAATGCATATATGAAAGCTGAACTTTCCCCATCAATTTGCAGGACGTTAATAGAAGCCGTAGAATTACATGGCAAGCTGTTGCATTGGCTTCACGTTGACTGCTGTGAAAATGTGTTTTTTTTAAAATCTTATAGACTTCCCGTTCTTCAATTAACACCGAAGAGCAGGACATGGCTGACGTGAGAAGTTCATTAAGGGCGCCTGTCATGTAGGTAATGAATGCACGCTGAGAGGACTGAACTTGAGAGGTTCATGCACTGGATAACTTAGGCGTGTATACAAACCTCATCGTCAACAGATGAACTATGAATTATTCCCGACTAACTGACGTGCCTGGTCATTTACCTCGTTCTGAATTGTAATATATAACGTGACCTTATTCTTCTTTGTTCCAACTCCATTTTTTTTGTTCCATAACTGAGAAATTTGACGTTAAACGTTTGCGGCTTTAGTATTATGATAAGGAATTAGGATAAATCTGACCCGTGAAACAGCTTGATAAGTGCCATAATGTAGTCTAGACAAGTGTTAAAGTGGACATCTGTTTTAGCTCTATTCTACACACTAAAAGATTTCCAGAGATAACAAACAAGAACTCAGGTCGCGATAATCAATTTAACCAATTAAAAAAATGATTAAAAATATCAATGAATTTATTATATTACTCAATAACAAGCAGAATAGTCCAGCGTGCGCCCCGGCTTACAAAAAAAAAAAAAAATTTCTGGGCACCTTCATTGGCATCATTGTGTGCCTTGTGGTAATTTAATACTGCACCAAATTTCCCCAGCAAAATTCGGAAATATGATGCCACTGCACTATTTTTAGTATGTTGGTGTTTAGTGGTGAATCGGATTTTTCGTGTTGCGAAGAAAATCCGCAGCCTCACTATATCATTTTTGTTGTCTGTCTACTTACTTTTTAGAACAAGTTGTCCACACATTGGTGGCGTCAAAATCTAGTTTATTCCATTACTTTTCGTCTCCCCAATGTTTCAAAACAGTTAGTTCAAGCCGTTTTTGTTTGTTTGTTTGTTTGTAGGTTTTAAACATAAAACGTAACTCCAGATTACACCCATAGAGATATTGTACTCTGGGCCGCCTCTCTTACACCCGCTAAAAGATGAGGGCAATTCGCGTAGCCACTTAAGGCTGGGCCATTTCTGACAAAAGAAGGCAATCGACTCTTAATTACAGCCCACGCTAATAATACATACAACAAGTGCACATCATGTTTCAAACTTTCTTGTCAAAACCTCGCCCCCATTTTGCCTCGCTTGGAGGCGTCATAGGGTGTACAGTGGCTTGACATACTTCCTGCTCTAGTCTCTCCATCGGGCTCTGTGGTTATACCAAATGATTATAAAGATTCGGTGCTAAATAACCTCCAACATAGGCTAATAATAAGTGTGACCGTTAAGCCATATTATTAGGATGTGACCCTTTACACAATATTTCAATGGAACCACAGACTGTAAATTCATCACCCATTTAATTAATGTTGATCTGACCCTTCCCAGATTCTGCTAGGTAATACCTGTTCATTAAAATCTGCATTTGCGCTCGTTCCTAGCTGTGGTAAATTGTATGTAACATGCAGAAAGAGCCCACTGGATTTCATTTAGACTTCTACCCCCTCCCACCCCTTTCCGCAGACATGCTAATTTATGTGTTCCCACACGATCTGTGAGGGATAAGGGGGGAGGGGGGGGGGGAGGATGATATTAAGCCTTAATGAATGTTTTTCACATGTCCCCGCCAATATTGTGCAGCTCTCAAATACAATTGTGTGCAGTTGATAAACATGTGGAAAACGCCCAAGGTTTGAAGTTGGCCTGGGAAAACAACATGATAAAACAGAAAGTGCATACATCAGCAACTTTGCCATTTCCTCGTGTTTTCCCTCGCATACCTTGCTCGAGGCTCTTTTAAAACTATGGAACAGTACAATTTGTGAATAATGTACAACTCCAGACTTTAAGATCTCATTAGAAAATTGTTTTCTAAAGCAGGTTATACTGTTGCACAGCTGCACATTTATCAGGGAAAGTTTAGGATCAAATAAAATTGCAGAGCACAGAGAGCATGCATAATGATGAGGCGATCCTGAATATAAAGTGTTATCAATCAACGGCCGTGCTTTCAATTGGGTTGAATGCAAATTCAATAATCATGTCTGGCCTTTGAGAGTCAAACGAGGGCTTTTTTTTTTCTTTGAGGGACTCTGGCCAATTCCTTGATTTTATCGTGCGTTCTTGCTAGAACATGAGAATGTGGCAGGAGTCCTGGCTTTTCCTTGTCAATTGTTTGTATGATATCTACATTCTGCTACTTTTAATTTTGAGAATTCCCCGGCTAGGTCGAGGTCACTCTCAGCAGTTTGCCTGAATTTTGTCAACACGGATCAGCTTCAGTTTCACAATGAAGGAAGGTGCCGCGCAGTGTTATTTAATTATCCGGAGCTGAATACCTCAAGAGAGAAGCATGGTTTTTGGAGGGATGACTTTGGATTTCAAACACTTGATTACCGACAATGAATATTCAAATTTTTCAGGGAGGGGTGGGGCGCGGGGAGGGGGGAGGCGAAAACTTGGTCCCATGAATATTATATTTATTTAGTTTACATACCCACTGTATATCCATTTTTTAAAAAACTATGCAAAACATAATTCACAGACAGCGGACAATAAAAGTTAACTCTAGGAATAGGATTACGTCAATGATAGACATTACTTCTCAATTCTACAAGGTCACTTTCCCACATCCGTTTGTTCCGTATCCAAACAAATAAAGAGATGTAAATTATAGGAGTCAACAATACAATCATGGATCTTTGCAAAGAAAAGTCCTACAAGGTTATTGCCCGCTGAGGCCAACTGAAAAATGTCATTCCGCAACAGCCCCGATTCAATGTCGTAAACAAATGACGTATTAGAATAATTTACTTGGAAGTCATGAATTAAATTTACTCACCAAGTTCTCTGTATGTGGGCACGTTTACTGAGTTATTCTTAAATGTCTGTCTAGTTACTTTAATTCTGTACCTGGCATGAGCCAGAATTCTGAAGACCAATTGCATGAACGGTTGGTTCGATCAGAATAGCATGGGACTGTGAAGACCGTTTGCTCCATCTCCTCTTCATTTCAGAGAAAATCTAAAGTAAACAGCGAGGCGGCTTTTTTTTTTCTTTCGTTTCATTATTTTCTCTCATCTCTTAATTTTGTTTTTCAACCCAGCTGAATCCTGACCATGACTTTGAATTGAAATGATGTATTACACTGAGAAAGAAATGAAATGTTCAAGGTCAAACCATTAAAACTGAAATAGCGAGAAAATGTCTTTTGCTTTCGAAAAATATTCCTCATGTCTGTCAAATATAACTTACTTTGATTTTCTAGAGCATTTTAGCCAAAAGTTGATTTGGTGTAAGGTTATTTTTTGTTTAAAATTTGTATGTATAGCCTACTTCTTTAACCCTATTTTACACTCGGTGACTGATAAACCCAAACATTCACTCTTTTCATCATAACATCGAATTTAAAATAAGGTCAAATTAATGTTGAAAAAAAGAAAACATATTGTGTGTCTCGCCCTCTGTCTCTCTCTCTCTCTCTCTCTCTCTCTCTCACTCACCTTCTCTGTGTCTCTCCCTCTGTCTTTGTCTCTCTCTGCTGCCCTCTCTCTCTTTCTGTCTCTATCTGTCTCTCTCTCTTTTCTCTGTTTCCCTCCCTGTCTCTCTTTCTCCTTTTCTCTCTTTCTATCGGCCTTTCTATCTCTGTCTCTCTCGCCCTCTCTATCTTTGCGTCTCTCCCCCTCCCCCTCGCTCTCTCTTTCCTCCTCTCTCTCTTTTTCTCTCTCCCTCTCTGTGTCTCCCTTTCTCACTTTCGTTTCTCCCTTTTTCTCTCTGTCTCTCGCTCACTCTCTCTCTCTCTTTCTCTGTGTCTTTCTCTTCCTCTGTCTCTTTCGTCAGTGCTGCATTTCAACAAACCCCAAGACACCGTCACTTCACAAAAACTAGAACGAGCGCGATTACGTCACTGGCTATGTTGCATAATAACTTTCCATGGCAGATGCTGTGCAACTTTGCTGGTGTGGACACAAACAATTATTGTAGTAAATTAAACATTCTATATTTGGGTTGTTTTTCGACCTGCACTAACAAGTCTGGCGATAGAAACCTAACAGGTTCTTCTTGCCACATACCATAATTATACACGTTAAATAAAGCGTGAGGTAACAAAATGCACTTTTCTCCGCTGATACACACAGTTTAGAAAGGAAAGCCTAACGAGTGCTGTCCAGTTCAACTTTTTAATGCACACCATGCTCTGCTTGGTATAACATTGATTTTTACACGAGATTCTAGTTTCAATATGGCAGGTGGCTCCAGAAACTGGTAGACAAAATGTTGAGCTTTGGAGAAAAAGTGTTTAAAATTCCAAATTATCAACATTTTCCAGAAAACGTTTGCATTCCATTTGACGACAAGACATCGTTTGATAGTACCAATTATTCAATCATAGAATATTTTTTGTGGCATGTAAACTGCTTTAGATCAATTGCAACAAGGATGAAAGACAATGCTTGGACGATGGTAAAGGATTCTATTCATGTCATACATCATTTAATGTCAGGATATTCAAACAAACAAAAATAAGATCCACACAATTTCTTTCCTGCACATTCAAAGCAGAAAAACTGAGGAAAACATTGGAAAAAAATCCAGATTCTTTTTTTTAATTTATGAATGAGAGCACAAATAAAGAAACTGAGATGGGAACTGAGATAAGGAAGCACTTAAGGTAATAAAAAAAAATATAATAAAATCATAACAATAGTAATACAATTACAAGGGAGAGCAGCGAGCAAAAAGCACAGAGTATGCGATTAGTAAAGATTAGTAAAGATTAGTAAAGATTAGTAAAGATTAGTAAAGATACATAGTTCTCACAGCCACTGAGTAAGGTTGAATATGATGTAATGATCCTCACCCTTAAATGTATCCTCTCTACACCTTGTTTATGTAAAGGACAATTATATTGTTACAAATACGCAAGTCCCTCAAGATGTTTGCATTAGGGGCACGTATTTTAAAACCTTATTTTAAAACTTTGTGACTCCACAGCTAGAGACTTCCCCCCGAAATGCTCCCTCTGTAACAGCCTTAATAAACTATAATTAATTATTCTTTCAGATTTTCTTATGTTTTTCTCCTGTTTTTTATTTGAAAGTTTAAGGGGCAGGGTTAGGGATTCCATAAAATTTAGGGTTGGGGATAAGGACGGGGTTTGGGATAGGTGTGTATATGTACGCGCCGATAGTGCAAAACCCTTGAAAGGCATAGGTAGTTACAACAACAGCGTTTTGTAAAACAAGCCCAGACAATTATAGGGTGAGTATGGGAGTAGGGGGCGAAGGAGAGGCGAGGGAGGCGGGGGAGGGGGGGGGGGTTATCGGGACACAAAAGAAGAATGTATTAGGGGCTTAAAATTTAATTACAAACCCAATTTTTTTTTTTCTGAAAAAAAATACTGAGTTGTGTTCATTGTCCAGCAATGCTACTCGCCCCTATCAACAGCCACACAAGAAGAATCAGCCCCTCGCTGTGAAGTAAACAGCAAACAAGGCCCAACACATGGAGGTACTAATAACACTGGAGTGCGCACAGCCCTCTTCGCTTGCCCTACGAGCCGCGCACCATTGAAACCCCAAGATGGCGGAAAAAGTAGGGAAGGTAGGGCAGCGCAAGGCCCGCCCAGTACACTATTGTATGTAATAGATAGGGCCTAGTCAGCGCTGTTTTTTTGTCTTTTCACGGTGAACATTATTATTTTCTTTTAAAGTGTTTGATAATAAATACAAATTTATGATTTATGCTGTTTTTATATTGTGGTATTTTTATTAATTGGTCAATCGTTTAGAAGTAAAAGGGAATTGAACTATGTAGTAGTAGTAGTACTCTTTTACCGCATGTTAGTTTAGCTCATGATGAGTCATGTTAAAAGAAAAAAAAATCAGCGTGTGGACAGAGGAAACTTTACAAGTCAGTTTCTCTCAGATAACCAACAATGAGATCGTGTACCCATAACAATTATAAAAAAAACACACACAAAAAAAACCATGCTAAAGAACTGAGGGAAAGTTGGTTTTGCCATAGACCCATTAAGATCCAGGAGCTGGTGTGTGTGTGTGTGTGTGTGTGTGTGTGAGAGAGAGAGAGAGAGAGAGGGAGAGAGAGAGATAATTATAATAATATATGTAAATCATAGGCCGAGATGTAGCAAATGATCTGGATAGCCTAGAAGAAGGACATATTAACCTACAAGCTTGGTTGTACTCACTCAGGCAAGTATATATATATAAGATCCTTAGCCTAGTTATTCAGAGGTTTGAGCACAGCTGGATTGTGCATTCCAGAGCTTTTCCAAACAAAAATGTATAAATTCCTATGGCTACAGGTCAATCTCTCACCTAGTGAATCTAGATCTACAGTCAATGCACTAGGTGCAGTCATCACGTTGATGCGGTCAATATTTGTTTTTCCATACAGTTTCATTTACCAGTGTTTTTGTGACCAATCCACGTTTTGTGACGTTCTTATCAAGAGATCACAACATCACACAGCATATGACTGCTGTTTAAGCTTGTATTTTGCCTTGGATAACTTTCCCAAGTTTTGTGTTCGCACAACTTCCATCTTGATTTCAAAGGTAAATAATTATGTGACCCTACAGATTTTTCCATTTAGTGGTCTGGTGTAAGCTCACAGAACTGCTCTGGACATTCTACTTCGGCTGGATTTTCATTTTAAAAAAATGTTTTCTGAGTATTATGAGTATGAATATGCACATATGACATTGACTGCACCGACATG